>NDXB01007396.1:0-17668 GCA_002631895.1 Agapornis roseicollis | reverse complement strand
CCCCCCCCCCCCCCCGAAAAAATAGAGAGAGACAGAAAGATTGCTGTGATAAACCCAAATGATATGGCGTCAATCAGCCATCTGTTGTGCACTGTGGTTTCTAATGATCAAGGTGAAAACTTTGGTAGGCTGTAAAAACGGGAAATAACAACTCCCTACAGTAAACACTTGAGGCACCGTCAACGTGAGATAATATAGGCTGGAATTACGACTGAGTTCAGCCGTATCATGAGCAAACCTAAACACTGATAGCCAAGGAGGGACATTCAGCCACAAGACATGGTAGTTTATAGATGCACCAAGTGGGGATCTGTAGTGAAGATCTGATGAGTTTTGGAAAGGGAGAATTGTCAGCATTAGTGTGAAAACTGTCCTCCTCTGAATAACCCCACAGAGCCCTGGAGCGTGCTTTGCCATGTGCTTTCTGCTAATCTTTACGTACATTAGTAAATGGACTTTCATTTGGAGCAGGTCCTTTATGTGCCCATCCACCCTTTGCTGGCTCATTTTAATTATCTCGGATACCTCAATAACAGAATAATATGGATGAGACCATGAAACTCCTAATTAAGAGTCAGTGAAAGCTCTTTGGATGGCCACCTTTATGCTCTTATTTTAACAGGCTTAAAGGGCAATGTTTTCTCTACTTTTTCTCCTAAAGGATGTTTTCCTTGTCACTTGTGCCAAATCAGAAGATGGGTTTCGTTCACAAAGAAAGAGCTCCATTTCAAAACAGTTGCTCTTGCTGTGTCTTCTCACTGGGGCTGAGCTCATCATTACAGTTCTTTCTTTTGATGTGGTGACTGAGATGATTTGGCCTTGGACAAGTGAGGCCATCAGGCTTCAAAGCAAGGACCTTGTTGGTTCATAATGGGTAACCTAGGCTTTCATCTTCTCCATTACACCTATGGAGGAGCAGGGAGGTATAAACTATGCATTTAAATGGACAGACAAGGAGCAGAGGAGAGCTTTTGTGCAAAGGTGCAGCTATTTTTCATTTACCCCTTCCATGGGAGATCTTTTCTCTGGTTTTACACAAAACACTCTTTCTCTCTGAATAAGAAATGCTAACAGGATTCTGCATGCTGATTGCATGAAGATCATCAGGGTGCACTGGATGGATGATATACCAGTTCTTAGGAAAAGATAGTGATGGATCTACAAGCCTGCATTCATCTGGCATGCTGCAAACCTTGGGGACAAGGTCAGCAGGTGCAGGCTGGGGCAGATTTCATGAACATAACTGATGAAATCCTGCCATGCAGCCAGAATCCTGCAGGAGGATGCTCCTTGTGCCAACGTCTCTGCTTGAAAGCAGATTGCGAAGCATAAATCTGAAGCCACAGCTCTGTGATAGACTCAGCCCATTTCATGGGGTTCCAGCCTCTGAAAGGGGTTGCAATCGCAGGGTGCTGGGCTCACCATCTGTGTCATTGCCAGGAAAATAACCCACTGTTACTTGTGGAGCCCATGGCATTGCAAAGGCTGGCGGCGCACAGCTCCAAAACATCCCTAACCTTATGATGGGAGCCTCATCTGTGGCTGCTGAAGATTAAAATCAAAACTGAGGGGACTGTATTGTCTGTTGTCCCTCCCCTGTCCTTCCCAGTACCTGCTGAACCCACCAGCTGAGTTGAAGACCAGTGAGGAGACCTCAAAGGTATTGAAGAATTTAGGTCTTAGGCAGAGCAGAGTGACCCAGATTACGGCATCAGGAGCAGCCACAGTGGGAGGCCAGCAGTTATCTGCTTAATTTGGCTTGAGTACAAGCAAATGAGTATGGGCTGCTGGCCAGGCAGGGAGCACAGCACAGCTGGCACAGCCAGCACAGCCCAAATGATGGATCTTGATAGGGGAGCTGAGGGTGAGCATGGTGCAGGGATGCAGGGGTATCAGTCCCACTGCTTGTGGACTGATGCACATGAGGGCTTGGGTAAGGTCCATGCCAATGTGCTGCATGACCCCTTGTGCAACAAGGTAATCCCTTGCTCAGATGAAAGGCTGAGGAATGATGCTGTGCTGGAAGAAAGAGAGAGGCAAATGCTGTTTGATCAGTGCAACGCCCTAGGCTCTTTTCCCTGCAGTGTGCTTTGGTTGTTTCTCCCTGTATCCTCCTACATGGGCAAAATCAGACTGAGGACATCAAGCAGATCACTGTTTGGCTCTCTGCTCTGATCACTTCTGTCATGCTCCTTGGCCTGGCCTGTGCTTACCCCTTCACAGCTTTTGAGACATATGGTACTGAGAAGCTGAGTCTTATCCCAGGATATGGTGAGGTAGACAGGGGCCTCTCCATTTCTGTCAGTGTGGAAGAGCATCCACCAAGTGCAGCAATCCTGGGAATTTAGCATCACAGAGCCAGGCACTGTTTGGAAAGCCTGAGGTGCCTCAGGGACAGAGAGAGGCAAATTATTATATCGCTACTTCAAAAGGAGCTGATTCTGCAAATAATCACTGTTTTTCAGGTGATAGCTGATTTTTAGGGTTTTCTTTTAAATGCATCCATGAAAGTGTTACATTGCAAAGGCCCTGCAAATACATCCAGGGTTCATGAACTGACAGATAAAAAGGCTGCCGAAGGTGGGGTTTGCTGGTGAGCAGTGTATCACAACCACTGCACAGAAGTGCGGCAGGGCACTGTGATGCAGCACAAGAAGGGATTTTGTCTCAGAGCAGTGCTTAGACACATGCATATGCCCTCAACTTCCTCATGGTCTGCAGTGGGGTCACATTTAGGGGTAGACCTAAATCAGCTCTGTGGCCAGCAACCAGCCTGTGGCCCTAATTCAGCTGTTTCCTAATGAGTAACACTGATTTGGAGAGAGAACCCCCTGAAATCCATCCATTATCTGGTGCGTGGGGCAGGGAGCCAGTGTGCTGCACAGCAGTAAAGCCCTGAGCAAATCAGTCTCTGAGCAGCTCCATGCAGCCTCACAGAGCGGTCCTCCCTGCAGAGTAACAGTACAAGCAGTCACTGACCAAAAGCCTTAGTAATGGAGCTGTTTTGTTAATGGTCCCCTGCACAGCCATTAGTTCTTAAAGAGGGTTTACATTACAGCCAGCTGCTACGAAGATATTTTATTGGTATAGTAAATACAGCAAGAGGAAGACTTTTAGTCTTGGGCTTTCCTGATGCACAATTCACAGCCCTTTGTGTCAGAGGCTAAAATCTATCCTGGTGTATGCTTTAAAGTACCCTCTTGTTCCCCCAGCTTGGCCAGACCACAACCACCCTTAGGTGCTTCTTTCCCACCTGCTTCCCGAGTCTCCTGCTCCTGGCTGAAGGATGGGGGAATTGTGAGAGCAGAAGGACTGCAGTGGGAAGTGAAACGGTGAAGTCTCACACGGTGATCTGCAAGATGGGAGCCAGAGGGAGCATGAGGAATGCTGCAGTAACAGGCAGAGGTGATCCTTTGCCTAGTGCCTCTAGAGAGGGCATGTGCAACAGCAGGGCTTAAACTCATCTCTTCTTGCTTCGTTTCACTTGGTGGTTGGCTTATGGATCAGTCCTTCCACTGTGTTTGCCCACAGGGGACAAGAAGATGCCTCACTTCATGGGGAGGTATGCAGGCACAATGTACCACAGCAAGTGTGCATCACACACAGTCCCAGGAGTGATGCCTGGTAATATTAAATGACTGTGAGGGCACTAACAATAATGCAGCAGCATAAGGGGCTTTATCCCTGGTCAGCCTCTGTGCTCATTGTGTGACACCTCAACCATAAAGCTTGCCCCAGGGTGCTTAGCAATGTGTGATGGAAAGCAGAGGGAGGGTCTGTAGTTGTTCCCCTTCCCCAGGATGTATAGGCAGAAACTGTGGGACTAGGATCCCTGCAGATCCAAGCCAGCAGCTCAGAGTGGCACCAGAGGACTTTGTGAATGACCCATAGATGCTGCGCAGATTAGGGAAGGCTCAGAGCAGAAGCAGAGCTGCAGGAAAATATCTGCTGCGTCTGCCCACTGAGGTGTGAGCCATTAGAATTACACAGGATGTTATTTTCCCTTTTGCAAGTCATGCCTGAAATCTGGTCTCATAAATGAGCTTGTTTTTATTAGGGGAACTTGCCTTTACTGGGTTATAAATCTGAATGTGAATGCTAATTTTATTGCTCTGCATCTAGAGGATAGCAAAACCAAAACCATTACAATCCAGATAGCACGGCCAAAAGCACCGACACCACATCCGCAGTGTTTCTGAGGAATTTCAAGCAGGATTCGAGCGCTGCCTCCTCCCTCCCTGGTCAGTGCTCTGGAGCTGACGGAGGCGAGCAGAGCTCACAATGTAACTTGGAAGTAAACAGTGATGAAGAAATGGTCATCTCGGGTGGTGTGACCCCATAGTTAAGGTATTGTTTGAAAGTTCCTACAGCACTTGCTTAGGGTCGAGGTTATGGCAGTAGGGCAGGTTGTCTCTTGTATTCCTCTCTGCTGTAGGTGATACTGCAGCTCCCGGGTCTGGGTGCAGTGCTGCCTGTGAACCAGCACTAAGCACCATCGCACTGCAGGGAACAAGGCCAGCGAAGCTCCAGAGGAGGCTGGTGGTTTTAGCTGCCTCACAGTGATTTCCTTAAGCACAAATCAAGTTGCTCATCTCCTGAATTATTTGTTTGGAACATTTTCTTCAGTCCAGAGCTCTGGTGGAGAGGCTCTGGCTATATAAGCAAAGAAGAAAACTACATGATGTCAGGGCACTGTGAATAGAACAGACTTGCCCACAATAAAAGCTCTTGGAGGTGCCTTGCCTACCTTGCTTCTTCAGAGAAGACATTTCAAATGTAGTAGATTACTCTGTCCCCAGTGCTCATGTTACAGCTGAGCCTAAACTAGAAATTCTTCCTGGGAAAGCAATAGGAGTGAAGTGTTTAATTTTTTTGGCCAACACTTCTTTGCTGGCAAAAGAAACTTTATGCTGGCATAGCTGCCTTCACATGACTTCTGCTGGCGTGGAAATGTCATGAAAAAACGGGATCCCTAAGGAGCATTGCTGTGCCGGCAAAGCTTTTCTCTCTAACTCAATCCTGGAGATAATTTGTGACTGTAACTAGAGTCAGTGTGTTTTTGCTGGTGTAGCTTATGTCATGGCTTTAAATAAATGAAACTATGATTTTAAAGTTACCTTGGCAAAGCTTTTTGGTGCAGACAGCACAGATGTGTTGATTAATAACAGATACACAGGCACACAACACAAGCATTAGAAAGGTGGTTTTGTGATGAACATTAAAGGCGCTGATTAGCTCTCTGCTGGCAAGTGTTAAAGCTGTGAGATGTGCTGACCCTGCTCATGGGCATCTCAGCAGATCAAAGGAAGGAGCAGAGTTGTTTGGTGGCTTCCATTACTGACCATGGCATGCAGCAAAGTGGTGCATTGCCCCATATAAAAAGTGGCTGGGCTGTTAAACAGGGTACAGATTTGTAGTTGTTCTGTCTCTTGGTAATGATTTCCAAGGTTAGTTTAAAGAAATAGCTTATTGAGGTGATATCTTTTGATATTAACTTGAAACCAAAAATTGATGTAGTCCCTTCAAACATGGACTAAGACAGAAGTGGCTTTGAGCACAGGCACAGCATTGTCAAGCTCCAAAAGCAGTCTGAGGAGCACAGATATAAGGCAGGGGCAGGCTGCAGGTTATAATCACCTGATCCTACCCACTCCATTTCCCTGTTCATGTGGGAAAACCTGGATAAGCAAAGAGTGAAACCTGTTCATTTGATGATTCAAATGAATTCAGCTACAAGGCGCTGTGATGTGGTGCTGCAGTGAGGTTGTAGTTAGCTGGGGTATGTGTCACCCAGCAGCAATAAAGGTTTGATTTTCTTTCTGGCATTATAACAGGACCCACTCGATGCATGTTCCTAAGCTGTTTTCACCACCTGAATTTGCAGTGAGGAAGGTTATTCTTTTTCCCCACTAACATACCACTTACAGTCTGGAAATGGGTGCTGATCCAAGGGATGTTGGTCAGTCCAGCTGCAAGACCTCAGCTGGTCTTGTAGGACACTTCTTGTTTGTGCTGAACTCAGCCAGGAGAGATTGACCTGAGTGTCCTAGAGACCCATTTACCACCATGAGTATATTGCTCACCCCAGAAATCCGTAAGAAATGATTTGGCTTCCATTTAGAACCTATTTGTAGCTTCTCGTCCAGAGGCATGCCTAAGCCGCCTCCTTTCCCATCTGCACTTCAAATGTCTCGGAATGCAAAAGTGTGTGGAGCAGGATCTTCCTCCCAAGACAGTCCTGAAAGCCATCTTAAATTATAGTTCTTGCGTGAAAAATGAGTCATGAAGAGCCTCAACATTCTCTGCCTTCTTTGAGTAGTTTGAAGCCAAGTTTTCATAGTTTTGGTTTTTAACTTTATCTGGAGATTTGATATGCGCTTATTAAAATTATTTCCCTTTAAAACACTGTGCTCACCCCCAAACTTTAAATACCTTTGGGGGCAGAGGGTTGGAACAGATAGCTGTTGATATGAATATCTCACAGGTTACTAAATTATTGTTGGAGCAGATAACTTCTGATATGAATACCTCACAGGTTAATAAAGTTTTAGCGACTTGGTGCTTTTATATGGCATTTGCTTCTAAATCCTAAAGTCAAAACTCACTATCCAAGGCAAACATCACACCAGTCCCTGAGAGCTACACAGCTGAGTGGCACTTGGTGCCTTCCTATTGCTGGAGAGGGGGAGCAGCCATTCCAGCTGCTGGTGACTTGGCTGCTGAGCTGCTCTGCAGCCTGTTCTGGTCAGCATTTAGATCACTTTCTTGCTGGATCTGCCAGGATGAATAAGGGCAGGGACAGAGTCAAGTGCAAGCCTTGCACACAGCGAGACTTGTGGTCAAGAGGTCCCATCTCTTGCTGAGTTGCTCCCTGTGCTAGCCACTGGGCCACATCATCCATGCATCCAAAATGCCTGCTTGGGGGTGGATGCTTCTCCAAGTTTGGCCGTCTGTTCTCAGCCCTTGTTGGCATAGAAACACCCTTTCCAATTAACCTGCAAAACACACACATACAGAAATATTCTGCAAACAAATGATCTTCTCTTTTCCTTCTGTCTTTCTTTTCCTCCCTTTTCTCTGTGAGAATGAGGAGTCAGGAGAAGTGTGAACCTGGGTCTTTTTAATTTTGGAGCGTTTCAGGCTCTCTGCAGACTGTTGCCAGGCTGTGTAGCTGCTCCCTACCGATAGGAATAGGCAGACAAAATACAAAGCAGTCAAATTTCACCCCTCATTCAGCCCTGTTCTCTGCATGTTTTAGCAGAGAGAATGAGAGCTGGACTTAATAACTATGTAAATTGCTCAAAGCAGGAAACAATCAAGTGAGGATTAGCAATCCCTTTGAAAGGTTGGGGCAGACACCTTGGAAAGGGACCTGAACTGCTGCTCCATGCCCCATCCTATTGGAAAGAGTGAGTCCTACGTACCTGCCCATCAGGCCAGACTCTTGATGGGCTCATACTGCCTTTGCCAAAGCTGGAGGAGATGTCCTGGGCCAGACTTGTCCCGGGCTAAAACTGCTGAGTTCAGAAGTCAGGAGGGCAATTCTTGGACTACCCACCTCCTCCTCCTGCCTGTATCCAGTGCTGTGGCAGGGCCAAGGTGTAACCATGACATTCCCCTGGAAAGAAAGGGAATATGATTCCTCCTTCACATGCTGGTAAAAAGGAAAAGTGCTTAGCTCATGAGGCTTGGCCTGAAACCCATCAAGGGAAGGGCCCCCACTAATGAGCAAAGCTGGTTTACTGGAGGGATGGAAGCAGAGCACTGTATCCTTCACCCCAGCATTACACATCCGTATTTGTTCCTGTATAACATTAGTCACAAAGCTCCTCTTTCAGGTGAAGGCTGTTCCTGCTCCCAGGATGGATCTGCACACAAGCAATATGTTCAAGATGCACAAAAAGTTGAACCAGCAGGGCTAAAGTATAAACCAAGTTTTTCTAGTGATTCCTAGGATAACAACATATTAACTGTGTAGTATCCAGCTGTGCCTTTGTCTTGAAAGAAGGAAATAGTAAGACGAGTTTTGCCAGGGGGTACAGCAAACAAGTGCACTCTTCTTTTTGCTCCTGTGAAGGCTCAGGGAGGTTTATGGTGTGCCTGAAACGTGGAACAGAGGAAAAGGTCAGTGAAGAACATGCCTGCAGTGTGGTGGCTGAAGATGTGTGCAATGAGTTTCATTACAATGCATTGTTTTCCAGCTGGTGTTAGATATAAATGTGTCAAATGTGGCTAGTTACTGACTGAGAAAACAAGTCATGCTGCACTTTGAGTTCCTGCCCAATTGACTAGTGGAAAACTGGATACACAATAGCTTGTGTGGCATAAGGAGCTTGAAATACCATCGAGGTGATGCCACAATACAACACACGGAATGAGTGACAGGCATTTTTAACCCAAGTACATGCAGACAGAGTGCTGACTGTCTGCTGTGCCCACGGAGGGCTGTGAAATTGCAGCCCATCATGGAGTCACAGTGACATTCCAGCATGCTGCCGTTCTCATTATAGTCTATGTCAAAAACATGGATACAAGGGCTGCGTACTGCCCTTGGTATTAAAATAAGAAGGGATTTCTTCTCTTTTTTTTTTCTTTTTTATCATCTTCTGTTCTCTTCCTTGCATTAGCTATCAGAGGGAGCCATCAGTCAGGCAGCAGGGCTGGTAGATCTTCATTTTCACTGTATGCTTTCACTCACTTTTGTGACAAAGATTACTAGGCTTGAAAACAGTTGCCATTAATCCATTCCACTGGCAGTATTAGGACTAAAATGGGATGGGGAAAAAGGCACAAGATATGCCTCTCCAACAGACAAAGATAGCAGCCTGAGGGAATGGAACAACTTGAAAAGCAAAGTTTGGCTGGGAGGTGAAATCCATGCAATCCATACCATGCTCTGTTCACCTATAGCTGTGCTCTTTGGGTCCATCCTTTGGAGTCTTGGCTGTGTGTTTCCTATATCATGTTGAACACAATGAGGCACCAACCCAAGGTGCAACTGCACTGTAAATGCTGGAAATAGATTCAGGCTAATACATCTAGGCAGGTATGCCTGTGACTCAGTGGGGCTGTAAAATGCCTCATAGCAGGTTTTGAAGGATGTGTGACTGTAGACTGTGTCCTTCCTTCCCCTTTTCCAGCAGGGACCTTCTGTTACCAAGGTTATCTGTGTTTCTTCACTTCCATCTCTTCCAGAGTATCATAAAACAAGAAAGTATGGCATGAAAGTGCAGCATCTCTGCAACACAAGAAGCATTTCAGCCAGCAGCTCCAGTTAGGTGCTACACGAACCCAGTATGTTTAAGGCACTTAGATGAAGTAGACAAAAGCATCATCAGCAAACGTCACGTCCATCTGCCTTTATACCTCCCCTAGAAAGGTCAGACGCGTGTTCTACAGGCTGACTAGAACTGGCTGTCAGCAGGGTCTGGGGTAAAGCTCAGGCAGAGCAGGACACGTCAGCTGTTGTCAGCACAACAGTGAAGTCTGCAGCAAAGAGTCTTGGAACTGTAAAATGTCATTCAGCTGTTACCAGCCTGTCACATTAGCTTCCTGCTTGTACCCAGTTCTCATCTTTCTGATTTCACAGACCACTTCTCTGAAGTGCATTCCTCTAAATACATAAAATGTGTATTCTAATACAGAGGGAGACGGTAAACTTTTGAAGAAGGTGGGGCTTTAAGCCTTAAGGCTCATATCAAAGGATATGCGATCAAAGAGATCTTAGGTCCCCCTCCTGAGATCTAGGAAGAGTTAAGGTATGGACTCTAACATCCTAAACAGTAGAAGACGTGCTTCCCTCTGAAGACCTTTGTGATCATGCAGTCAGTCACACTGCAGTATACATGTCTACCTCCTCTGCTTTTAGAAACAGTAATGAGGGAACGATGTTGCTGTCAAGTAATAGATCGTTACACTATATTTGTAGGCAAAAAACACCCTCTGTAACAGACAATGAGTAATGCTGTTGCAATGCAACACACAATACCTGAGATAGAGAGAAACATGGCTGAGAAACTTGTGTGGGGGCAGCCCTAAATTACAGCATCAGATCCAATTTCGGGCCATATGTTCTTCTGTGGGTGGGTTGGAATCTTTAGCCCTGGAGATGAAAAGACCTCCAGATGTGGGGACAGTGGCTGTTTATCCTGCTCCCCTGCTGCTCTCTCCTTGTTCTGCCTCCTCAGCTGGTTCAAGTCCACTAACTTCAGTCAGGTAACAACAGGAAAATTGGACAAGACTTTCCTTTGATTTGCTTGTCTGGACATCTCCTTTGCTATCTGGTACTGGAATTGTAAATACTGGGCAATTTATGGCTTGTATTGCCCTCTGCCACTCCACTTCCCTGCTACCCTTAAACTTCAGCATTGACCACCCCGTCTCTACCCATCACCAGCCCTATCCTTGCCCCATTGGCATTCAAAGTACAGCTCAGTGGGGTTCTCTCCCACCATGCCTGTCTGGAGGAAAGGAGATGGACTGGTGTCCTTAACACCTTCCTTTTTCTGGGTCACTGCAAACTGCCTCAGGAGCTGGAGCAACACCCAGAGCTGCAAACTGGGCAACGGGCTCTCTAACCCAGATACTTCATGTGAGACCTGAGTTGAATGGCTCAAGCTTGGACATCTGTCATGTCCATCTTCCTCTTCCCGCTCCATTTCCCTGCACTGCAGGAGAACCAGGGGTGCTCAAAGGAGGAAGGGATTTTTGGCAGGTGCTGCACAGCCAAGATCTTAATGCTTTTTCCTACATAAGGTAGTCAGGCCAGCCTGGAAACAGGTGAGGCCAGTGCAAAGCATGTGTATTTTCCTATGTCTAAACCTCTTAATATCAATACCCAGCCCACCAAACACCTTCCTCCTTCCTCCAAAGATGAATCTCTATATACTTACAGGCATGGCTGTTTCCTTCCATCCCTGAATCTACCTTATTGCATTTTAGCTCTTCACCTATTGGAGCTCAACCCTGAATTCAGCAAATTTCATTCTATAAGTAGCCCTTGAATCAACCCCTAGGATTGTATAGTCTCTGGGGAACAAGCTTTATTTTAATGCATGAAAACTCTAGCAAATCTCTAAACTTTGCTGTTTTAAAATGCAGGATGATAAGAAGGGCTCTTAATGGAGATGTACCCACATACCTTGCTTACACATAATCACCCATTATGATCCATTAGTATGTTACCAGAGTGAGGACTGAAGATCTTGATCTCGTGTCACTTCTCATTTCCAAGCTAAACTGTAAGCTTCTCTAGAGATAATTTTGTAAACATACATGACAGATTGATGAGAATGTGTATTCATTGCTTAAATCGGGACATCCGGCAAGAAATCCCAAGCACAGAGCAGGGAAAGGCTAGCAGGTTATGCTGTTGAAAGCCTTGTGGGATCTCTCCAAGCTCAATGCATTTTATGTCATGTAATTGGTATGCCGGTAGTGGATCTGCTGAAGAGAAATGGGCTTACACGTTTTCAGGCACACTTGCTGTATGTAAACCTTTGCCAGTAATTATCACATGTAACTGAGGAGTTTTGCTAATAACCAAGTAAAATAAATGATCCTGTTTGTTTCTTTCACTCTGTTCATTATAATGTTTTTGGTCTCCAAATCCAATTACAGACAGTTTGGCTCTGTGCTAAGCTTTGCTTCCAACCTCTTTTGTAGGTCCGTTCTCAGAACTGTATTTCAGTAATCTGTTGACAACACTGCAGTTTCTTCTGGACCACTAATTTATAGGCAAGGAAACAAATGGCTCTTGTAGACAGCATGAGCAGAAGAGTAACTGACTCAAAAAAGCAGATGGTAAGTAAAGCCACTTAGTATGATTCAAGTCCTTAAAGAGAGTAAGTTCCCTGCATTGAGCAATTGCAGTATGTTATGAGAGGCATCTATCCTGAGCAAAAAGTGGGCAATACACGGTAATGACACCTAATTGAAATTCAGAAGGAAACAGCAATGCAGACTTTTACAGCAAGCTGAGAATCACTCTAGACTGAGCACAAATTATTTTGATAACTAAAAACTCAGTTGAAACAAGCAGAGAGTGCCTGGGTTCTTTCTTTCATTAATCAAAAGTTCGTGTCCAAGGCTATTTTTCCCCCTGAAGTGAGGAGCTGCCAGTGAGAAGTGAAGATCGACCATGAAATCTTGTATCCACATTCTCCTGTGCAGGGACTACAGGAGGCCACAGGCTGACAGCTGGAGCAAGTGCAGGGATGAAATAGCAAAGCACTGGTTCAAACAAAGAGAAGAGGTCATGCCTGTTACTTCCCAGAGCATCCAAGTCATCTGTTTATTCCAACCTCTTTGCTGTCCAAGTTACTGGATAAGGAAACTGCTGCACTTACCCCTGCCTCTTGCTAAAAGCTCTACAGCTAAGTAGCCAGGGAATGAAACAGCTAAGGTGAGCTACCAAAATATTCCCTGCCAAAACCCTACTTTTTCTTCTCCCACTTTGTGCTAAAGAAAGGCTGGAGAGAGATGGCACTGAAATACAGGTGTTAGTAGGAAAATGAAAGAGTTAAACTGTAGACAAAGAAAAAGGGAAATTATGGAGAAATGCAGGTAGTGGAAAATCCTGGAGGACAGAAGTAGAGGAGGGCATAAGGAGAGACCACTTCTGGGTTCTAACTGGGAAAAAATGCCTCATTAGTAAGGCAGCTTCCAAACCTCAGCATGTGCCAGACATCAGCCCTTGCAATCAGTGTGTTTCTGTGTATTACAGCTTCTTCTGCAAGTCACTGGAGATATTCCAGCTTTCTGTTCATTATCATCTTCCTCTCTCAACTGGATGTGGATGGACTCTGAAATAAAGTAGCCTCGGTTTCTCAGCACAGGGTACTGAAAAGCCGTGCCAACAGGGACGGGCAGAAATATCTCACCAGCTCTCGGTTAGGATGTGCACAATCAAGGACAGGGAGTCTGCTAGAGCCTCTTCTCTTTCCTGCTGCATGCCAACCTGTGACACTGCCTCTAGCATCCACCCCAGGCCATAGCAGCCTCCTAGTGACCAAAGGAGCTGACAAGTAATCTGGAGAGGGGCTTTTTACAAGGTCCTGTAGGGACAGAACAAGGGAATGGGTTTAACCTGGCAGAGGAGAGACTGAGATGAGATACAGGGAAGAAATTGATTACTGGGAGGGTGCTGAGGCACTGGCACAGGGTGCCCAGAGAAGCTGTGGCTGCCCCATCCCTGGCAGTGTTCATAGCCAGGTTACAAGGGGCTTGGAGCAAGCTGCTCTAGTGGAAGGTGTCCCTGCCTGTGGCAGGGGGTTGGAACTGGCTGAGCTTTAAAATTCCTTCCAGCACAAACCATTCTGTGTTTCTATGATTCTATGACTGATATGGTGCAACATTAAAGCTGTCCTAGTGTTATTACTTAACCAGTTCCTGTGCAGCTACATTTCCTTGAGTATTTTAGCAGCAAATTCATCAGGTTTAAAGAATCTCAAGGGATTCCAATGGTTTAGCTGTGCAAACAATGATGGAAAAATGCTTAAAATCCTGGTTAGCTCCCACTGAAGGAAATTCCATTGAGATTGGGCCATGGTCTGGGCCATTCTTCCCAAAGCCTATAAATGTGAGACTGTCCACTGTTTATAAAAGGTCAGGCATTCAGTATATCCATATAAGCTACTTCAACTATATAAAGAGATGGCCACCAAGGTGTGTTTTGCAACCATGACAGTAGTTTCTTCCAGCCATTGCTACTCAGAGCTAACCACATGATCCAGCAGAAGAGGAGGAGAGTCCTGCTTTCAAATAACTTGAAAGTATTGAATTATTGCAGGATTTAATGTTCAGTAGATGAAATTACCCTTTCAAGTGACCTCAAATGTAATAAAGGATCAAGACTAGTCTGTGCAATGGTTTTATTGCAGAAAATTACAAAATGATGTACTGTAGCAGCATAAACTTGTCATAAATTACCCTGAGTAATGAACCATGAAAAATACCAAAGGCATGTAAACTGTGTATTTCTGGGGGGGGATGCCTGTGGTGGGTAAAATACGTACACAGATCCCATAAGAAAATGTAGGTGTGACCAAGTTGGATTCGATGTTTTCAACTGAGGCTCAATCATACTGGGTTGACCACAGTGATATCTGTGGCAAAATTCCCATATATATCAGTGAGTGAAGAGTGTCATAAATTAGTGGAAATTACCTGTTTGTATCAAAAAGTATGATTTTATTCTTAGATTCATGGGTTTTTTTGCATTCCCTTCCCCTACATTTTGGGGTTTGGTTCTGGTTCAGTCATTTAGGCACTACTTCATTGTCTTAAATCCTGCTATTTCTCCAGAAAATATATAGGGCTGGCTCCACAGCTGATAGAAATATGTGCAGCTCCATCACTTCAGTGGAGCTACACTGATTAATATCATGGCTAGGAGATTCTTTGTGAGATTCATCAGTGTAACCACTTCATATTAACTGGTATAAGGGAGAATAAAACGCACAGTGACTTTAACTTCACTGTGAATCACTGTTTCCAGGCAGTGGGTCTTCTAACTGAGAGACATATTCTGCATTAGAAGCACATTTAGTCATGTTTTTAGGACCCTTGTTGGCCAGGTCAGTTTATCCCTTGTATGAGGGGATTTAATTCCTTTTCAAAAGGGCAAGCAATGGTATGACTACCATAGGCTGCAGCTGCAGGGGGGGTTCATGGGTTGATGTGCCTAAGGATGCTCATAGCTTGACCCAACTGCCCAAGTGTTTGAATGACAATTCTGCAAAGCCAAATAGGTTGTTATGAAGGGAAGAGGGGGAAAAGGATAACATCCTTTTTGTACCTTAAATTGTGCCCCATGTGTGGAGAAAGTTCACTGCTGAGCAGGAAGGTCAGAGAGCTGGGAAAAAGAGATGCTCTCATCATCCAGCGTGTTGTACTTGTGCATGAGGGCTCAGAAGGGCAGCATGAGGGCACCTCATCAGCCTGTACTCCTGAGGGTCTTGCTCCTCATCTCCAGCAGTGTCGCACATGCACTGAACCCAGTACGATCCCTGTATAATTAAGGGATGTTCTCCACATACACAAGAGCAGTTTGCAATGGGTTTGGAAAAGCCTGCAGGTCACCTACTCTCTGTGGCACCACTCACTGCATGCCACAGGCACTTCCTGCTAGTGCATTGAAATTGAAGTTGTGTTTGGGAGCCCAGCTGCAAAGTGAGGTGAAGCCCTCAGCTGTGTCCTGGGTGCTGGCAGGTGTATACACATCAAATACACTGAGTGAGTGCAGAGGAGATACTTACTTTCCCTTGCTATGGTTGTGTGTATTTGGTGTAAGCCATGGGCAGCATGGAAATTCAGAAGTGCTGGGTGTGCACAGCTTAAGCCCCCATCCACCTCCTCTTCTTACCTTTAGCTGCTGGGGAAGTGCTGGTGAATATTTGTCTAGAGCTAACAGAGCATATAGCCATCTCCCAGCCCTTTCAGATGGTATGTAATAAAACTCAGAGGGTTGACTCTTGAATTTCTTAACTGAAATAAGAATAATTTTGAATGCAAATGTATTGTAATTGATATTTTTAGTTGTCAAAGATATATATCTGAACTAACATACCAGATTTGAGTTATCTCACAGCCAGGTGGATATGATCCAGCCTATTGAGGAGATTAAATTCAGCATAAAGTCCGGCATTTTAGTTGTTATCAAATATTTGTATAGGAAGCAGGAGCCATAGCTGAGAGCAGATTGCTAGCACGCTAATGCTGTGTGTCTGCAGGAAAACCCCTAGCTGGAAGTGAGACATAATCAAACCAGACAAGATGGACAAAGGATGCGTTGTTGGGGGCAGCTGGGAATGGAGGCATAGAGGGAAGGAATCATTTGGTGGCAGAGCTGAGTACTGAAATCAGATCTTAAGGACAGCAAGGTTGTTCAACTGTGTGAAGCTGAGCCTAAAATGAATCATTTGAACAATCTTCAATGGATGTGGTAAATGAACAGTTAATTAAGCTCCAGAACAGCTTATGGGGGTATGTGGTAAATTCTGTGCTCATTGTAATCTCTCAGTTAAGGTTGGATTTCTTTCTCAGACATGCTTTGTGTCATCCGCAGATTCCTGGATTAAAGCTGGGAAGTGCTGAGTATGTTTCAGAGGTCTTTGTTACATGAGAGCTTGAGCTGGGTGACAGTGATGGTACCTCACTGATGTATGTACCCCAGATGTATGGGCCTGGGGTACCTTCAGAGCTCTGAGCAAGACCTCCACCATGGGCTGTCTGAACTTCCATTTTGAAGATCTTTGACTTAAGTTCAGAGCTGTTGCTAACAGTAATAACTTGGACTAAAGGGATATAAATTCCCATTTGTTCAATTGTAAATCACTGGAAAAGGAGAGAAAGCTGAAACTAACACTTCATCTCTTCTGAGAAACAGGCAAAAGAATGTAGGTTTTATTCCTGTTTTTTATTCCCTGTGAACCAATTACTGTAAGTGACCATAAACAGCAAAGATTGGGGCTTATTTTATCTTTGAACATCACCTCAAGACTCTGAGGATGAAGTGTGGGAGCAGAGAGGCTGGGATACAGACCAGGCACTGCTGCCTGCTCGCCAGAGAGCCATGACAAGTATTCTTATTCACCTCTCTAATCCCCACGGCACATGATGAATTACTGGCATTAATCTAGATGGCCATAACAGCACAAGTCATACGTTTGTGCCACTGCCTTTTGTAAACATATATTTTAGATATGCATTGATTGGGTATGTGCCGTTATTATTCATCAAAATGTTCTCATCTTCTAGCACTTAATAACAATAATAAAGATGAATGCCAAGCTCCAGCACAGAAAAGGGCTGCACGGCTATGTATTTATTTTGCAAGTTTAATTAAGACTGTTTGTTACAATAAAAATTAATGTTATTGTCTTCCCAAGTGCGGCATAGCCAATATGAAATCACTAGATTTCACACTGCAGCTATGTGAAATGGCACTGGGCTGGAATCAGTCAAAAGGAGCTGATGCCTTGGATGAGTTTGTGTTTATAGCTTTTTGAGTTGATGAATGATAAAACAGAGTTACTGCAGTTTTCTTTCAGTGGGGGTACACGGGTGGTCTGAACCGCTTTGTTTCATTTCTCATTCTGTGAGTGCCACTATGGGTGACCTTAGATAAATAGTTTACTCTCCTAGGACTTTGTTTACCCTTCAGGAACTTGTCAGATTGAGCCCCAAATTCAGGAAGGGCTTTTGAAATATACATGAAATGGAGAAAATATTGTTTATGGATTAATTTTAATTAGTCCTTGACGTTATTTGAAGCAGAAACCTGGTCTTATGAAGGGCTAGGAACTGCCAGGCAGTGAGTTAATGCATTTCTCTTTACTCCAGTGGAACCTTGATAGAGTGAGGTTGGCCAGCCTGAGCCTCTATAGAATCATAGAATAGTTAGGGTTGGAAAGCACCTTAAGATCATCCAGTTCCAACCCCCCTGCCATAAGCAGGGACACCTCACACACAGGAAAGAATTTCTTCCTTATATCCAATCTAAACCTATCCTGTTTAAGTTTGAACCCGTTACCCCTTGTCCTAAGGAAGAGTCCTAAGGAAGAGTCCCTCCCCAGCATCCCTATAGGCCCTCTTCAGATACTGAAAGGCTGCTATGAGGTCTCCACGCAGCCTTCTCTTCCCCAGGATGAACAGCCCCAACTCTCTC
>NDXB01007394.1:147241-190396 GCA_002631895.1 Agapornis roseicollis | reverse complement strand
TTCAGCCTGGGGAAGAGAAGGCTGCATGGAGACCTCATAGCAGCCTTCCAGTATCTGTAGGGGTGTCCTGCCTATAGGGGTGCTGGGGAGGGGCTCTTCATTAGGGACTGTAGTGACAGGACAAGGGGTAATGGGTTCAAACTTAAACAGGGGAGGTTTAGATTGGGTATAAGGAAGAAATTCTTTCCTGTAAGGGTGGTGAGGCACTGGGGTTGCCCNTAGGGGTGCTGGGGAGGGGCTCTTCATTAGGGACTGTAGTGACAGGACAAGGGGTAATGGGTTCAAACTTAAACAGGGGAGGTTTAGATTGGGTATAAGGAAGAAATTCTTTCCTGTAAGGGTGGTGAGGCACTGGGGTTGCCCAGGAAGTTGTGAGTGCTCCATCCCTGGCAGTGTTTAAGGCCAGGTTGGACGAAGCCTTGTGTGGCATGGTTTAGTGTGAGGTGTCCCTGCCTATGGCAGGGGGTTTGGAACTAGATGATCTTAAGGTCCTTTCCAACCCTAACTATTCTATGATTCTATGATTACATTTATATGCAGTACTCTGTAGGGTGAAGAGCTTATGTTGGCAGCTAGACTGGAAATCAGTTAACCCCAAGACTGGAATCTCAGAGGGGCTTTCTGGGTCTGTTTGTGCTGTCTCTGTCTCATTCAAATAAACAAATAAATAAATCCCCCTTCAGTTGTTCTTATTGTTTACAATCTCTAATTCTTGTTATGACATTTTTATTCTTTGGAAAAGAGAAATACAACTGACAATTTTCAAAGCAGAAGCAAT
Organism: Agapornis roseicollis; assembly: GCA_002631895.1. Lineage (NCBI taxonomy): Eukaryota > Metazoa > Chordata > Aves > Psittaciformes > Psittacidae > Agapornis > Agapornis roseicollis. Next base: position 189,618 of record NDXB01007394.1, on the reverse strand, counting down.
CCTAGTTATACTCCTGGGCTTTACAGACTCATCTCCATGACGCATAGCCTTCAAAGATGGGTTTTGACCTGTTTTCCCCCCCTTCCCTTTTTTTGTATTTTAAATAATTCCTATGATCTGCAGGTTTTCATCCAGCCTCACTGTCTTCAAGTCTGAGGCATCTGCCTTAAAAAGCAAACCTCACAGCAATGATAAAAAAAAACCAAAAACATGGGGTATTTTCTCCAGTTTTCCCCCTGGTTTCTATCTACTGAATTACATGTACTTGGAGAAACATTTTCACTATATGGTGCTTCAGGCCTAAAATGCTATGTAAAACAGGACTTTGTGAGGAAAAAGCTGGTTTCAGTCAGTGTCTGGTGGGGTTTCCATTTCAACAGCATTGGTAGCTCATGATGCTGATGTGAGCAGCTCTGTAAGGCAGTGTTTAGTGTCTATCAAATACAGTACAGATGGGGCTTTAGCTAGAGATGCTGTTCATATTTACTATGTTTATTTCTTTAGCCTTCCTTCCTTTTGTTTGTTTCATTGTCATCACTGTGACACCTGAAAATCATGCAGATCTAAGCCCATCCTTGAGTGGATCACAAACAGCCTGAGAAGTCTTTCCTTCTGGACTGGTAAAGAGAAAAGAACATCTTCCTTCAGTTCATGATACCGCAGTTCTCCTCTTTACTTGATTAGGATCTCTGCTTACAATTACTTCATCTTCACTCCCAGTTCACATCGATGAAATTCATTTTCAGCCATTTTTGCATTCTGACTGCAGTTTCTGTATGTACCAGTTATGCGACCGACACAGCTGTCTTGCTATGCCCTAGCTGTGACGGGATTAACAGGTTCTGTAAGAATGCAAGCCTCTTTAGTAGGAATGTGAATTTTGAAAGACAAAATTGGGATATCAGAGTTGTCTTAAATTTGAGGCTAGCTAAAGGCTGGTGTTTATTGAGATTGCTCAGCAGGGAGATTCTTCATAGCATGTTGTGCTGTTGTTAAAAGACACTCTTAATTTTTACCTTTCCCATCAAGAGAAGGAAAGCACTCAGAATATCAGTGACAACTGGTTAAGTGCTTTGTTTTGGGTGATTTATGTCTCTACTTGCCCAGTTGATAATTGAATGGAAGAGAGGAAAATTTCTCAATCCTCTATTATTTAATTGGGGGTGAGACATCATTCTGTTACTGAGCTTGAGAGAGATGAAGTTCCCTCAGCCTCACTTTTTAAAAAGTCATCCCTGCATAGCAGTGAATGGGAAACCAGATGCTGTATAGTTTAAATAGCCTTCCCTCTTCTCTGCTTGGACACCACCAGCCTTGCACAGCCTTACCCGCATCTTGTTTTATAAGACTGTGCTGATCTCTGCTGATGGAGAATCACAGTGTTTCAGGTGAGTCATGTGGTAATGCTCTGCTCTTAGTCCTAAGAGGAGGACAGATGGATTTCTCCCTTTGACCTCCCTTATGAGCTCCCTAACAGAACTCAGTCTCACTTTCTCTCTGTCCCCAAATTATATTCTTATTCTGTGTGCTTCACCATAACTAAGCAGAGAGGTTCTGAAACAAGAGTGAAAGATCTCAGCAAACTGTGTAAGTTGCTCAGCCTTTCGTCACTGGTATAAGCATGAGTCATTTCTGTCAGCAAAAGAAAAAAATCATTCTTGAGATGCTTTTTCCTCTAACTTCCATTAGCGAGAAGCTGGGACTTGGAGAGATCCTGTGACTTTTGTTTCTGTGACAGAACAAGAAGCAGGAGAAAGAAAGGCCAAGTCTTCTGAATTTCTCTCCACTTGTTTGTTTAGCAGGGAGCTCTGCTACATGTTGGCAAGTTGCATGCTCTTGCTTGAAGTTTCATTTTGGTAATAATACCTAGAGAGCAGCCTTACATTAGGACCTATGTGCAATGTGGTCTTTGTCTCACCTTGTTGACTGCCTAGACACTTCTTTGTAACTACTGTTCTCTCTTATTTCACATGAAGTCATTTATTTTCCCTGTGGCTTTGCATCATTCTCCAGCTGTTACAAGCATAAGCGTCAGAAAACAGTGCATAGTCTACTGGGGGGTTGTCACCAAATTATATTATTTAGGCACGAGAAATTTTCAGATGCAGTGTTGTGATGCTGAATGAGCTGGCTGTTCTTTCTCTAGAGTTTTTCATGACTATGTCTCATGAAGTTTTAATGGGAAACTGGTTCTATATAACAATTACATTGATGTTTTCAGAGAGAGAAGGTCATGGTTTACTTAAAATGTCAACATCTAAAAAACACTGGCATTTTGCTTTAGCTTTTGATGAGTATTTCTCTGTATTTCATCTTTCAGAGATCTTTTCTTTTCATTTCAGTGTTGCTATGGCTGGCTGTCAGCCAGCTTTTGCAGTTTCAAAGGAGTTATTAAGAGCATCCTGAAGATAATAAAATTTATTACATAAATTAATAACAATGTGGTATAAAGCTTTTATTGCAGAAAGTTTAAGAGAATTGAATTATTTGCCAGCAGCAAAGTAACTTCAGTGTGGCATATTCTAAATAACTGCTAATAAAAGGAATATGCACCTCTCTATGGCATGTTTAGCTTATAGCATGGATATATGTACAGTTTATCCAGTATTTAGAAATGAGCATAATTTAGTGATGCTACAGCTTTTGATATTACTTCTTGAGCAAGCTAAGTTGCTCTAGTTTTGTTATATCTTGATACTATAAGAAATCAGCTGCACAACATAAGCAAAAACCCCAACCTTGTTCTAAAACCCAAAGTCTTCAAATCTGGGATTTCTGTTCATATAAAATTGGCATTTTCTGTTTTGCATCCTGATTTAGTTGTGAGCCCTATTTGAGAGGTGGAGAAAAATCCTTATGAAAAATCTACTTGTTCATAGCTCAGTAGGTTTACTGAGGAATAAAAAGCAGTTTATTGTTGGCTTCTAGCATATCATCAGGATTATATAGCTTGGGAAACTTTGTATTAGATTTGTTCTTTTCTATTCTTTCCCACTCTACCACCTCCTTTCACCACTCACTGCTGGCAGGTGGTCATTTGCCCTATGGTCTTTATCAAGTATGGAAACGTGTGGGTGACTTAATTTCCAAATGGATACAGAAGAGAGCTTCTACCCACTCAGAAATGACAGTCAAATGGTTCTAGTAGCATTTGAGTTGTATGAACTTACAATCCTTAGTGGCTAAGAGAGTCTTTGAAACAAAGTCTTTAGGATGTTTGGCTAAGTAGGTGATTGGAGCAATTGAAGGTGTTTTTGTGCTTCTCCTCTCCCTAAATAAAGGAGCTACTTATTCCACAACCATATTTAGGCTTTTAAAAATCTCTGTGGGGTAATAAGCACCAGTGCTGCCTTTTATATGTGAAAATGACACAGCAAACAATTGATTCTAAATTAAAGTTTAGAAGAATGAGTCAAATCGCTGTAGAAAAATAGCATGTATCTGTAAATGCTTCTTTTGTAACAAGGTGATGTCAGAATTCAGAGTTGAGTCAATGAAATTGTCATCGAGTCAGCAAGAAAGTGCCAGACAAATACTTTCTTGCCCTGATTTCAATGGAGATGCATTTTTTAAAAGCAAAATATCACCTTCCTCCCTGATGCCTATATTTCTCCTAAACTAAGTTTACACTCCATTCCAACTAATTGTCATTAATTTTCTGAAGAGCTTATATAATTTCTGAGGATGGTAATATTTAAGAAGAGTCTATAAAAACTCTTGCAACCCTTTTGCTTATTCTGAGAACCAGTAGAAAGGTTTTTTTGTGTCAAGACTAGGTAAGTAGGATGTTGAACAGATGGTCAATGACAATACATTTTTAACAGTTCTCGAAAGAAGATTTAATCCTGGTTTTATGGGTGAGGGTTGACAGAGACATGGACAAATGAAGCCCTGCAGCAAACCAAGGTGGGGGTTGACAGAGACATGGACAAATGAAGCCCTGCAGCAAATCAAGGTTATGTTTGAGATTCTAGATCTGTCCTGTGCTGTTGGACTTCCTGGCTCTTTCAACCCAAGTTTTTATATAGAATCACAGAATCCTAAGTGTTGGAAGGGACCTCGAAAGATGATCCAGTCCAACCCGCCTGTGAGAGTAGGGTAACCTAGATTAAATCACACAGGAACTTGTCCAGGCGGGCCTTGAATATCTTCAATGTAGGAGACTCCACAACCGCTCTGAGCAACCTGTTCCAGTGCTCTGTCACTCTTACAGTAAAGAAGTTTTTCCTGATGTTCACATGGAACTTCCTATGCTCCAGTTTACACCCATTGCCCCTTGTCCTATCACTGGACATCACTGAAAAGAACCTAGCTCCATCATCCTGACACTCACCCTTTACATATTTGTAAACATTGATGAGGTCACCCCTCAGTCTCCTCCAAGCTGAAGAGACCCAGCTCCCTCAGCCTCTCCTCATAAGGGAGATGTTCCACTCCCTTAATCATCTTTGTGGCTTTGCACTGGACTCTTTCAAGCATGAATAAGTTAATCTTTATCCCTTCTCTCCAGATAAAAGAGCTGCTTAGAAATCAATTTATTGCAATGAGTGGAGTTTTGTGGTGGCAAAATATGGGAGAAAGCTCCAGGGAAGTTGGGTAAGAGTACCCCAGTTCATGGGGCAGCCTCACAGCAGGTGGAGGCTGTGGCTCTTTCATTCCTATGGAATTTTTCTAGATCTCCAGGCTTTCTCTAATCCATATTTCTGTATTCAGATAGTGTCAGGATAAAAAACCATGTTCCACTGGGTAGAAGCAAAATGAACTTTCTGGCACTGAAATAGCATGCCTTTCGCTGCAAAATCTTTCTGCTCTGAATTTAGAGATTGAAATAAATGTCTTCATAATTGGCAAATAAAAATCTGATCCCTTCTTGCAACATTTTTTACATATAAAAATACTCCTTTTATGGTAATATCTCTATTCATCTTGTAACAAAACACATAAACCTTTCCAGATGTGACCTTACAGCTCTCAGCTTTGATGAGGGTTGGTCAACTTTGGCATCTGTTGAGTTTCCTGTTTGACACTGCACCCTTGTAACAAAGAGAGAAGACAAGTTATAGGGGATGTGACTGCCCCTTGAAGCCATGGTTGACATATAGGTGCGTGAGGAGGCCAGACAGTAGAGAAAGCCGGTCAGCAGGAATGGAGAATTCAGTTGAAACCCCTCCTAGGAGAGACATGCTGGCCTTCCCTGGCAGGTCATAGGACTGTCCCTATGCTATGCTGTGTGCCTTGTTGTAGCTTTTGTACTGGCAAACAGATTCTCCTGAGGCCTGACATGGGTAGAGTGCCATTCTCTGTCTCCAGCCTGTACCTTCTGAGATAGAGATGGGAGACAGGATGCTGGACAGGCTGCTTTTCTACCTGCTGTTAGCCCATGCTGCCCATCTCTGCCAGGGCAAATGCAACCTAGCACTTCTTTGTTCCCATTTGCATTACGAGGGTCTTCTGGCTGGCATGAGAAGTCACCAGATCCACATAGTTAAAGCTGATGAGGAATTCTGTTAAGGAGAGTCAGTCCCAGTTGGGTGAAGAGCTGTTTCTTGACCAGGGAACTTAGCAACACAGGGACAAGTTAGCCAAAGTAATGCAGCAAGTCAGGCTTCTGAGGCACTAAAGACAAGTACTACCTTTCTTTTTGTAAAGCTTTTCTAAAGCAGCCCCTTCCAGATTGGCTGTGCTCGCCTCAGCACAGGTCAAAGGATTTGCACAATACCACATATTGTTTTGTGCCTTACCATTCTATGATACTGTACAAGTCAATGCCAGTCCTTGCATGCTGGCTGCACACAGAACAAAACCAGTCATGGTAGTATGCAGATAGCTGCTGATGCATTTCTCCTCCATCCTTTTTGCTGTCCCTTCAGATGAAAATGTGACACTGAAAAAGGGGCTGATGACTTGAAGTACATGCAGCTGTATGGGAGAAGAGCAAGTGAAGGATTGGACCTTAACATGAGTCTTACAGAGGTGCCAAGGACACTACAATTCTCTTGTGTCAATTTATTAAATTATTTGCTTTTCAGGCAGCTGAAATGAAGATAAATTATATGAAAGGAGTAGGCTGTATCCTGATGAATAATAAAACAGTTCTTCTACCTCATTTTTCTTTGAATGATGTATGCCACTGCTTGCAATTGTTAACTAGCAAAGTTCTTCCAAATCACAATGGGAAGGACAGCGATAAAGTTAGAAATATTAGCCATGTTTGTGCAACACATCACTGCTGCTTTGTGATTATGTTTTGTGTGCATTTCTCTCAAATGACAGTAGAATTTAAATTAAACAAATAACTAGTATCCTTAAGCTATAAAGCATGTGTTGCTGGTAATTATGCTTATCAGCAGAGGACAGTTATAACTTGATTTAATTCTTTAAATCAGGTTGTTAGCTAACAATGCTGAAAGGTACTGTACACACTTGCTAAAGCCCCCTAAATTATGAGTATCATAAAAAAAATCTTTTCAGTTACTGAGAGAAATAATGGGAAAAAGAAAAGGTCAAAATTATGGTATGAAAAACCGTGAACATATTCATGTGCTTTCGTAAACAGGTTATCCTTATATTTGTTCATAAGCCATAAAACAGGACTGGTCTTGTTTGGGGAATAATTCAGTGTAGTCATTTTGAAAGTAGCTGGTGTATTTCATGCTTTTTATGTGTTAAGGCTTTAAAGCTGTCCAGTGGTGGTTATGGTACTGGGAACATATGTTTCACTGTACTTCCAAATATAGAGAAGGATGAGTAGGAAGAAAAACACCCTCTGTTATCAAAGACTATGGAATTATATGTCTGATTCTATAGGTTTTGCCACAAGTATATCTTGCTTAAGACCTTTTATGTTGTACCATCATGTGCTGCTCTTCTAAATTTTCTGCAGAGTAGCTTGTAAAGAATCTTCTAAGGTGCTGTTAGCTCCTATTATTTCTCTTCAAAAGCTTGAAAATACTAAGTGGCTTTGCAAGAAAGCCTAGATGGTACTGCGTTGGTTGTGATCGAATGCTGTGAAATGGAATTTCTGGCATACAGTAGAGGAGTTATATCCATAGGATGAGTCTCAGCTCAGAAGTACTGCAGACTTCCCTGAGCTCATCAGCTGCATATTCTGCTGGAGGCTTTACTTCTCAGGATAAAGGTTTGCAAGATCAAACCTTTAACTACTGTGACTGTGAGTGTGTCTTAGTGCTCCTCTTACCAATGATGTTGAAGTCAAATGGATTTGCTTGGAAATGACTTAAGATTCAGTTACTATTGTACAAACATCAACAGCCTCAGAATGCCAGCAATTCTGGTCATTGAGCCAATGCTGTGGATAATATATCTATTTTTTAGTTTAGCAAACTATAGCTGTGAACTATTGGGAGCACACATGCAGGCATCAAGCAGTATGGTGACAAAATATGTGATGCAGAAAACTGTCAAATACAATCTGCAGTGCTCTCTGTTTCATTCTGCTGTATGTTTTGTATGTTATTTTTCCATTGATTTTCCTGTCTTTATCAGGGTTACAATTGAAGGCTGTTTCTAGTGAGGGGAGGTAGAATGCACATTTTTTTGTCATCTTTCTTTCAGTAAATGCATTGTCTTCCATGCATGGTCAATCTTAGCTGGTAACTTCTTTCAGGAACAAAATCAGGCAGTAGGATGGAAGGAACTGAAATGATAAAAAGTAGAAGGCAGTCATTTTTGTGTAAATGTCCTCTTTTACCTCAAGAACAAGATAACTAACTCCTACAACCGTACTTCAATAAAGCTGGAGGCATTGCATTTCCCATTAACCTCTCCTATGTACATACAGCTATAAGCTGAATGTGCCTTGCAAGCACTGATGGAGAATCTGAAAGGACTGAATAAGTCCTGGGAGCCTCCTTGGACCAGTTAGTTGGTCAAGATGTGTAAACACATGCCAGTGTGTAAAGGTGTGTTGGACTATTTATTATTATCATAGAGATCAGAACATTCATTGATTATACTTTGGTAGGTGAAAATGCAAAGGAATACTCTATTCCACAGGACATTGCACTTGATAGCTTTTATGCTGCTATGATAGAGATACATGCCTTGTATCTGCATTATAAGAGAAATAGATATTTGTGTCTTATTCCGTTTAAATACATAAGATGTAAGATTCAGAAGATCAAAAATAAATATTCAGCTTTCTCCACTGGTATTTGTTTCAATGTAAAATTCACCTTATCTAGAGAAATCTGAGAGTAATGTAATAATACGGAGAAAGTCTTATAATGGACTCCATTGTCACTTGACAATTTAATCAGTGCAGCAATATTTTTTTTGTCCTTTTTTTGTCTTAGTGGTTTTTTTGCCAGCATCTCACAGGGTTTGTATCTGCCACTTTTTACCTGGGGAAATGGTCTCACAAGCCATTTCTAACATCATGTTTACAAAGGCTCCCTTGGAGGCACAAGAATGTTGGCAGCAGGAAAACAGGCCAGAAACACAGCTGTACCTGGGAATGTGCTAAACCCGAGAGTCTGCTTAAAAGAGAAGAATCCTGAACAGGAGCAAGCTTTCAAGGAGTGGACTGGCACATCATTGCATTGGAAGGCACAAAGTCTTTTGGGTATAAAGTCAGTAGGTTTATGTTCCAAACTGCAGTACTGGACTTGATGATTAAACTCTGTCCTCTCTTGCAGTGTTATCCTTTGAAGATGCCTGCAGTTTTGGGAATGTAGCTCAGCTGCTTGAGCCCTCATGGGTGAGATAGAGCATGACATAATCCAATACAAGCTGACAGTCCTGACTGTCCCAGCTTGAAGTCTTTATAGCTTATGGAGTGTGTCTGTGTAGAGAAGAGAGGGTTCCTCGAGCTTTTATCAGATCACTTTTCTGCTTTGGTGCTAAAACTCCTTTCTGAAAGGAGCTTTCTTGGTTTTTACACGGAAGAAGTTTTTGTTGAAATTACTATCAATGCTGGGAGCATGAAGATATTACAGAATCACAGAATCATTAGTGTTGGAAGTGGCCTCTGGAGACCATCTAGTTCAACCCCTCTGACAAGGCAGGTTACACAGGAACGTGTCCAGGCAGGTTTTGAATGTCTCCAGGGAGGGAGACTCCACAGTATCCTTGTGCAGCTTGTTCCAGTGCTCTGCCGTCCTCAATGTAAAGAAGTTCTTCCTCAGGTTGAGGTGAAACTTCTTGGGTTTCAGTTTATAGCTGTTGCTCCTCATCCTGTTGGTGGGCACCACTAAAAAGAGTCTGTCATAATTCTCTTGGCACCTGCCTTTGAGGTGTTAAATGATCTCAGTCTTCTCCAGACTAAACAGGCCTTCTTACTGCAATCTCTCCTCATAAGAGACATGCTCCAGACTTGTAAACATCTTTGTGGCCCTCCATTGGACTCTCTCCAGTAGCTCATTGTATTTCTTTTACTGAGGAGCCCAGAACTGAACACAGTACTCCAGATGTAGCAACAGCAGGGTGGAGTAGGGGAAGAGGATAATCCCCCCCGACCTGCTGGCCACACTCATCGATGCACCTCAAGATGCTATTGGCCCTCCTGGCTGCAAGAGCACACTACTGGCTTATAGTCTACTTCTCATCCACCAATACTCCCAGGGCCCTCTCAGTTGAACTGCTGTCTAGTAGCTCAGCAATTAAAGTGCTCAGTTGTGGTTCTCTGTAGTAGTGTGGGGAGAGAAAGAGGTACTGGTACTGAGACACCAGTCAGTGTCTAAGATAGTGTTAGAGATGTGCTAGGTTTTTTTCATGCACAATGTGTAAAATGGCAAAAGGTGTATTAACGTCATATTTCCTATTTTTTTTATGGGGGACTAATTGGCTTAGGCGACTGAAAATAAACGATCTTGCATCCACAGGATTGTGGTTCTGCATCAATGTCAGCTCAGACTTTAAGCAACAATGATTTGGATTTGTGAAATAAGACAAGATGGAGGAGAGATGTAAGGATGCTACAGAAAAATGTGTTGTAGAAATGTAATTTTAAAAAATATTGATGGAAGTGGAACACAGCAGGACTGAGCATGCCTCTCCAGGGCTGGATGAATCTGTGGTGGTAGTTCTGCCACGGACTCCTGCCAGTTTGGAAAATTTGCTTGAAAATCTTCACCTTTTTTGCTTTTGCTTATTTAGATAGTGAATTCCCAAGGCCAGGAATGAGCTAGTTGTGATGATATGTTAGATAAGAAAAGTTTCTGATGTTGGTTCTGTCTCTTGATGCAAATAAAACATTGATATTTCATAATGATCCACAAGTGACTGCAGGAGGGTAATATTAATGAGGCTGGATTTGTGATTATGGAAATGTTTTTCAGAAACACTTGGTTTTGTCCCTAATCTGTTCTCACTTTAAATCAATGGGAGCTTTCTCTTTTGCCTAAATATGAGCAGAATTAGGCTTAAGGGGAGTGAATTTTAAAATGTTGCCTTTCTTCAAGGTAGGAAGAGTCCTGATGGTTCACCTTATGCTTAGAAAACAGCTCGGTGTTGATCTACTGATGTGATGACATCCTTTTTATTCCCCCTTAATTTATGTCTTTTTCCTTTCCACCTGTCTAACTAGAAGTCAGAGAAATATTAACTAGCTTACTAAAAATAGGGTTTTAAAGAAGTAATGTTAATGCTTTTATTAAAATGCTAATTACACCCCTCCCCAAATAGTAGTTGCATTAAGAATATAACTTCTGTGAAAACCGTTTTTCCTGTCAATTTCAAATGTTCTTCTACCAGTGGCAAACAATAGGCTGCTTAAATGTATTCAGTTGGTTGCAAGATCTAGTTGTAATCTTTATTGATCTTTTATGTTGCAAGCTGCTACTTCTGCTTACTGTACATAAGTACAACATACATCTTCTGTCTGGTGGGTATGATATGAAAACAAACAATCCTGGGTATTCCTGAATATGTGTATGTGTGTTTAAACACAACACAGATTACCAGGAAGAAGTACGTATTTCTTTGGAAACCACAATTTCTTCACATCATGTAAGACAAAAATGATGTGGAACAGGATACCTTTTTGGGTGTGTGTGACAATCTAGTTTCTGATACTGTTTTGACAACATTACGCAATTACAAGCTACAGCTCCACAAAGCTTTTTCCAATACTGGGCAGCTGTGACTGTAATTTATATTAACGACTTCTTCTTAACTTTTGTGACATGTGTTGGACCAGCCCCCCTGGCAAGTCAAGTTTAACTCTATTGACACAGCACGAATGGCACAGAGAGGAGATCATCTCAGGTGTTTGTGACATGACATGCGCTTGTCTTGCCCTGGAATGATAAACCCTGCAACTTCAGTTACCACATCCACTCAAGCCTTGGCCAGCCTTGCTAATTAGAATGCCAGGATTTGGGGTTTTTTTATGGACAAATTGCAAGGGAGAAATTAGGCCACCAGATCAATGTCAGAGATCAGCTGTCAGAGTTGTAGTGCAGTTTGTCTTCACAGAGGAATTGCACTGGGTGATTCTGCTGCATGAGGCAGCTGTAAACCACTTGCTGGGATTTGGTAACCTTTTTCCACGTTGTAGGGTCATTTTATTGCAGAGGAAAACATGGGATAAACATACTTGGAGGAAAGTGCAAGACATTGTTTATATTAAGTGTGTTGCCAGCAGTAATACAAGCCTGTCTCTTGACAAAGTGCAGTCTCTCATGAGTTTAAGGCACTTAAAGAACATTGTGCTTCTCAGCATATTACAGATTTCAATGGAAATATCAAAATGCTAGAGACATTTGCTATTTAAAAAGGTAATTTTATGACATTTGCCTATGAAATTTCAAGATTGGAAAAAGAGAAGAAAGTTAAAAACGGGGATTATTGGAGCTTCTGAAGCTCTCTGGGTTGTTAATTTGTGAGTGTGCACTGTGAATAACTAACTGTTCACTATATTCAACCCAGATTCCCATTTAATAGAGCTCTGCTCATGCCCATGGAGTTCAGCCAAAAACATCCTTCGTATGTGTTTAGTTAATCTGTGCTAAAAGCATCATTTTCTATGGCCTGTGCTGGGGCTGTCAGCCAGTATCCTGCTGTGCTGTTTCATCCACTACTTGAATGAGTTATTGATCCACAAAATGGTGTTACTGGTGTAATTGTCCTCAGCTCATTGACTCAGCCACCATAATGTGAACTGGTGACCCAGTGTTAGGAACGTGAGAAACCCAGGGTACTCTCAGAAATGCTGGTTCAGATCTTCCCATGGCACAAAAGGTATCCAGCTTGACTTTGAGTAAAGCTTTTAGGCTGCCCTGATGAGTTATGCACCACACAGTGAGAATGGTCTCTGCGCAATTCATCCATTACTTCCCCACATTCCTCTGGTATTCAGTTTCCTGTACTTGGCAAATGCTTCACCTGAATTTCATTCCTGTACAGTATTAGAATAATGCAGGGTGGTGACTGCAGGTGGGAAGTGGTACCAGCTCCCAGGACCATCATCCAGTGTGAGCAAGAGCTCTGTGCTTTGCCATGAGTGACTGTAAAATAATGTAGTCATTTGAAATGAAAACAATTTAACAAGCTTTAACTTTAGCTTACTAAGTACTGAAGCTTCCTGTCATTACTTTGATCCCTGTTGCCCATATACCTCTGCTCTGTTAATTGTATAACCATATATATTAAACTATAAGTTACTTCACTGAGATGCTTGTTATTTTATTATCCTGTGGCAGATAGTAAGATCCTGGCCTGGCTAATGGCTTGTCTTCAAAACACTTATCCACATATCGCTTGTGGGTGGTATTAAGGATCCCTGAAAATTGGACCATATAACAACTGGCTAAATGCATTATTCGGATATGGTCTTGCTTATTACAAGACCTGCCACTTAATCTGTCTTATGTCATGATGCTTTATCATCTTATTGCAGAAGTGTTTCTAACTGAAAGTTTGTGTGGGCAGTGTGATGGGTAGATCTCTGCTGATGGCAGGAGAGAAGGCAATCAAATGTATTACATTACAGATTGCGCAGTAAGAGCAGATGATAATTCACTCATTGTAAAAACTAACCAGCTATTTGCATCAGTAGTGGCCTAACAGCACCTCACAAAGTGTGGGAACAAACAGTCCACTGCCATGGAAGCACTGGATGGGTGGGGAGTAATTACTGCTGGTGCTGGTTGGAAGCTGTGAGGAGGTCAAAATGAATATGGTGACAAAGCAGTTAATTTTGCCTGGGAAGCTGTCAAAATAATGAACCCAGCAGGAGTAGTTTGGCCTTGCTGTGCAATATGCCATCTGATAAAGAAACTGCCTAACTGCTCCAGGCAGGGATGATACTTTGTCAGAAGGAATGAATACCAGGTCTGCTTCAAACTGATGAGCTATTGGAAGCTTTTTTAACAGAGACTCCTTTCTAAGCACATGTTTAACTTCGCAAGGCAGAACTATCAGAAAATACATTAACAGACAAGAAAAACTACTCCTCAGAATAACGTTTTACTATTTTTACCAAATTATGAGTTTCAGAAAATGCTTAGGAAAAAATGAACGTTGTCAAACTTAAGGAGCCCAGAATGGAGTGTTTAGCCTCAAAGAAGGATACTATCTTAAAGCAGCCCTCTTCATAGCTGCATTTAAAAGCAGCGCTCAATGGTAGATGTGACAACTGTGATTTTAAAGAAGGATGAAAGTGGAGGACAAAGGTTAATGATGGATTAAAGCTCCATCATTATTATTCCATCATTTCCAAGGGAAAGATAGTGGATTGGAATCTATACCCAGCATTTTGCTCTGCCCATTGTCTGAAACACCATCTGTGTAGAAACATACTGATACTGTGGTTTTCAGCTCCTGTGAGGTTGTCAGGTTCTTGCAGGTTTTCAGTCAGCTGTGCTTCTCAAGCCATGAAAAGGTGTTATGGACTGGTACTGCTGGCTCAGGAAGGTGGAAAAAGTAAGAAAAAGTTATGAGGCAAGGGGAGCCAACTGAGAAAGAACATTTGAAGATGGGGTAAGCAAAAACTAAACTTAGTACAGAGATATGGAAAAGCTAGGAAAAAGAACCTGAGGAGGGCAGAGAGTAATCTGAGCACCAGGTGAAGAGAAGAATCTCACACCTGAGTGTAGCTAGCATAAGTCTTGTATTGTGGTGTTCTTCATTCAAATTCATAAAACAGAGTAGTGCCTTTCAAGCTCTAAAGTAGATTCAGAGGTGTGTTTCCTAAATAAATAAAAGAATAATTGACATATCTCCTTTAAAACCTCAAACCAGCAAACAGGAATTTAACACTGAAGATCCTGTTTTAACAGAAGACAAATCTTTCATGAAAGTTAACAGTCCAATCAAGAGTTCATATGTCTTTAGTAAGGCTACCATGTATTTCAGCACAGATTAATCTTCATTTTGATCTCTAATACCTTGAAGCAATTTTTACTTCTGCAAAAACAGGAGCAATATTAGTTTGGTGGCCTATAGGTTTGGCTGGAACTTTTAAAATATGTGACTGGGACCTCTAGAGGAATGAATATATTTAAGGGATTAATTGGTTGCTGAACTGAGCTGTATTCATATACTTACAATGTTGTTTGGGGAGTGAATTTTTTAGACACTGAAACAACCTGAAAGTCACAAGTTCTAAAAACTTTGAAGTTCTCAAAAATAAATGCTGTTCAGAAAAATATATTGGAGCCTCATTCCTTTTGCACCTTGGTCAGTTTTATATATCTTATCTTTATATTTCTGACTAAATGTATTCAGATATTAGGAATGTTGTAGCTGCTTGTCACTTTGAGCATGCAAACTTAACCATATTCTGGACATCAAACAGAAACATCCTACAGCTGAAATTTCTTATGGTTTCTCATGAGCCTGTGGTTTTAAAATAATACTTTAAAATGTCTTTTTTTTTTTTTTTTTGATTGATCCACACAGTTAAGGTCAAACATCATTAACTTTTGAACACTTAACAAACCCCTTTATCTNAAAAAAAAAACATCCTCCAGCTGAAATTTTTTTTTGTTTTTCCTGAGGCTGTGTTTTTTAAAAAATACTTTTAAATTTTTTTTTTTTTTTTTTTTTGATTGATCCACACAGTTAAGGTCAAACATCATTAACTTTTGAACACTTAACAAACCCCTTTATCTCTCTCATAAATGTCAGTTTCTCTTTCCAGTGATGTTTGTGAATTTTGGAGATGAAAGCTGTGGTCTTTTTATTGCTTAGGAAATGCTGTTTGATATCTTTGAGAAATTTGTTTGACTTTCATAAAGTTGCTGCTCTAGCAATTTAGTTAAACATATTTATACCAGACCAGGCAAAACCCTGTGATTTATGTTGCATGTAAAATGTATGTTTATCCTTTAACTAGAGAATTAAAATTGTTTGATTATCAGAGATCACCTATGTTTGAAGTTTTAATGAATAATTATTTGTTCTACTAGATGACCTCTGGATAAGAAAAAACTAGTGTGTGTTAGTTTTATTTAGAAAAGATTCAACAGTATTTGGAGTAGACTTATTGAGATCGATCTCTAATTCCAATTAAATCATAGAATCATAGAATAGTTAGGGTTCGAAAGGACCTTAAGAACATCTAGTTCCAACCCCCCTGCAGTAAGCAGGGACACCTCACACTAAACCATGCCACCCAAGGCTTCATCCAACCAAGCCTTAAACGCTGCCAGGGATGGAGTGGTGTCCCTCAGGGATTGGTGTTGGGACCAGTCTTGTTCAACATCTTTGTCACTGACATGGGCAGTGGGATTGAGTGCGCCCTCAGCAAGTTTGCCGATGGCACCAAGCTGTGTGGTTCGGTGGATAAGCTGGAGGGAAGGAATGCCATCCAGAGGGACCTTGACACGCTTGTGAGGTGGGCTGATGCCAACCACATGAAATTTAACCATGCCAAGTGCAAGGTCCTACACCTGGGTTGGAGCAATCCCAGGCACAGCTACAGGTTGGGCAAAGAGGAGATTCAGAAGGAATTGGGGATGGTGTTTGATGAGAAAATGAACATGAGCCAGCTTCAGTGTGCGCTTGCAGCCCAGAAAGCAAACCATATCCTGGGCTGCATCAAAAGGAGCATGACCAGCAGGTCAAAGGAAGTGATCCTGTCCTTCTACTCTGCTCACCTGGAGTATTGTGTGCAGTTCTGGTGTCCTCAACATAAATAGGACATGGAGCTGTTGGGACAAGTCCAGAGGAGGGCCACGAGGATGATCTAGGGACTGGAGCACCTCCTGTATGAAGACAGGCTAAGAAAGCTGTGGCTGTTCAGCCTGGAGAAGAGAAAGCTGTGTGGAGACCTCATAGCAGCCTTCCAGTATCTGAAGGGGTGTCCTGCCTATAGGGATGCTGGGGAGGGGCTCTTCATTAGGGACTGTAGTGACAGGACAAGGGGTAACGGGTTCAAACTTAAACAGGAGAGGTTTAGATTGGATATAAGGAAGAAATTCTTTCCTGTTAGGGTGGTGAGATGCTGGAATGGGTTGCCCAGGGAGGTTGTGAGTGCTCCGTCCCTGGCAGTGTTCAAGGCTGGGTTGGATGAAGCCTTGTGTGGCACAGTTTAGTGTGAGGTGTCCCTGCCTATGGCAGGGGGGTTGGAACTAGATGATCTTAAGGTCCTTTCTAACCCTAACTATTCTATGATTCTATGGAGCACTCACAGCTTCTTTGGGCAACCCATTCCAGTGCCTCATCAATCTCGAGCTGCTACCAAGAGCTGTAAATGCCCTAATTCCTTTTGGGGCTGCAGTAGGACCCCTCCTGCTTCAGAGGGCAGTGATTTTGTAGGCAGGGCTGATGTGATTAAACACATCTGTAATCCATAATGCAGTATAGACTCCAAATGGCTCTGTGGCCCATAGGACATTTCTGCAAGATTACCGTCATTTGGAAAGGCCCAAAGATCAAAATATCCAAAGGAGAGCACAGGCAGGGGTGCCAACAAGTGACACAAAGTCCCTTTAGTTTGTTCCGTCCTTAGGCCCTGAATGCTGAATCATTCCTCTTCCTGGATGTACAGTGAAATCTTACCCTTATTTCATTCCCCAAATAATGCATAATGCAACAAAATTACATCAATTTCTTGCCAAAACTGTTGCAAAAGCTTTATCAATGATAGGGGCTAGACAGTACATAACCTAAAAAGTTAATCTGGTGCACAGAAAAGGCAGGAGTTCATCTTGTGTTAGCAGCTTTAAAGTGACTTGTAGGACTTCCTACTATTTAAATAAATTAGTGTTTAAGTGTATGTGAAAAAGAAGGTATTTTTCTCTGACACATGGTGGTTTTTTCCTCTTAAGAGCTGGAATATTATTTATGTGATAAGCTGTAACAAATCTGTAATGAGAAAGATGAATATAGAACAGTTCATAAGTTTTATTTAAGAGCAGTGATTCTGTAGCTATTTGTTAATTTAGACTGAAAAATGAGTCTTGAGCTCTGTACAGAGAACAACAATGTAATCAATCTTGGGCCTCTGTTCAGGGCATTCCTTTCAAAGGCAGCAGAGCATAGAATCCAGCTATTCTCTCTCTGTAGCTATATTTTTCCTTCCTCTCAGGTGTCAGTTACATCCCCTGGAAATGCCTTTGTATTCACTTCACATGCTGAATGTGCAGCATGTTGCTTCTCAAAAAGACCATTTCAGGTTTTGATGAAAACGATCTTCTCATGTGCAACCAGTGTTCACACTGGGTATCAGGGACAGGTTCAAAGCTCACAAATCTAAACTTCAAATCTGAACAGTGGGTTGTTAATTTTAGAAGGCTCAGAAAGGTTTTCCCCCATGAGAGCCTGTGACAATGCTGTTCGATAGCAATTAAAGAGTAATGTTAGAGACCTGCAGCTAATCGTGACAAGATGGTATTTCTTTTCTTCACGCTCTCTGAGCAATTTGAATGCTGTTCCTTTCTCCTTTTCAAAAATTGTTTTTATTACCATTTCCAAAATATACATTATAGAAGACTGTAAACAGTACTGGATACCAATCTAGTTGTGATTTGATACACACTAAAATTACCATCATCAGCAATAAGCCCAGAGACCATAAAAGGGAAACGAAACAGCGCTGCATATTTGTGTAGGGCCAAGGTCAAGCATGAGAGACGTCCCAGTCTCTCTGCTGAGGAGGTGATTGAAAGGGTGGGATTTTATCAGGCTTCAGTAAATGCTTGGAGGGAAATAAAAAAGGCAAAATACTACCATGAAGGTAGAATGAACAGCCACTGTGTTATGGCAGGAAAAGTAAATTGATTTATAGAGGAGACAGCATGACTTAATGTTCAGTGGAGAAGCATGTGAGAAACAGAAAAACTCAGTCATGGATCATCTTTGTTCCTTCCATCCACTGACTTGATATCCTGGGCAGGCTTTCTCATGCTGCTTTGTAGGGCAGGATGAATCCAGTATGTTCTGTGGGTGAAAAGTGCCTTGGGGTATTACCTGATAGCAATGCCTGTACCTGTAGTGCTGCAGCAGGTTGGGTAGAAAGGGCTGGAGTTTGAGGACAGCACAGCCATGCCCAGACAGTTCATCTGCCTTGGGACTATGGACTACATCCTCAGTGAAGACACAGCAGTGGTTCCTGAAGCTTTCTAAAACTGCAAGTTAGGAGTCCTCAAGCTGAGCTGTGTATGCTGCTGGCAGCATGCAAGTTATTTAAACGCAACATGCAGGTTTTTTCCCATATGTGTGCTGTGCCACCCTTGCCATGGAGGGTATGGAGAACATCTGTATAGGCTCCTCACAGACGGAGGGAAGATAAGGATACACACTGCTGGTGCTGTCCTACTGCTCCCACAGGCTCTTCTGAGTTACCTAGGAAGGGCCTGGTGACAAGTGGCTGTAGATTGTGATAATTTCATTGCAATAAACAAATTCTAAGAGTTAGTGTTTCTGCACAGGCAAAGTTTTGAGGCACTTAAATTTGAAAGAAGTTTCAAAGAAATCTATTCTAGCGTGGGAAGGGGGTAGATGCTTTCCTTCATCTTGTTCTTTCCTGTATAACAGAGTAAGTTTTCCTGCAAGAAGATAACCGAAGTAGTTATTGGAAAATAAACTACTTTGCAATAATATTTTTTTTATTTCATATTCTGCAAAGGGTATTGCACTGTAAAAGTATGCCTCATTCCAGAAGAGAGGTTTTCTATAGGTAAACCTTCTGAGGGAGAGTAACCCTAGAAATACTGAAATTGAATAACCAAAAGACTGAGAGGAAAGCTGGGAAAGCAAATGAAACAGACTGAGACAACAGTTCCTGGCATGAAAAGCCTAATGTAATGCTCTGTGGATTATGTTCTACTGTTCATGCTCATACTGGTTTGCAATACAAAGTCTTTCAAGCATCCTGTAATACAATGATGAGGGAGAACCATAAAAATCGATAGCGCAGTTGTGCCTCAGCCTGTGATAGGAAACTGCAATTTCATCTTTGTGTTCAGGTGTACTCAGAGATCTCAGTAGCTGAGGGCCCTGTGGGCACATTACTAATGCCATCTCTTCAATTTGCACTCTATTTGCTCACTGAACAGCTTCATTTTCCTGGGATAAAGGATTTAAACTTTTCTGAATATGGGGTAAGAAAAATACTGGGAGAAGTGTATGTGAAGTGGAAGGCAGGTCATCTGTTAACGGCTGGTTGATTGCCACTGCTCTTGAGAAATATGGCTACCTGAAGACCTTTCTTATTTAAGGGCAGCCTCACCAGTGCTTAGTTTGTGGCTTTATTTTCCTTCACCTGTCATCTGTCTGCCCACACCTCCTCCCACATGCAATCATAGATTCAAAATGGTTCCGTTACACAGACCCAGATTGCATTGCAAACAGATAGGCTAAAATTACAGTTCAGTACGGTGCAGATGACTTGTGGCTACAGTGCAGTGGTCTGTCATTTCAAGTTACTGTAAGTGTGTGTTGCCAGAGGGGATTTTAATTAAGGAGCAGTTAGACACACCTCTGCTGCCAGTGGGGACTCTGTGCGTGCTGAGCGATGTAACCTAAAAGAAGGGTGCACCTGCTGCCTGCTCTGATACACTCTTAACATCATGCCCAGAGTGTGAGAGGGCAGAATGGTACAAAAGCAGCTGCACCTACATTAGTGTAACTCACCTTGTATAGTAAGAACCCCATTGTGAGACTCTGGAACCATGGTTTCTTACCCTCAGCAGAGAGCCAGGAATGGTAGGAAATAGGCTGGAGAATGCACAGCAGCCAATCTGGTTTTATGTGTGACATGCTCAGATGGTTGTAGATGGGAGGATCAAACCTGGAGTTGTATTACAGAGGAGTTAGAGACTGGACTTTCCACTCACATATATGTTTCAGGTTCCTGATGGGTTTCCAAGGTCAATTGATTAACTTGTTTTCCCAAGACCTAGAAGGAATCACATGTTTAAAATGTGTTCACTGTTAGTTGAAAGGTTTCAGCTGGTCTAGGAGAGACTTTAAACCTGCCACTGCTTGTGGTGGACAAGGGGGCTTTATTTTGTAGAGCTGTCAATATATTACACTAACTTGTTCTATCACAAACAATACCAACAGAAGATTAAAAAGTAAAACTTTGAGATTTTTGTTAAATATATGCATATTCCAGGATCTAGGAATGATTGTTGTTTATTCAAATTGCTTGTTTCAATTTTTTCCTAGGTTAAACCTGGTTCTTCTGTGCTTGAGTACTGTAATTTAGTAATAATAAACTATCTATACTGACAATGAAGACAAGTGATTGACGCTGCCAACTTCTGTTGGATGTCTTAGAGATCTGCACAAGACTTCTTTGTTGATGGTTTGCTAGTGTGAATAGACTTTTTTTAAACACTATAAAACCTGATTAGCTGGTAAATAGAGCTCTAAATTTTAAACCATAGTATTTAAACCAGATTTTGTTTCTGGAAATTACTCAGACTCTAAAGATAAAAAATCTTTTATTGAATTATAGTGAGGGCCTGTTGTCACTAGTCTTTGTGTAAACATATACTTACCTATAATCAAAGAAAGATGGGCAGGGGAGAACAAAACAAGGGTGAGGTGTTGTGTCTAAGGAGGTATGGCTTATAGAGGGCTCTTCTGAAAGAGAAGAGTTTCACTTCAATAATAGTAATCCTTGAAGGTTATTTGAATTGGTACTTTGCACTGAGTTGACCTCGCATCATTAGTTAGCTTTTGGCATAATTAGTTTCCCTTCTTCCCAGATGAAGGTGGCTTTGTAAATAGAATAGGTCAGATAATCCTAATTTTTCCAAACCAGTCTGGCAGCCACAGTGTACTGGCACCAGGTTTGCACCTGCTTCTCTCTCAAAGGACAGTCCTTCTATCAGAGAGATGGTAGTACCGCTGCTCCCTGCAATTTGTATAGCTCTTGGTCATCCTGGAAATATTGGATTGTTAAATGGGAAAGGTGGCACAAAATATAAAATATACAGGTGGCTTAGAATACCTCCATTGTCTCCTGTGGAGGAAGAGTCTTCCTCTCTCAGAGGTCAGAAATACTTGAATTGGGAAGAAGTCCAAGTGCAAGCTTCAGAGATGCTTGGAGAAGATCTTAATTTCCTCCCTGCTCATTGGGGAGGACGAAATGTAAGAATTTGTGGGATGTGGAATTTTTTACAGTTGTATCACATAAAAAGTATCAAGTGGGGTTAGGAAGTGGAAGCCTTTGTGCCATAGTGTATTGCCCCTTTTGCAATTTTGATTTCCGAGGAGCCAGTGTACTTGATCTGCCTCTCCATGCTCATACAGACCCATGCAGGTGCACAAGTCTGTGTATAAGTCTGGAGGTGCAAATGTGAGGAGGAGGACCTGGCACTTTTCAGGCTCCTTAGATGCCGAATAATGCCTCCAGAACAACCTGTAGTTTCATTAGATGTGTTGAGAAGGAAAAGCTTGTCCTTAAATATTTGCAAACATATTTTGAAGGCATCATATATTTGGAGGATATTATCTGTTTTGTGTAGAGCTAAGGGGTCTCACCTCATTGCACATAAAAATAGCCTAGTTCTCAAATATGAACACACTCTAAAAAAGCAAGATAAAGTACCAGAGAATCAAATAAGGCAACTACAAGGAAAGCATGAAGAAAATATTTTTCTATTAGAAAATTATGTTTTGGAATCTGGATTGCCACAGGGGAGAGGAGGGGAAAAGGGAAGGAGGGGAATTAGAAAACAGAAACTTTCACTGAAATCAATTAAAGTTTGTTTTAAAGTTGCCTTGTCAGAAATGCAGACTAGCTCCTTCCACCAGTGTATGCCAAGTGTTTCCTCCATTTCCCTCCCTCATGTCTCCCCCAAAGAAATATCAAATTTGGAGAGGTCTGGTGTATTTTTCTTTGTGGTCAGTCTACTGACTATGAAGCATCTGGCAGTATTAATGGAGCAAGTGGGATGTGTTGATGTGAACGATCTTTTCTGTGTAAACTACTTAACCGTTGTCCTGCGAAGTGATGCAGGCTGGAGTCTCTCCATACAGTTTCTGCTATGTATATGGACATAACTGCCAACTACTCCCCACTAGTTTTGCAACTCATTTAAATAAATGCATACTTTGCTGTATTGTATGTGGGTTGAGCCAATGCTTTTTAAGCTGAGCAGTCCCTTTGCAAAATTTTACACATTCACAGCTCAGCACTTCTCACTCTCATAGGTAATGCCTGTCATAGACTTGTATGTCTAAACAGATGATTAATTTTTCAGTGGAGTAAATACTAACTTAATCCCTGTTTCAGACAGCTCTTGTTTACTGTAATGCAGAATAATTTACGATTAATATTGCTTGCTTGATTTGAGACAGAAGCAGTTGTTCAAGTTAGGGTGAATAATTCATTTTCAGAGTTCTTCTAAAGGGTAGATGTTAATATTGTGAAGCTGCAGCTGACATTACAAAAGCCATTCACATTCAGAAAACAAATTGCCACTTGGCATACTGAAAAATTAACCCAATTTACAGCATGGGTGAAGATGAACTCTCTCTGGTGAAAGCTATATTTAAACCACCAGTGAGATAATTGTATCTTGGTCTACCAACACATCTTGTATAGTGCAGATGTGACTGCTTTTTCTCCATAACTGAATTGCAGCTCTAACAACTTCTGATATTTTGCTTGTGCTTGTTTTTCTAGATTTTATGCATTTTTATCTGGAAAGTCAGGAATATAAATAGATAAACAGTGTAAGATATGCGTACATACTGTGTCTAAGGATTAAGTCACATGATAGGCAAAGCAGAAGCAGTGGGTGTTGTTTGTACACGAGCAAAACTTTGGGAGAATTAGTGCAGGTCCCATTTCCAAGCATGGTAAGTATCTGTTGTGCGTGCAGCTGCTTATGAACACAGTGATGGTGCAGATTAATCTAAGGGGAAGCATTATCTTTAATTTCTATTATCTTACATGGGAAAGTCAAGTAGTTGCACATACAAACTAGGGTCACTGCTCTATGATGTTAAAAATAAGGCTTATGATCTTTGTGTCTTGCTCCACATAATTTTCAGTGTGGGATTTTTAACTTTGTCAGTTTAAATCATTTGTAGGACCTCACAGCAGTTGGTACTTCTGCAATTGAGATGAGCTTTCCTGAGCAAACAAATTAGCCATCAAAACAATGTCTTTTTGTTTCTAATAGAACTGGACCAAACACATCTCTTTTGTTCCCTTGTTTGTGCATGATCTGTGTAGAAGATGACAGTGCAGAGCAGGGAATGTCTTTCATCTGCTAAAATCCCTGCACCCACCAGATTACAGGAAGATCCTGGAAGCACCCACCACCCAGTGGCTCCCTGCCCTGCCTTTCTCTAATATGAGGCAAATGGCAGCCCAAATTTAGTGTCTTGCCTCAGTGGGAAGACATTTGAACTTCATGGCATGGTGTCATCAGGCTGTCCTGTCCAGCTCAGCTGAACTGTCACTAGTGATCATAGAATGGAAAGAGAGTGAAAAAGGGTAGGACAGAGTGGAGCATCCCCAAGGGAACTGGTATCTGTTTATTGACATGTGTTTTTCTCTCACCTTTCTTTCCTTAGCTCTTTGGTCTCAGAGCTGCTCTTCCTTGGGAGTTGGTAAGCTTACAGGGTCTCCTGGCTCTCTTCATCAAGAGAGGCTTCATGTGTCTGTATACACATTGTGTTCAAGCCTTTCTCCTTTCTGAGACTTTCCTCTTTGGAAGAACCTGGCTGGTACTTAGACCATACATTTATACAGTTATTGAGGAGACAAGAAGTGAATGCATATTCACTTGCAGAATCTAAGCAGGTTAAATAAACAGATTATCTTCCCATGGCCCTGTTGGCTTAGGCAACCTGGGATGTGATTGCAAGGGAGGAAAAAAAAAAGTTATGTTCAGTTCTTACAATAGTATCCAGTCCTCCCTCCAATGTGTCAGTTAAAGAGCAATTTGCATGCTGGGCATACCTGCAAATGTGTCTGAGATCCTGTGTTTAGCCAGCGTTTGCAGGCTGATCGAAGAGGTTTTGTGGCCTAACATGTATTAAAACTACAAAATGTTAGATCTACAGCTTTCTGAAAAATGTTTGGGTAGCTGTGATGCATTAAGATACTCTTAACCTCCACATGGTGCAACTACATAGTAACTCTTATGTCACATGTGCCTAATTAACTGCTGCTCTGTTTTCTATGTAAGTAGACACAAAATTGGGTGGAAACTGTTAGTGAACTTCTCAAGCTCAAAAGGATTATGAAAATGCAGCTTTTGAGTAGGAGCTCTTTGACTCATCCACAATTTGTTCATATTTGTCTAAGGATAAAAGCAGTATGAGAAGAGATGCAAGTTGCATTTTCTGTTTTGTTTTAAGTGGTGTCTTTAAATTGAACTGAGTCTTAAAAAGGGAAATCTGGAAATCTGAAGATAATAATAGAGCATTCACTTTGTGAACCTCAACAAAAAGCAAAAAATAATATCTTTGGGTAATTTTTTATTATGTGATTATAGCTTTTTTCTTAAAAAAAAAAAAAAAATTGGATTCATNTAAAAAGGGAAATCTGGAAATCTGAAGATAATAATAGAGCATTCACTTTGTGAACCTCAACAAAAAGCAAAAAATAATATCTTTGGGTAATTTTTTATTATGTGATTATAGCTTTTTTCTTAAAAAAAAAAAAAAAAAAGCCTTGGATTCATGCATAATACATAATTGAGTGGCTAAATGTCCAGTGAGCTTACCTCCCAAACTGAAAAGCAGAGAAGGCTGAATTTGGAAAAAGACTTCCAAGGCTAGTTCTGAGACTTACCATTCAGTGGGATATTGGTTTAGATTTACACTATGGGGAATGCTTTTCAGTTCTTAGCTGTCTACCTGTGGGAAATACCAGGTCCCCTAAACTTCAGTCAGATGGTCCACCTGAGCACGGGAACTAATCTAATAAATAAGGATTAAATATATTACTCGTAGAGTCTGTTGCTGGGCAAATTTGGTGGTTGGGTACTGGAACTCTTCTTTGAACTTGTGAGTGCTATTTAACTGCTGTATGCCCATAACGTAGGCATAATTGCTTTGTGCCCATAAAATGGGTATCAGAACTATCTCACAAGGCTAATTAATGTTGGTAAAGTTCTATGAGGCACAGAGATAAAAGGGGTTGAAGACTATTGGTGCTAAGTACTGACATCTGTTTATTGATAAAGTAACTTCCCTCAGTCATTGTACTCCTGTCTTACTGTCCAGGATCAGACTGTTTCTTGCTTCATAATTTGAGTGTTTGTAGGTCTGGAGATAGATAGCTCATCAGCTATAAATCGCTACAGTTAGTGATAGTGAATATTATTTTTCTGCAAGGATTCCCTGAAATTGCTTCTTTTTCAGTTTGAATTGTCCATGCAGTTAATTGCAGTTTGGTGTGATGAAAAAGTTTCATTATGATTAACAACTGGAAGCCTATGCCATCTCTTGTCCCTCACCAATTGCCTTAGTCAAATGTGTGATGTACAGTCCTAAATGAACTGGATACAGTATACAATGAATAACCTGTCCTTCCCACCAACAAGACACATTTCCAAGCTTCCAGGTGAACCATGCTTTTTTTCAAATAAGATGTGTGTTTAAAGCAGAAGGTTGTATGGATTTAAATATTTCATTGATTCTTGCTGTAATATGTGATGGTCAGAGGATGATTGCTACTCCTAAATGCCATACATTTGCCCGAGTTGTCTAGAGATTCAAAAAAATTATTCATATTCTTATGATGATGATCAGTTGGGAAAGTTACAGGCTCCTTTGCAAGAACAAGGTTAGTGTACAAAAGAGCCTATCTTAGCTACCATTTTAACCCTCTTGATTTCCTTTGGAGAATCTGTGTTTGTGGTGTCCTTAAGTTGAAGTTAGATGGTTAAAATATAAACCATTTTCCGTGAGATTTTCCCTCACTTTGTGTATAGCTCTCGTCCTACTGTACTTGTGCAATCAAGCCAGCAGCAGCAAGGATCTAGTAATTCAGAGTGCTGCTTGTTTTCCAAGGCTATCTTCATCAGCTCTGTTAGGTCTCTACACAAATTGTTCCCAGCTCCCTGGCTGTGCTGTTTCAGGGGATGGCCAAGGGCTCAGAACCTGAAGGCAGATGTAGGTCAATGGTGCCAAAACAAGCAAGCAAAGTCCCCAGAACCCACAACCTCAAAATGCTGCAGTAGTTTATGTAACAGGATGATGGGCTTTGGCAACTTCCATCTGTGGCTAGGAGATGCTAAGTTTCCCTCAATGTTGTTTGGAAGGGTAAAGCACTGGGTTTATGTCCTGCACGTCTGAGGCACAGAGAGCCTGAAATAACTCACCTGAAGGGAAATACCAGGCACAGCAAGGAGTCAGGCCCAGCTACTCCAGAGATCAGATTGATTTATCTATCTTCATTTGTCACAAGTCTGAAAAAGATTCAAGCCTGGGAAAGCTGAAGAAAGCAGCCTGTGTTGCTCTTATCTGACCTTGGACAAAAGAGGGAGAGTCAATTTGTTGTCAGTCTCTGCCTGCATGGACATACATGCAACCTTGCAAGAGGAGAAAGTGAACTGTTCAAATCTGGAGTTGTTTCAGGACGCTGGATTACATTTACCATGGTAGATGGGAGATTATGGTACTGCGGAAAGATATGTTCCCACAGTAACTGAAAGCTATTTTACCCAGAGCCAGAGTGGAAGCTGAAGATGCGCCTTTCCTGTGGTCCCTAACTACAACTTTTTAATCCAACATTAGGGGTTCATTATGTTGGAATCATATTGATATGGATGCAGGGATTTTTCACCATGGAGTAAAGGGGAAAGAATAATCTGGTCTCTCTTAGCTGTGAAGATGCTGCAGAAAACCACATGGTGCTTTGTGGGCACTGGGGATTTTAGCAATAGAACCACATCTACCTTGCAGCTGCAGGGCATGCAGCTTATGTGTTTCTGATTGTTTGCTCAGACTATGAAGCAACAACTCAACTGATGTCTCTTTTAAGCTTGGGAACTTTACATCATGACCTTTATTTACTTTTGTACTGTGCTTTTAATATTTTCATGAGTAAAGTAATAGTGACACTAGCTTACAGGTCACATAAGATATTTTGTACTATGTGCAGTTAGTGTTTCAGAACCTCAGCCCACAGAGGAATTAAAACTTAGATATTGGGCTCCTAGTCTCGCTCCCACAGAGGCATTAAAACTTAGATATTGGGCTCCTAGTCTTGCTTGCACATCACTTTGAGAGGTAAGACTTCTGAGAATGAACTCTGCATCACTGTCATACTGAGTATGGGACATCCACCTCCTACCTGTAGGAAAAACTATGGGTACTGTTGTGTCTGAGTATCATCCTTCCTCTGGAGGCTGGGAACTGGCTGCCCAAACACTCCTCTTTTCATCCAAGGTCTGCAGCTTGAAGCCCTCTCAAGGGCTGTGTAGGAGTGGTGTCCAAACCTACACTCCAGTTGAAACAACCAAAAAAGGTGGAGCTGGAGTTAAGCTGCCCCTTTTACATGCAGTGGCTTTCTCAGCCACAGTAGAGTTGAAATAATCTCTAAGCATAAAACAAGGTGGTAGGAAACATTTCCATCTTTCTGCTGGAACGTGTCACTTCACAGAAAAGAGGATGAGATGTGGAGTGGCCAAAAGAGAGTTATTCTGTCGTACAATGTTGAGAAGACTTACTTAGCCCAGGGGAACATAGGATTTTTACCTCTTTTGTCAGGCTTATACATTTTCAGTTTAAATGCTTATTCATTTCTAGCATTTTCTTGTCATTTTCCCTCTCATTGGAGGCAACATGCTGATTACAAACCCCAAAATCATTCTTTTTCCACCAACAAAACACTATGCTTTGTGTGGTGGGATCTGACAGTCACTTAGCAGTACTGAGCTGCAATTTGCTGTGCAGTGATTTAGCATGTGGGAGTAAAGCTGAATACCCTCCCCCGTTAAAGCTGTAGGCCAGTGGGATGACATCAGTGAGAAGTAGACACCTGGAATGCAGCCTTGGTTGGGTTTATAAGGACTCCTCTGGCATCTTTACAAAGATGTTACCCTCTTGGGTATGTTCATTGTAGTGTCCATTTCTCTCCTACCTTCATCTCCCTCCATCACTTTGCTTAGAGCATGTGAGAACTTTCAGTATTACACTGGTCAAGATCAATTTTAAATTAAGCTGTCTCATGTACTACAGTTTATTTTAGGGACTTACTTTTAAAACCAGCTATGCTAATTCTTTTTTNACTCCCATTTTCCTTTCAGAAAGTGTCATTATTTTCCTTCATTCCACTGTAACTCCTCCCCACTTTCTTCTGCCTAGTTTAATCTTTCTTCCTATTTCAAACTTGCTCTATATTGCCTGGTTTTCTATTTTTTTTTTTTTTTTTTTGAGTGTGAATCTTAAATTTAAGAGCTATGCTTTCATGGTGATATTGCATTTTGCTTTTTTTGCATGTATTTTTCCCCCACAAATGTTTTGTGGAATACATCAGAACTGGGCCTTCTCCAACCTGTTTTGGGAGGAGTGTCTGAAAGAAGTTGAGTGGACTCTTTCTACAAACTGAAAACTGTTACAGAGTTGTACAACGTTTAGTGCAAAATGCTCTCACTTCAAATCTGTCCACCTACCTGAATCTCATCTCTCCTGTTCTTTGAAAAAGCAGAGGAGGAACAAATCTCACTTTAATGAAATTGCTTCATCTTGTTCCTTAACCAGCTGAATAGCCCAGTATGCTAAAACTATGCTAGGGAAGTATTAAAGCAGAAACAGAACTCCAGAAGTTGACAGTGATTTGTATAGCCCTGTGCATATGAATTTCTGCATAGCTTTGAATTATTGATTAGGTATCGTTTCAATAACTGATTTCTCTGCAACTTGACGCTGCCCGTAGAGAAACCTGCAGGAATAAAAACAGTAATTTGTATTGTTGAAACAATCTAGTATGTCTTCAATGGTTTTTACGTGGTGATCCTGCCCTTCTATGGCACTGCTGATCTGTGGAAATTCAGTGCAGTTGATTTTTTTTATATATGTATATTTGAGAGAAGATGGGGCCTTTCACTGCTTTTATGGATCTCTCTCCCCCTTGACAATAACTGTTATGCATTTAACTAGATATTTATCTTGTACATGTAAAGAAGGAAGCATTATTATAGCGTTGTGTAAATCTTTTGTCCTGCACACAAGCTTTCAAGTGGCAGTAGGTTTAGCTGACTGCCTTTTAAGTCATGTAGTAATCTCCAGATAAAGACAATCCAAAAGTGTAAAGCATGGGTGACTACATTTCTTAAATTTTTGGTTGTAATATTTCTGGTAATTTCTGGTCACTCCCTCATATTTTAGGGAAGGAATTAAATTTGGAGATTAATAAGCATCAGAACAGCAGCAATATTCCTTCCTGGCTTCTGGCAGTCAGTCTTTTGGGTACTACTTGAGCCAGAAGTTGTGTCTGCATCATTGTATTTAATAGCCCATGATGGACCTTTCTTCCATGAGTTTGTCTAACTGCTTTTCTTTTAATCCATTTATACTTTTGGCTTTCAAAATATCCTGTGGCAATAAGTTCCACAACATAATTATACAGAGTATAATAATAATTAAAAAATTAAATAAATTGTTCCATCTCGTTTTAAGATAACTGTCTCATCATTTCATTTGGTGACCCCTATTTCTAGCATCATGAGAACAGTTGTTCCCACTCACTATCTCTATGTTATTCATGATACTAAACCATAATCATATTCTTCTCCGCAGTGATCTCTTGTGCATATTGAAAAGTCCTCTGCTGGATAATCTCTTCTTGTAAAGAAGCTGGTTTGTACCTTTGCAATTTATGTTTTCTTTCTACTTGTCTTATTCTAATTATTCAAATCCATTTTAGAACTGTGTAGTATTGAAGATGTGGGAAAAAAGCCACTTTATATGCAGAGAGATGTTCTCTGTTTCTTTTGTATTCATCCCTGACATTGTTTTTTCCTTCTACCATTCCTCAGTATTCAATTTAATGCTTTCAGAGATCACCATGTTATGATTTCAAGATCTCTTTCCTGAGTAGTAATAGGTAATTTAGATCACATAACTGTGTATGCACAAACTCCGCAGGTTTTATCCATGTACACAGCCTGTTGTGTTTATTGACACAATATTTCCCAGCATCCCAAAGCAGCTTTCCTCCTTTCTGCTGTTTATAGCATTTATCCTTGTATAATGAGTGAAATTGAGCAACATATACAAAGATTTTTGCCTCAGTTTTTGCCTGCTTCAAAAAATTGCAAATTCTCCAAATTCAGGTTTTGCTACTGCTGTACAAAGCATTGCCAAGTGGTAAATGGAAAATGAGACATTTGCTGAAGCAAAGAATGGCACTGATCTGTTTGTATTTTCCCTGGTACCTAAGCTAGCTTGGAACTACTTACATAGTCCTGCACTGTGCTAGTGTGTCTGTACCTGGACAGAAACGGGTCAGAGAGGAAAGCTGTTTCTCAGTAATGCTTTCCTATCTCACTGATAAAAATTACATTTAACAATAGATTAGAACTAATAATGTCTAAAGCTTATGGCCATGTAAATTCCTTAAACAGACGAAAAGTCAATGGAGGCTTCTTCATGGTATTCCTCACAAAGGCAAGGCAGGAAATGCCACCGGGGCAGGAAAAAAAAGCTGTAAGCAGGACAAAGGTGCATCAAGGAGCTCTTCTTTCTTTCAGCTCCTTCCTTGCTTCCTGGTGTGCAGACAAGAGTCTGCTCCAAGATTTGCATTGTTCTTCACTCCCTTTCTCTCTCCGGTCTCTGTATCAGTGCTAAACCAATGCAAAACTTAATGCAAAGGTGAAAATCCATTTTGCTGGCATGTGAAGTGCTGAAAACACAGTATATCTGGAAATGGAAAACTTATGTGCTGCCACTGTTTGATGGAAAACGTAAAGGCTGAAAAGCTTGGTAAAAAATCCAAGTCACGTATGTTCTCTGAAGCACTGGTTTTCCAGGTAGTGAAGCAGTAACCAAATCTGATTCCTCAGAGGCTTGCATGGCCATTAGGTATTTAGTATTGAGTAAATATTAGCTTTCATGGTCTAGTGGATTTGTGGTACTGTGTTGATTATAATTTTTTATTAAGAGCTATCTTTAAACATCTGTGTGATAAATAACTGCAGATTTATGTGAACTTGCATCTGTCATGTGAGCTCAGACACAACCAGAAAGGCAGTCTTTTTTCCATGGCAAATGCCCATGATTTTGATGTGGGTTTTTTTTTTTCCCAGAAAAACAAGCAGACTCCTGTGCTCCACAGCTCTGTGGTTTTTGTTCTTCTGCTTTTTTACATCAGGGGATGAAAATGGAAAGCATGCCCTTAAGATTATTGTCCTTCTAGTAATTTTTTTTTTCACCTGCCCCATTATTATCCAGAAATAAAAGTTACAACTTCTTGGGTTGGAGTAGAGAGTCCAAAAGAGTCATTAAATGCTGTTGACAAAAGATGACAGCAACTGCATCTGGGCTTGCTCAGGAAGCAAACCTAAAACTCATGAATGCTTAACTAAATCTGAGACAAGTCACAAAAGAAAGCAGGGAAAAAGTCAGTTAATAGATACAGGAGATTAAATATCTGGCAGAGAGCCTTCCCTTTTACCTACCCCTTGTCCTTCCCAGAGCATCCACTGAAGATAAATTTAGAATCTCTGAATCTATTTATTGTATGATTTTTTTAATGTGAAAGTTGATATTGGGGAAAAATAGGAATGCTTTTATTTCCAGGTTTTGGGTTGCTAAAGAAGGAAAGGAGGGCATGGTTAGGCATAACTGCACATGAGAACCTGAGCAGTTTGCTGAACACAAGAATCTTTCAATAACATATGAGCCGCCTAATCCCTTGTGGATATAACTTGTATTGATCTCATTAATGGAGCTCTAACAATGAGATTTCCCAGCTGCAGATGGCTTACAGACAAGTGGAGAATACACAAAAGACATTTACCTTGTTGACTATATTCCATCATATTCTAATGTCTTACTATATATAAACATAGATGGATTATTTATTTTTTTTTAAAATCATGTACCCCTTGAACAACTAAACAGCACTTGACAAACAGAAGAAATCACTTGTGCAGGAATTTGTTTGGCTCTTGTTAGACCATTTTTGAATCACCAAGCTTTTATAGGAAAGGTAAGAAACTTTAAAAATTTTCATTTATGAAGGATGGCACAGCAAACTTGTATTTCAGTCTGATAAAGAGTGAACATAGCCTTTCAGAATCCTAATAACGTGAAATGGGAAAGTGTATGTTGAGAACAACTGCAAGGAAAAAATCAGCATCATTGTGTACTTCAACAGGTCTATATTTAGAAGATGAATCATTTCACCCACCTCTGAAAAGGAGTGTGGCCACTTACTAGAAACATATTGCACCACTGTGAGGCAGTTCAGGGCAGGTAATGATATATGTATTTGTCCATGTCAGTCTACAGCTACAAATCACTGTCAAAGACTGATCCTCCTTTATTGCGCCTGCTCTGTTAAGGAAAGTTTGCTCTCTGCAAACAGAGCATTAGCTGCACACTTCAAGCTGAGGTTTCCTTTCCATTGCACTGCAAGATCAGAATTTTTCCAATCTAAAAGAGTAGATATGTATTTCTTAAAACCCAAAAGATAAAAGGGATTCTTTACCTTTTGTTGACTGCTTTGTCTCTGATTGCTAGGCCAACTTTTAATTTTCCATGCTGTGCTGACCATCATGTATTTCCTCTGAGTCAAAGTAAATTAGAAAGTAGAGAAAAATGCTACTCTTGCAAAAAGTAAGATTAAATATGCTCCTGGACATGCTTATGGAAGCACTGAACATGCTTTAATATCTAATCTTTTTTTTTTTTGCTCGAGGCAAGATTGACAACTCTTCATCATTTTCCCCATATTAGAATGCAGAAAGCCTCTGATAACATCAGTTAAGAAGCGGATGTGCTGTCTTGAATACAGTATGGGAGAGGGTCCTTAAAAGAGGCTTCAGAAAATCCTTCAGCTGCAAAAGAGGTTACATTGTATCCAAAGATGATTAGTTGCTGCCCTGAGTCCACCTACTTACACATACTCCTGTGTATTTTTGTAATTCAAAACACAGAGAAGTGTCACCAGGGCAGCTGGTGACAGAAAAGTGTTAATGTTGGGCACTGAAGGTGTAAATTAATGGGATTAAATGTGACTGTAATGCAGTGTGAAAGTAACTAATGGTCGGTTACTTCGAGCTGCAGATCTGTAGAAAAGATATCTGCCCAATTGAATTCTGTGAGCTTCACAAAGCTGCCAGTTATTAGTAGCAGACCCAACTGGAACATCATGGGAGGACTGGAAATACTTGCAAAAGTGGCTGAGTGCTTTTCTTAGTTGTATGCCAGTAAAACAAATGCAGTTTGGGAATCGGAGATTGAATATGCTTAAACAGCAAGTGAAAACCCTTTTAGCATGGCTGTATTTCAGTAGATAGTCTGTAAACCCTTGAAGCTTCACCCTGTGTTACATTGATTTTTTTCTGATACATCTGTGTACTACTAGAAACAAATCAGCATTGTGCCTTGCCTGTAGTCCCATCTGGAGTGTGGGTGCAGCAGTGCTGGTGGTGGGGACTCATCTGGGCTCTGGGGGTTTCTTCTTCCCTTTTTCTGCCAAGAGCAGGGCACATGAGAGGAGGATGCAGCTTTGCAGAGGGTGGCCTTAGGGGGCTGGGGAAAGCAAAACTGGAAAGTCCCTCTGAGTCTACTGGATCATGAGGTACTGCTGGGTTTCAGTCTGAATTTCACTTTTAAAAAGGGAAAGTGAATTATTTCT
Source organism: Agapornis roseicollis (assembly GCA_002631895.1). Classification (NCBI taxonomy): domain Eukaryota; kingdom Metazoa; phylum Chordata; class Aves; order Psittaciformes; family Psittacidae; genus Agapornis; species Agapornis roseicollis. Next base: position 155,426 of record NDXB01007394.1, on the reverse strand, counting down.
GTATGGGGAGGGGTGGGGAGCAGAAAAACAAAACCAAAACAAAACAAACAAAACAAAACCCCCACAAAATAACCCCCAAGCAAAGAAAAAAAGAAAACAACAAAGAACCTCATAGAGCGCTGGGGGTTTTGTATCTGAAGGAACATGGTATTGTACTTCAGGAGGGGCCTGCTCAACTCTCCCTTCCTGTCTGTGTCTGCTCCTTTTCTAACACAAAGAGTCTCCTCTGCACCACAGACCTCTCTGTTCTGAGCCAGGCCAAGGGGAGCACAGCCTCTGTACTGCTGGTGACAGGAGGAGATGCATTTACCTTCAGCTGTAGCCCTGCATGTGGGATGGGGAAAGGAACCAGGCCAGCCCCTTGAGCTCCTCCTCACACTCACTGTTCTCCTCGAAGCAGATCTTCGAAAACCGGAAAAACTTTGACAAGCTCATCTGTTTATGTTTTGGAATTTCAGCCTGGTTTTCCAAGGAAATGAGGCTGTGTTATCACACTGTCTGTGAATTCACTCTGCTTCCTCACCAGAATAGATTTAAACAGTCTCACTGGTTTTCAACCACGTTTGACATCACAGAAGAGGTCTCAAAGGTTGCAAGGCTCCCAGAAGTTACATAAAGCAGCATCTAGGTAGAGGAAGGTGACCCAATTTCATGTCCTGCTGAGGGTAAGACAGGCAAAACTCAGGGCCAGAAGCAGCAGTTGGTTGCCCAGTTTGAAAGTGGGTGGTGGCCATTGCTGTGAACTAGCTCTGGCAGGTCCTTCCTTGGCAGAGCAATGGGGGTGCCACAGTAAGAGAAGGAGACAGGGGGTTATGTGTGTGTGAATCAACCCTTACTTGTGTACTGAAGTTTGGCTGTCTCCTTTCTTCAGCTGACATTGTAAGTGTCTGTGCTTTGCTTCTATACAGAGCGTTTAAAAAGCTGTTTACTGAAAATCAGGCTTTAGCTCCTGCCTCACAGAAAGCGTGGCCTTATAGGGGAAGGAAATGGTGAGAAATGGGATTTGGGGTGCTGCTCAGCTACGTCAGGACCTCCCAGTACATGCCTCTCCAGTCACGGTTTAATTCATGTACCAAGAGCTTTGAGGGGGCAAATATGTTAAGAGTGATGATACCAGACAGCCTCTAACCAACCCGTGTTAGCAAGATAAAATTCCTAGCTGGTGTAATGAGGTCGCTGTGTCACCTCACTACCCAGTTACCCTCTGGCAGTATGTAAGGGTATTGCAATAACACAGGTACATGAGGCTTCTTTGCAGCTAACTTCTGCTGAGCATTGAAGGAACACAGCAGTATCCTTGCTCTTGACCTGTTCGCATGACATCCACTAGAAGGTATTTTTCCCTGAGACATGAGACAGTCATGTGAAAGTCCTGTTTGCAGCACAACTTGAGCAGAGCAAGCATAAACCTTCCTCACACATTCCTGGAAAGCTGAAAGCAAAGTTGTCATTTATTGTGTTGCCTGTAGCTCCCTTGGTACTGTGGGAGTTTGTCCCTGTTGGGAAAAGGATGTGTCCTGAACATGCTGGGTAATGTTATGAGCTGGGACTGCAGTTTTCTCCTAAGGCTGTCAGTGGCTTGCTCTAAGTATTGCAGAACTGCTTTGTTGCAGCTCTTTCTCCAGAAGTAACGCTCCCTTGGTCTGCATGAGGGCCATGGGACTTCTCAGCCAAGTGTCACCATGAAGAAGCCCCCTGCTAGCCTTAGGACAAGTAGCATGGCCTCCAAGAAAGGGTGCAGTAGGACAAAGCCAAGTTTGTAGGAGGTGCTTTTGAACTGCCAGTTTCAGAAACTTTTAGCAGCTGTTTTCCACCAAATTCTCATCAAATTGCAAAGACCTGGTAATTGTTTGAGAACAAAGCGATGGAGGGCCATCCGTGAACAGTGCTGCTAGTAAAATTAACTTTTTCAAACTTAAGGGATGAGGATAGTCCACTAATGCTATGCTGTGTACTCAATTAGCCAGAGAGGTATGTCTCTTCTTCATCTTAAGTGTTTTTTTCAAAAATAAGCAGTATGTCTTGTGCATGAGGTACATAACTGGAAACATTTTCATCTTGATTTGTTTTGTAGCTTCAGTTCCATTTTTTTCCTGATCTCAGGGAATGCACTGGAAGCTTTAATAAACAATAATTTATTCTGCAAACACAAAGAAAAACAAGTGTTACCACTGAACCTTCACAACTAATTCGCTTCTGCATGTCCCAATGGCATGACTCAAAGGTTAAGTTACACTACTCAAAGCTGACAGATTTGGGGAAACTGTGTTGAATTCTTCACTGGGTTATGCTTTTTGATATGCAGTTGTAAAATAGGAATTATATTGACCTAAAGTTTTTAGGACTTCTCTGAGACTAGACATGTGGAAACTATTTGGAAGTCATGTAATGACAGAAAACATTTATTAAAGTTTTGTTATAAATTCGAGTTTTTCAGAGATAATGATTAAATCTGGCTTTAAGTCTTGTATTACTCTGGTGTCAAAGCCTCCATGGTGATGCTGATATGATGCATGAACTGTGTGCTGCTTGTTGAAGGAAAGGTGACAGGGACTAATTTTGCAGTGGCAAACTTTCTAGATTAGCTACTGAGGGATGGCTTCACTACATCCCACAACGATGGTTTTGGAGTCCCAGCCTGAGGTGTAAGAAAACATCTATCATCATATCCTCCTGAGGGACTTTTAGCACAGTTTTAAAATATGGAACAGCCTGAATGTGTGTTGATTGTAGGGTGTAATTTCTCATTGCATTGAGCTGCATTTCATGAGTAAAGTTTCTTTCTTCAGTGCCTAGTTTGTTCCTCCATGTTCCTCCTCCAGAATATCTGCAGTTGGGTTTTGTACATTGTGTAAGAATTGGAAAATTTGTTAGTTCAAGAAACTATAGTTTGAACTGTTATATTTGTGGTAGCTGTAGAGCAGCTTAAGTGGTCCAAAATGAGATACAGATCTCAAGATCTCAAGTCAGCCTGTAATTCAATTTTGCTTTCAGTTCATTGTGTTTCACAATAAGAATAGTCAGAAGAAAGGGAACACTAAGCAGATTTACTTGTAGCTTGATGTTCTATCTGCATACAAACCAAACATATTAAACTTGGCACACAGTCTGTATTCGCTACACTGTGTTGCAGCTGTGTTGCTTCATAAAAGAGAATTTACAATACACGGTCAACATTAAATTTACCAAAGCTTCAGTCATCTGGAATGTGTTCTTCTTTCCACATTAGCAATCCTGAAATTAAATTTCCCAAAACATTTTTGTTTCTATGCCTTATTAATTTCATGAGCTGCAAACTAGCTATTGGAGGTCTGGTTTCAATTGCTCACTCAGAAATACCTTTGTATCAGACTTGCAATCATGCTGCAACAGTTCTTGCTGAGCCAGTTTCACCATATTGCTAAGTCATGTTTCTCCAACATTTTAATGTGTATAACTAGTATAAATGTTAGAGCAGATGAAGACTTCCCCCCATACTAGGGATTATTTTTTTTTTAGCTATTATTAGAAACATTTAGTATTCCTGAGCAGAACAAAAATGATCCTTGGTTTCTGCAAGTAATGCAGGCAGCAGCTGGTGGTTTTAGCAGTTTTTCTATACTCATATACAAGAAGCTTTGCTTGTTTCAGGTAATTTTACTGTAATAGTATAAGGTACATTGTCTCACATAGATGCCCTTCCTCCTGTTATAGGAACCTGCCCCTTGCGAAAACATTTGTCTGTCTTTGTTACATGGAAATCAAGAGAGAAAAAAAAAAAACAAAAACACCACCAAAAAACAAAACCAAACAAACAACAATAACAAACAAACAAACAAACAAAAACAAACCAAAGAAACAAACTCCACAGTGGTGACAGTATTATTTTGGGAAATTAAAAATAAGTTTCATTTTAGAGTCCATCCACCAAGGAGTATGTCAATAAATTTTGTTGTCTGGCTGATAATAATAAACACCACATCTCTGTCTAGATAGCCTTTCCTGTTTCATTGCATCATCTGCCTCCTCTGGGAATGTCATACTGTTAAAAGCTAAATGGACATTAGCGTCTGAACAGCATGCCTTCTAAATTTTAAAAGCTGAATTTAGGTATAGACTTTCCCTATTTCCTAGCTTGTATTTCTGCAGGCGGGTGCAAGTTTAACTCAGGGCAAGGATATACTGAGAGGCCTGCAGAAACTCCAAACAATGTGACAAGCAAGCTCATAGTTATCTGAATATAGTACTTCATTCCTGCAGGTCAAGTTGTTGCATCTAGACCTGCTAGCTGTTTGCCTTGATTTCTATCCCATTTGTCCCTAGTTATAGCCAAACAAACAAAGTATCCGTGTTCCTCTCTCTCCCTTTTTTAAAATATCTCCATCAGTTGATTTATTCTCTGGTAAATCACCATGTTTTAGCACCGCACCTTACAAGCTGCACAGTTAATTTTACCTGTCTCTGCCCCTAGTGTGCAAGTGCTTTAGCAGTCCTTGCTTCCATGGTTATCAACTACAAGAGCCGTTCTGCAAGTGGAGGACAGACTATGAGAATCCCTGTGAGGAAAGGCACACAGTGAATGATCAAAAGCTATCTTGGAACATATTTTGCAAGTCATTCCTCTCCGTGGCAAAATGAGTTTCTGTTCAGTTATTCTAAAGGCCACCCCAGCCACAGCACAGAAGCTGCTGGTAGCAGTCACTGTACAAATTTTCTTCTTCACTCTAGCACATCTTACTCCAACAATGTTGAAGCAAAGGAAACCTTTCCCCAGCTCCAGTAATTAATTAAATGTAAGGGTCTGTAAGCTGCTGACAACTTAGAAAAAGAGAACTTGTGAGTGCGCCATCCCTGGCAGTATTCAAGGCTAGGTTAGATGAAGCCTTGGGTGGCATGGTTTAGTGTCAGGTGTCCCTCCTTATGGCAGGGGGGTTGGAACTAGATTATCTTAAGGTCCTTTCCAACCCTAACTATTCTATGATTCTATGTATGCAGTCCACGTCTAACATGGGTGCATATATTATCCTGCATTGCAAGCAGGATTTTGTTTGTTTTTCAAGTGAAGTAGTTAATATTGTTCTAAGATGTCTAGTTACCAGGAGCTGAAACAGTAGTATTCAGGAGGGTTAAGTTAACTGTGAAGGCTGTTTTCTCAGCTTAATGAGCCAAGTGGGAGGTTTTTCTGGGGGCAATTCAGAGCATCTACAGCACAGCTTCAGGTTTGAATCATTGTCCAAAAAAAGCATATTCTTCAGAATCCTTTTGCAAAATAATTTCAGCTTTCCTAAAAGAACAGAAGTGAGAGACTAGCAGCAACCTAGAGGTGGGCTTTGTTTTCTGGCGGTTCTTTTATTTTTCCCTTGCCTCCCAATGTCACCTCATGTTTGTTCTGAAGCCCTAGGGAATCACAGAAATGCAATGTACATCTGGAAGGAACTTCAAGAAACTATGTAGTTCATTACTCCTTTGCTTTTTCTGTGATACAATTGAGTATCCCAAGGCATTCCTTATAGGTATTTTCCTATTAGTGAGCATCTTCAGTGAAGGCAGTTGCACAAGTATTCCTGGGATGTTTCCATCCTTAACTGCCCATATGTAGGGAAAAATTCCCTAGGGTCTGTCCTAATAAATGTCCTCTTGTGCACATGGAACCAGCTACTTGTCTTTCACTCTGTAAATGTGATGAACAGTTAATTGCTGTCCTCTTTATATATCCTTAACATATATTAAGTAACTACACTACACTCTTTTTCCTTTCTCCTAAACTAAACTAATCCAGGTCTTTCTCCCTCTACTTCTAGCAATTATTCCCCAATGTGTTCATTTTCTAGAGAGAATTGCAATATTTTACTTTCCCACTTTGCTGAGTCTTTAATGTTCAGGAAAGATTCTTGGAGATGATTGGCAGTGGTTCAAAGGTTTGTGTGGGTTTGATTTAGAATAATGTGACCTTTCTGGTCATGGCTCACCTTTTTTTGTGAAGATGTGAAACAATGAAAGCATGGATTGATTACTTTAGTCTCAGTCGTTAATTTTTTTCTCTCCTTCCTCATTAAGCAATAGGGCTGTACCTTCCTTTGATATATTTATAGAATATTCTCTTTTCATCTTTCCCTCAGTATTTGTGATGCTGCTCTTGTGGCATAGGTTCTGATTTTGTCACAGGAGAGCTTTGCTGTTGTTTTACATTTATTCTTAGCAAAGTAGTTTCTTCTATGTTGGATTTTCAAAACTTCTGATTTTTAAACAGCTGATGCCTTCTTGTCTACTGTCCTGCTCCCAGCCTTTCTCTCTGGCAGCTTTTCAGTGTTTTCCCGATGAAGTTTCTGTTCTGGGATCCCAGCCAGCTGGTTCTCTGAATTTACTGAAGCCTTTTTAAGTCCATCATCCTCATTCTGTTGCTGTTATTGTTTCCCCACACACTCAGAGGATAACATCAGTCACCTTCCCCTTCTGAACCCTCAGAAGATTCTTCTCTGTAAATCAGAATTACATCTAAAACAATCACCTCTATTGTAATTTCCTGCTCTTTTGAGACCAAAGTCCCATTGTGAGTCTCCTTTAAATAAATTGTCAATAGTTTGAGATTCATTTTATTTTAATGTACATACTGAAAATTAGATACCTAGAGGCTTGTTCAGTCTTGGCAGTGGTTCTGGGTGATCATCTGGACAACAGTAAAAAAGGGGTACCAAAAGGACAATTCATCTCCTCTTGTTAGATGAAGCAATTTTGCTGGAGGTGGGATGGCCCAAGGGCAGAGACAAGGGCTTTCAGACAGTTTGAGTGTCTGAACGCTGCTTTGCCTGCTGTCAGTTTCATGAAACTTATTACCTCAATTACAAGCCTTGCTTTGTCTTAGAGGCTGGATTTGTTTTATCCCACCTCTGTAGCAACCTATAGTGTTACTTCTGGGTAGATGGTGGGAAGGGGGATGGCAGAGAAGTGCCCACTGATGCTGTAGTGTAGCCCTGCAACACCTGAGGAAAAAATTCCTCATGCACATGCCTGTTCAATTTGAGGAATTATTTAAAGAAAAATAGCTCTTAGCATAAACTGCCAGAGTAGAAATCTGCACAAAGCAGCTGCTTCTGCCAGTGTCCTGACTAGGAAAGTGAACAGTGTTTACCAACTGCTTTCACTAAATTTACATAAAGTAGGTGCTAAGTGGTGTTTAAAAAGTTAGTTAACACCTTTCCTAAACATGCCTCATCTGGTTTGTTTAGACAAGACTGGCCAGTATCTCCTTTCTTTGGAAATTATTAGTCACAACCCAGGAAAACGTTTGTCATGAATTTCCCTTAGGTCTGAAAGTGTGGAGACACAAACCTCAGCGCCAGGAGCAGTGGCTGGTGCTCAGTTACCATGTTGGCCTTTCCATGCCAGCTGTGTGGGGTTTGCTTAAGTGCAAATCGTGGTTTTTCGTTGCTAGTCTGCCTGCGCCTAGATCATGCCTCAGGGACACTCACTATTTGACTTGTTACAGAACATTCTCAGAGGGAACTTAAATGTTTCGATATCTGGCAGCAGGCTCAGAAAAATTTAAGGCAAACTAGCTTCTGCTTATTATCTGCATAACTTAGAGTTTACTGTTTGCTGAAAGGTTGGTTGTTTTGTTTAAGTTTATATAACTTCATAGACTGGAACACAGGGAAAATGGGATATGGCATGTTGAAACATTGCGAGAACATGGGCAGACCACATATGCATGCGTAAAGACCTGGCCTAGAACTGCACATTCAAATGCTCAGCTAAAAGTTTGGAGTTTTCCAGAATTGTTCATGGTATTCATTTTATTTTTTTTTTTTCCTGACTTGAAAGCAAAGGAAGAAAACTGGCTTGAAACCAGCCGGGAATGTGGAGATTGCTGATTTTGTAGTATTTCCTGATTATTTTTATAAGGTTACCACGTTTTTTGGTGTGAGAGGTTTGTACAAGGATTTGGGTTATTCTCAATCCATTTTGCCACCAACTTAATTATCTAGTTACCTGCTTTTCTAAAGTTTCATACAAAAACAAGCGTACTTTTTTTTAGAACAGCAATAATTTACTCTTTAACTCTGAAAAATTGACAGCGCAGCCCTGGTGCTGACTCAAAACTTTCCTCCTCAAAGTATACAATCACAACATGTTGTATGTTGTTAGTTGAGTTTTGGTGTTGGTCTTTTGGTTTGGTTTGTTTTGGTTTTTGTTTTTTTTTTTTTTT
>NDXB01007394.1:120742-147175 GCA_002631895.1 Agapornis roseicollis | reverse complement strand
TTCCCCCTCAATGTTTTCAATCTCAAAATTTTTTTTTTTTTTATTTGATTTTTGGTGTTTTTCTTTTGGTTTGGTTTTTTTTGGTTTTTTTTTTTTTTTTTTTTTATCTCATCGTATCTTCAGTAAAACTGTCCTGTTTTGTAAAATGTATCCATGCTCCAGGACTTCGGCTTAACAGTAGTTGCGTGTTGGACAGAGTTGCGTGTTACCAGACAGGGCAGGCTGGGTGAGTGGAGGATTCCTCCCTGCAGCTTGTTGCTGAGGATTTTCATTTGAATTAAACCTGAAACCCTAAGACAAAATTCTTTTGAAACTGTAAAGTGTTGCTTATGTTGTGTCCTGATGAGGAGAGGACTAGATGACCTGGGGTTTGTTTCTGGTTTTGCTGATGGCCCGCTGCATCACTCTATTCCCTGATACTCCCCCAAAATGATGTGGGAAGGGAATCTTTATGAAGGATAAATTGCTCACAAGCCTTACTTTGGAAGGGCACCATATAAAGAAATCAGTTCCTTACAGTGGTGTTTCCTTTAGCATCAGAAAATTGACTGAAATTTTCTCAGTTCAAAGTCTGCATGTAATGAAGAGCCTACCACCTTTCAGCCAGCGTTTAGAGGATCTCAACTTTCAGTTGACATCAACAGATACAAATTTTAGGAGGAGCAGGTGAAGTGGGAATGTTGTTTCCCAGACCCCTACCTTCCCAGCGTATGTGAATGTGTTTGTGTGTCACTGACGAGAATGTTGTAATGATTTGCTGAACATCCCAAACCATGCCAAGTCTGAATGCCTCCCCTAATTTTTCCCTGCAGCTGCCATAGTGGGATTATGCTTTCTTTTCATCCATCTTTTAGGAAATGTATTGTGCAAGAGTATGTAAATATCTGTACAGAGAGGGCAGCACAAACTGCACACATGGTACTGTTTAGGCAACTCAGACAGATGGTGTGAGTGTAGTTACAATGAAAACAATTCCTTCAACATGGGTGGGGGGAAGTTTTATTTCTCTCTGCTTATATGAAAGCTCTAGAAAGATCTGTGCCTGGATTCAGAATAATTCCTCAGGTGAGAGCTCTTGCTGGCAGAAAATTACATTATGCCATTCCAGGTAGCTTGAATCCTATTGTTTCTCACCTCAGCGGAGCTGCAGGATGAAGGGGTAATGCTGAATTGTCTGCTTTGCATTCTAATCCCTTCCTATTGTTTTACTTCCAAGAAGCATTTTTATTTACTCTTCCCCAAGTGAAAACATGAAACAATGGTGGGATTGGTTTCTCAGGGCTTCAGATTTAGTTATCTACACTGCTGCAAAACACTTCCCACACTGCAGACACGTCTTCTGCCTTCAACATTCCTGGTTGCACAGGGGAGGTGATTGGTGAAAATGAAAGAGTAACCAAGAACCACTTTTGGAGCCAACAGCAAAGCTCATCAAGTCAGCTCATCATCATGTGGTGAAATGTGGGAATTGTGTTGGGTTGTGTTCTCTCCATTCATCCATCCATTCCTGCCCGCCTGCCTCATCCCCTCTCACTGGTTGGTTACTCACCATTTGGCTGCATTATTTTTAAAATGGGGCTTGGCAATGTGGAAACAAATAAGGCAAAAGGAAGAGCAGAGAGGGCACACACATAGCAATGATTCCAGTAGATCTGTGCTCAGCCTTTTACTCAATAACTTTCCTCACCATTTCTCTTGCTCTGGAAGGATTCCTTCTGTACCAAATGCTGCTCTGCAGATGCTCCTCTTAGCACTCTTCCAGCTTGCGGCTTCCCTGCTTGTCTTCCTGTCTTGGTTGCATAGGAGCACCATTTTTTCTGTCCTCCCAGCTGCTTTCTTACTGGAGCTCCCGAATGACTGCTATGCAGAAATATGCACGACACAAGACCTTGCTCAGCCTAGCTGCTGTCACTAGGGAAGGATGTGACATTTAGTGCTAGTACAGAGGGCCAATTAGATAAGAGCCCTAAGGATAATTTCTGTAATACAGGGTTTGGTGATTTGGAGTGGGGAGACAGCAGTAAGAATTATGCAGCTACTACTAATCTGAGTAGTTTGGTTGAGTTTGGTTTGTTGGCTTTTTTTCAGCCTTGCTTCAGAGGGCTCACAGTTTCAACCAGACATGTTGCCACCTTGAGATATTAACGATATGCTTAATCTCTATGGAGACATTTGCTTCACCTAATGAAATGAGCTGCAGCAATCAATTTTATTCTGTGCCTATTGATCATGTCTATTTTAGGGAGACACATACAAGACAATCTTAATTAAGAGGATCTATTTCTTCCTTTAGGAGTGCTTTCCAGCACACACATCTCTCATTGTACTTTTTGATATAAAATCTTTTTTCTATGTGTACCAACATTAAATTGAAATCAAAAGCTTGTATTTTTATTCCCTGTGCTGATTTTAAAGGAACAAAGTAGTCTGTATTTTTAAATTACCTTTTTCAATTTATTTAGATTTATTGTCCCACAGGAATTAGAAACTCAGTAACTTTAGCTGCCAGGTGCACTGTTTATATATATATATATAAATATATAGATAAATAAATATATATATATTTATTTATATAGATATATATAAATATCTATATAAATAAATATATATATATTTACGGCTGTAAATGTGGATGGTATCTGTCTTTTCTGAATTGAGCAGCTTCATTGTAAATGAATAAGCATAGGATTGGGATTTTTTTACCATTTAGCTTGAGGATATTCTCTCTTAGTTTCTTTCTTTCTCTTCCTGGACATATTATGCACACAATACAGGCTATTTTTCAACCTAGTTTGCCTTTGGCATAGTCCTCAAAGAGAGGAGTTTCAGGAAATCAAGCAGCTGTTGTGTTGTTAAGGGAAAAGTTGAACTCAATGGCAGTCCCATGTATTACATGAGATACTGGTACCACTGGTATAGAACATGCTCCTTTTGTGTGTGACCTCTATACCTGAGTTAAAATATTGCAATGCAGTTTCTGAGATAATTGGTGACTGGATATAGGTTGTAGAAAGCATTTGCAGGCAAACCATACAGTTTGTGGGTAGTGTGTGGCAGTGAAAAATGGGGAGCAACTTGTTCAGCTAATGCTTTGAGCAGCACCCCATTTTTTTGTAGGAAAGGGGAAAAGTGTGTGATTAGTGTGTGATGGCTTTGTAGCAGCAATAGCAGTCTGTAGCATTTTGCTGACAAAGCAAAGGAATCCTGAGTTATCTATTGTTTTCTTTGCTCACAAGACAGCTGTGGAACACACAGGAATTGTATTTAAGGAAATATTTGCTTTTGTGAAGGCACAAACATAAAAATAGTTAACCAGTGGCATTAGATTGCACATGGTAACTAATCATAGTACTGCATCTCAGTACTGAGCAATGAATATACCAAACGCTGTATCAGCAGGAAGTGATTGTAGAGAGTTTTGCCAATAGCGCTTAGTATGTGCTGTGTTTCTCACCATCTCAAAGCACGGGTCCTACTCAATGAGAGATGAAGATTATTCTGTTGATTATCATGACAAACCCTAGCACAGTGAAATGTCCAAACTGAGCATATAGCAGAATTGGTAAGAACACAAGACGTAACTCATCCTTCATCCCCTGCACCTCCAAACGTATATCAAGGAGCACTTTAGTGTCTTGCAAGGTAGCTCAGCACTAATAACTTTCTGCTCATGTTGTTTCAAACTGGTTAAGCTGGCGCAATGTAGAAACCTGATCTCGTCTGGCACGTGGGTACAGAAAACCAGTAGGGTTAATCAGTCCTGACTCTGTGAGAGGTGCTAAAGCTGCAGTGAATCCCGCTGCTCTGTGGCTTGGAGCCTCTTGGATTCAATAAGGCTGTGTGTGGGTGGTGTTAATCCCAGAGCAGTTTTGCAAGAGCTGTGCTTTCACTCGAGTTCTGTTGGTTGAAAACTCCTCCTTTGCAGTTGAGCACACCATACCAATGTCCCATCACTGGGAAAGTTTAGGCCTCATCCTGGAATTTTTGCAGCATCTTCCACTCTTGGAGAGTTTTGCTGCAGGTACTGCTAGAGTCAGGGTCAACAAGATTGTTTTTACTTCTGAGCTCAAGTTAGCCAAAGTGGTTTCCTTTTATGGGAAAGCTATGTATGGCAGGTAGGGAAGATGAAAGTTCAGCACACTGCTCTAAACAAAGCGAATAATTTGATTCTTCATTCTTCTAGTCCCCACCTTTTGTAAAGCTGATACCTCCGATTTTAGAGAATAGTGGTTGAAATGAATATATGTAAAAAGCATCTACTCAAAGCAGTAATGGAACTGTTTTTACTTAACTGACTCTGAGAGCATTTTTGTGAACAATGCTGTACTTATGTAAGGTTATCTTTGTTTACACAGAGTTCAATAAAATAAGCTACTTCAATCTATTGATATTTTCTTCTTCCTCCTCCTTCTCCTCCTTCCTAGGACATAAACTTGATTTCACTTGACTTTCTTAGACATTTTTTGCCCCTATAAGGAAGTTCAGCATCTCACAGCAGTATGCTTTGCTTTGTTTTAGATTTCTGCTGGGTCTGTGGGTGAAGTTTAGTGTCCTTTAGATGCTGCTCAAAATTCAACACCCCAGTTTGTTTATTTGTAGGAAAACAGTTGTTGCTGGACATCTGGTGCTTGTGGTATTTCATGCTGGATAACTGTTGCACAGCTCAGCCTGAATTAGTAATAAATACAGTTTCACCTATGTGACTTTGAGAGGTGGGACCTATCCACAGCCTTATGCAGAGTGGTATGAAACACTATATGAAGACCTTCATTGGATTTCTAAGTCCTGCGATGATGGATATTGTGCAGCCAGCATGAGATCAGTACACTTCAGAACTCTTACCTTTCTTACTGTTATTTTTCTGCTCAGACACTTGCTTCTCACAAAAAACACAAACTTCAATGATTCATTAATTTAATGATTCAGACAGCCCCGAATGGTTCAATTTAGCCTTCACAGATTAAAGGATCACAAAGTAAATATCCTTCAGTTGGTCTTGGACTGACAGGCTGCAGAGAAACAAGCCTTGAGGGAAAGGGACTCTCCTGGGCTTTTCTAATGAACCAAGAGCTGTTTTAGGGGCCTGCTGGTAAGACAGGAGCCCCCTGTGCTTTTCTGTCGCCTCCCTCTGTCTTCCAGCTCATCATCATAATACAAGTAAACCAAACAAAAAAGCCATGATTCATATGTAGAAGCTTAAGATGGATGTATTTTACAGCTGAAGAGAGTGTTTTATATACTTTGAAATATTGATGCTTGGATAGTTTTCCATCTAGCATTTTTCTGTTTGAAAGCTTGTCAGTCATACCAGTACTTTTGAAAGGCCATTTACAGAAGTTTGTGTGGTGTGGGTTTTTTGATCCCAAGTAACTATTTTCCAATCTTGAAAGTCAGTAGGGTTCCTTCCTCTTTGAGTCCATTTAAACATGAGAGAAATATATTCCATAGCAGATAAAAAACTGGGAATTGAGACCAACATATTCCGTAACACTGGAAAATTGGATTTCTGGTGCATGTGGAATAGGCAAAGGTCTATTTATTCATAAAATTGTATAATGGCAGATGTTAGATCTGGTTAAGTACCAGCTTGCATTCAGCCTACCTTAATTTCCACTGGAATTTTCCTCTTAGATGATACTTTTCAATTCCTCCTCTCTGCTGTTCCATGTCTGGTTGAGCTGCCTTAGTCTTTTACAACAGATTCATCTAATAGCACAAGGTTGAGTGTATGTGTACTGCATTTCAGGAAGCAGCAATTCTTGTACTGCTTTCTCTGCAAATCCTTTGGGATAAAGGCACTCTGCTGTTGTGAAATGCTTGCTTGGTTATATTACTGCAGTGGTAACATCTTGCACTGCTTTTTTGGTGGCAGTATTGCACCCAAGTTGGCAAAACATTACAAGTTAAGACTATGCTTCCCTTTGTCTTTAAAGTAAGGAAGTAGCAGGTGATTATGAGGCAGAACTAAAATTTTTTTGAAGGACAGACAAAAAAAACTATTCCAATTTGGTTTTCAGCACTCAACTCAGAAGGCGATTTATCATTGTATCTGTTCATTTCCACAGGATGGGAAAACTCCTTTTAAATTAATGAGGGCTGTTAAAATAATTTTCACCCATACGTAGCCTTAGGTATGAACAAGAGCTCACTGCAGATTCCAGCGAGGTAACATTTGCTTCTTCCATGGAAGCAGAAGGCTTGCTTTTCAAAGACCCTTTCTATCATAAAGTTTAGAAATGTGCTGTATGGTAGCAAGGAACGGAAAAACCTTTTTCTCCTTACCAATTGAAAATATAAAAACTTTCTACAGTTTACTTGCATTATACAGGACAAGTCAATTTGAAATTCATGGGAAGAGTGTGTTTTGAATGCAGCTGAGTATCCACATTGAAATAAGTGGTGAGGTTTTAATAATTTTGAGGTTGACGGCCAAACGTTGTAACACCACTTAGTATGAAGTCACAGAGTAGGATGGACGAAGTCATTTGACACATGAACTCTGCTTACGATGCAGATGCTATTCCAACTTCAGCTTTTTAGCTTTCTATTTAATAGTTCAATAATGTGAGTAACATTTGATTATTGTAATGTTGCATTGATTTTTAACCACAGGCTTACTCAAATGGTAATGATTCAGCTTTCTTTTTGAGGAAACTTAGCATGAAACTTTTGTCTTTGAGGAAAAATACAAGTGGGCATTTTCAGGGCATCTCCAAGGCACTGTTTGTGGAAACAATGTGTAGGAAGAAGCATATGTTATTACATCTGCAGATGGTTTGATGGTAAGCAGTCCCAGGTACTTCAGAGGTCGGTTTACAGAACCCAGAAGAAAGCTGTTAAACTCCCTAAGGAAGTTGCTTCTCTTAAAGCCAGTAACATAAACTCTGAAGTGTTAAATGTGTAATTCCTCCACCACTCGCTCCTACGGAACTCTGTTTCTAGACGTCTCTCTGGACTAATGTCCAGAGATTGGTCCAATTTTTCCTTGGACCTTGATCAGCCATTGGTTTAAGTAGCATCATTAAAATTTTACAATTTTTTAAGCTTTACCAAGGAGTTGGTTAACTTTTGAATAACCCATTGAATTTGGTTTATGAGAGAGAATAGAGGATTCTAATATCCAGTAGGCTGGTTATTTGTGACAGTACTATAACTACAATAGCTTTTTTATTTCAGGTAAGCAGCTCCAGACTTTGCATGTCATTGTGTGAGAAACCCTTCTTCCATGCCTTTGATAACTTGTCATCTGTTTCTGAATCCTTTCCAGTTCCTCAGTGTCTTTTAATGGAGGAAATACTTTGGCATGCAGTCTTCTTGATGAAACACAGATTTATAGAAGTCTTTGCTATAACTTTATGGAAAAGGAGTATTTATCAGTTGGAAGGTAAATGGGTTTCCCTATCCATATAGGGATATCCATTCCCTATCCCTATCTCTGTAGCAGCCCTTAAACCCTGCTGCTATAAAATTCTCAATTTAGATGTTTTGTGATTAAATACAAAGATCCCCGTGAAGCAGAGTCTGGTCAGAACCCAAATGGCAGAACTGAGATTGCTTTAAGCAGATAAATGACTTCTGACCTATCAAGGCTTTGGTGTCTGAAGAGATTACATTTTAGCAGTGAACAAAGGCAGTGTTATAAATTATGTGGTTAGGAAAATGATCATGTTTTTTGCTATAATGTGAAACTAGCACATGAAAAACAGCCTGAACATTTAAACTAATAGAGTGCTTCTTTGCATGTATGTCTTACTGTTTCACATCTGTTATGTTTGTGTAATTGACTTTTGTAGAAACTCCATAATACAAGCATATTGTCACCAGTAAAGCAGATGGAATGAAACTCCTTTTGAATAATGTAATAAGAAAATAAGCACATTGTAGGAAGAAGCTAGAATGTTGCTCTCTCTCAGAGCAGGAACTCATCATCTATGCCAGCCTCTGCTGGCAAAGCATGAGGGTGCTTTTTCTCTTACTAAGCAAGAGATTGTTCTGCTTGGTTTTTCTTTTGATTTTGTTTTAAAAAGCCTTATAGAGACGGTGATGTTTGTAATTACTGCTATCTCATTGAAATTGGGGAGAGTTTTGGCCTCCTTTGGAACACTGCTGAATCCTGTAGTTATGCAAGCAAGAGTGCATTTTCCTCTTAATTGGGAAATAAGTGTTTCTAATAAATAATTTGGGCATTTATTTGTATGTTTCTTTCCCCCAGCATAAGCCAACTGAAATGTGCAATTCTGAGGCGCGTTAATTGGTGCATCATATTATTAAGAAACTGTGCCATTTTAAAAGTCATGCTTATAAGATAATAATTAAAAAAACAAGATGGAAGGATTAAGTATCTGCTCGTGTAATTTTTGACCTGCCTAAGTGATTATGTAACATCTCTGGAATTTGAGATTTCCCAGCTTCCTTGTGCAATCTATTTCATTGTTTAATTATTTTCACCTTAGAAAGTTGTGTTTGTTCTTTACAGAAAACAAAAGGAAAGAACGGGAGAGGGAGAGGCAGGGGATGGGGAGAGGGAGAGGGAGAGGAAAAGGAAAGAGAAACGGAGAGGAGAGGAGAGGAGAGGAGAGGAGAGGAGAGGAGAGGAGAGAAAGGAAAGGGAAAGGGAAAGGGAAGGGAAGGGAAGGGAAAGGAGAAAGGAAGAAGGGAGAAAGAAAGAAGGGAGAAAGGAAGAAAGGAGAAAGGAAGAAGGGAGAAAGGAAAGGGAAAGGGAATGATGATGATCTACTTGGGTTGTTTTATTTTTTTTGCAATAAACTTCTTGTCCTGGCTGATGGTGACATGAAGAACAGATTATTTACCTGAAGTTTTTACAGTAGTGTTTCATATACTTAAAAATATATTTTTGTGTCAGTCTTGCTTCTCTTTCTTAAGTCAGGCAACTGTAGTACTTCTTATAGGATGTTTTTTCTGTCTCTGTACTCAGTAATCAGACAACAAATGCTTTGTAGACTAGAACATTGCTGTATGTGTTATGCAGACCATATTCCTGTTTATACACTAGTGTCAGATTTTCTGTGGTTTTATTAATATTTGACTTCATTTAATCTCCTTTAATGTGATGAAACATACATCAACTACATTATATTGTGCTTAAACAAAGAAATGGAAATATTTGGCTTGGCTATGTAAAGGGGAAATAAATACTATTTTGACTTAAATGTTATTTCTAACATTACAATTTTGCTGTAGTTCTTATAGGGAACATTGGTAAATACATTTTTAACATTTTGGCCTTCTCTTCTTTAAAACATAGTTGCTTGTGGCCACTGAGGTAAATCAAAGAAACTGCTCATAACTTTGCAAATGGTTGATTTGTCTTGTTGTCTTCAGGAAAAAGTCTTTTAATACAAGGCTTAGCCAGTCTCATTCAAAGTAGGTGAGATGATGGTGGAAGTAGACTTGGAACAATGAAACAATACAAAGCTGGAGTAGAAGAAAGCTAGTAAAAATTGTAGCATCTGTGTTGCTTGCCATTTATGCTGTGCTTCATTAGTTCTGAATTTATCACTAATTATAAATGACTGTCTCACAAGGTCTTATAGTATTGTGGTTTTGTTTCTTCTTAATGAGGTGAAGTGATTGTTTCAGCAGTGGTCTCTGAATTATTTTCATCACATTTTTAATCTTGGCTTAAAAATCTGGACCTTGATTTTGTTGAAAATCAGAACATTTTTGAAATGTCATTTAGAATTATTCAGAGCAGCCCTGCGGAGAGGGACTTGGGGGTGCTGGTCAGTGAGAAAATTAACATGAGCCGGCTTCAGTGTGTGCTCGCAGCCCAGAAAACCAACCGTATCCTGGGCTGCATCAAAAGGTGTGGACAGGCTATGTCACAGCGGACACCTGGTAAGCAATCCAGAAGCCTTGGTGCTGGAGGATGGTGTCTCTGCAAGGTTTACATGAGAGCAGTGGAGATAAACTGAAGGCTGTGGATTAGGGAGTAAAAAGAAACACCACCTTCAAGGTCTCTGAAATAAGCAGAAGAGAAAAGGAGTGGAAAAGTTCTAAAGGTCGAGTTCCCAGGACTGTGTTATCCAATCCTAGCATTGTTAATGTTTAAGGTGTCCAATCAATACTTGCCAAATCAATGTAGCTGTGCTAAGAATCAAGAATCTCTATATAAGGTTAACACTTTGTCTAATAAAATGGCATTCGCTTGATCACATTGATCGTCTCAGCGTTGTCCATAGGAATAATGGTGTTCCTGCAAAAAGGAGCGTGACCAGCAGGTCAAAGGAGGTGATCCTGCCCCTCTACTCTGCTCTCGTCAGACCTCACCTGGAGTATTGTGTGCAGTTCTGGTGTCCTCAACATAAAAAGGACATGGAACTGCTGGAACAAGTCCAGAGGAGGGCCATGAGGATGATCAAGGGACTGGAGCATCTCCCATGTGAAGACAGGCTGAGAGAGTTGGGACTGTTCAGCCTGGGCAAGAGAAGGCTGCATGGAGACCTCATAGCAGCCTTCCAGTATCTGAAGGGGGCCTATAGAAATGCTGGGGAGGGGCTCTTCATTAGGGACTGTAGTGACAGGACAAGGGGTAATGGGTTAAAACTTAAAAATGGGAAGTTTAGATTGGACATAAGGAAGTTATTTCCTGTTAGGGTGGTGAGGCACGGGAATGGGTTGCCCAAGGAAGTTGTGAATGCTCCATCCCTGGCAGTGTTGAAGGCCAGGTTGGACGAAGCTTTGGGTGGCATGGTTTAGTGTGAGGTGTCCCTGCTTATGGCAGGGGGGTTGGAACTAGATGATCTTAAGGTCCTTTCCAACCCTAACTATTCTATGATTCTATGATTCTATTATGGTATCTCCATGTTTCTCATGTTCTTGAGATGTGTTAAACTGGAATATATAAACCCACCACAGGCAGCGCAGCCTCAGTAGATTGATTTTATTGAGTGATAACAACCTAAGCTTAAGACCTTTTAGTCTGAAGAGAGAGCAACTATGTACTGCCTATCACTGCTGTCACTGAAGACATGAGGAAATGTCATTTCCACCCTTCCAGCAACCTGCATCTTTCTGTTTGTAGCCAGCTTCTAACATCTAGCATATTCCACTCCACAGCTTAATTTAAGCTATTAATATAATTTTACAGAAATCTGTGAACTGTTGGATGCTCTGTTCATATACCACTGTCCAAGCAGGAGATGTAGAAGACTTTACAGTTTGCTTCTGCTGAGCTCCAGGGCATTGCTAGTTGGAGGAACTGTCATGTAGCTAAGTGTTTTATTCCTTTGTTTAGTCTTCAGAGTTACACAGTTAATTTCAGCTGATGTTCAAAGATCCAAACTTCAGACAGGAATAGTTAATTACCCATCAGCCATGTGTTCAGAGTAACTGAAATGTCTTAGGTAAGTTATTTTTATAACATGACTAAGAAATATGAATGTCAGTTGTAGTCCTGATCTTTTTATGGATTTATGGCTTAAGATGCTGAAGATAACTCCTGAGTGTCACAGTTGTCATGATGAGATTAGTTAATTCTAGGTGATGCATAAGAAAATTGTACCGTTTGTGCAGAAAACAGAACTAGAGCTGGTATTTTCTCTGTGTGTGACGCCAAGAGAAATATTCCATGTTGTGGACATGAAAAGCTCAAAAATGCAACTGTTTAATGAATAGCTATTGCACGATCACCTAGTAAGCTGTGTATGTGTCTTTACATTTTTTAAAGTGACGATAGATGTCAGGGAGTGAGGTCTAGAATTTAAGGGACACAGTACTCATCATCTGTCTATGGAAGCTGAAGGGAGAGTCTCACATAGCTTTATTTCCCTCATGCCTCTCATTATTCCTGCCCAAAGGGTGTCAGTGTGGAAAAGCTGAGAAGTGTTGCTCTGGTAGAACAATTGAACTAGGCATCAACAGATGATTTTTAATCCTTACTCAGGCACTGAAGAGCATTGTAATCTCTAGGAGATGCTTGTGCAGATGGAACAGGAGAAGCCTGACATGGAAGAGAAACTGATGTTTTTTGTGTGCTGTGTAGTGAATATGACCGTTTTTCTCCATTGCTAGTGATAACCTCTAGTAGTTTTTGGTCACCAGGGAGCCCAAATTACAATAGTTAAGCCTGACACAGAGATGAAGCTGAAGATCCCAGCAGGCAGTCTAGCTACATAGGTGAAACTCTAAATAGCAGCATTTGCAAACTCACCTAAGCACATTTTGTCTCTGTTGGCCTCTGTTTTACCTCTGTTGTCACTCGACCTGGCTGATTGCAGTCAGGTTGAATGTCACTTACCTAGTGTACCTTAAACAAGAGTTATTAAGATTTACATAGCTTTGAACTATGCCATTCCAGACATACTGTCTGACAGCTTCAGTTTCAGGTAGAAAAATTGCATAGAAAAATAGATTAATAATGAGACAGAGAAACAAATTTAAAAGTTCAGATTAATGAAGTTCTTCCATGTTATCTTACTAATATTCGCAAACTGTGCTTCTATGTTAGCTTTCACTGAAAAATTACCATAATGCAAATGTACCTCAATTCTAAAAAATGCAAGAGAAAGAAAACATAGATAGCTATAGATAGTTTATAAAAATAGCTATAGATAGTTTTTAAAAATAGAGCAAATTTCACATTTCCTATTAAGGTATTCCTTTAAATTTTTATTAATTCCTTTTCCTATACAAAATCGCTCTGAATAAAACTACTTTGGCATATCTAATTTAATATTCTTTTCCTAATGAAAATATCTGCAAATTGAAGTACGCATTGATAAGCATGTAGATCTCATGATCTAAACTGAATGCAACAGAAAAAAGGTTTTCTCTTCTCTCATTCATAGTGCATCTTGGACCACAGGCAACAGGAAGAGTATTGAAACAGGACAAGTTATATAAATATAATAGATGAATTATTAATTATAGATTAAAACCAGAATTTGAAAAGAGTTGGACATGTGTTAAAACTTCATAGAAATACTTAGTTTCAGAGTTATCTCCAAATTATGATCTGTACTGGGTACTGGTAAAAAAAGTCAAAGAAAAGGGTGTTCAGATCATCTTTCATCTGAGACCAAAACACTTACCAAGATCTGAACCTCACAAAGCACAGATCCAGGACTGATGGCTGTCATGGTTTCTTAAGAGATGTAAAGCTCTGGGATGTGTGCAGAACACACTGTGATTAAGAACAATGCTCAGAAGCCAAAGTAATGTAATGTACCGTCAGTTTGTAAGGAAAGGCTTTTAAAACCCATCAATCCAGTGTAATTTGAAATATGTTACCATTTATGCAGCAAAGCAAAAGCAGACAGGCACCCGCTGTCCTTATTGTTGAATCCAGCTCTGAAATAAAAAGCTTCAGAATATAACTGAAGATTTATTGGGGGAAAAAATGTACTGGCATGTGAGTTTAACTGATGAGAGAAGTAACATGGCTAAAAACTTTGTCTCATGCTAGGGAGGAATAGCAGCTGTCAATTGTATTGCAATGAGAATTTTAAGGAGATGTTCACTTTCATCCCTGCTGCTATTTAGTGGTATTTGCTGATAAAGTGACCAGGAGGTGACTGGGCACACATAGTGCTGGCTTACCCAAAGCCAGCACTTGGGAATAAAAAGGATAAAAGGCCAGAATAAGCTTGTGAAATTACTCACTACCATTATTATCCTCTGAGTTGCTGCTGTTCCAAATGGTGGAATTAATTTGACCATAGAATCATAGAATGGTTTGAGTTGGAAGGGATCTGAAAGATCACCTGGTTCCAACCCCCCTGCCATGGGCAGGGACACCTTCAGCTAGACCAGGTGTCTTAAATCCCTGCCGAACATGGCCTTGAACACTCCCAAGGATGGGGCATCTGCAACTTCTCTGGGCAACTATCCTGCCAAGAAACAAAGGTTTATGAATACTCACTTTCATACAAAATCAATAGTTGGGATTTCAATACAGTGTTTCGTGTTGTGATCCATGGGTACTATGCATGTAACTGGGAAAATGTGACAAAGGAGAGGTAGCAGCTGAATATCACAGAGAATTGTAGAGGACAATGAACATTAAGGAAGACTAGGGCAAAATGAGGTGAATGGACATGATGGCACATGAAATGTGTTTTTGTCACAAGCTAGACACAAAACAAAGAGTAACAAGAGTGATTTGTGTGTGTTGCGGGATTTTAAATCAGCAACCATTGTTTGTGGGTGGAAAAATATTTTGGGGAATGAAAATATTTATTCCCACAGCTTCCACTGTGGGAAGCTGAATGCACATGTCTACTCAGTATGTTGTGGTGATCTAATAGGACATATGTCAGAATTACAGGGAAAAGGATAGCAAATACTTCTCATTATTATTAGCAGGCATGTTCTGTCACAGATCCTGTTTTACTTCAGCTGCGTCCCTCTTTAGACAAGTGATGAGAACTGAACAAAATACTGCCTGCCTAAGGTTTGGAACATGTCCACTGGTAGGTTCCCCCTTTTTTCTTACAGAGAAAACCTTCTATACTTTAGATCATAAATTATGGTGAGTGGTGGACATTAGGAAGATGCTTCCTTCTGTGTGTAGCTTATCACCTAATTTTACTTTAAAGAGTTTCTTGCACCTTTTATTGTATCCGTTACCATCCATGATAAATTACTGAATACTGATCAGACTTGCATTGATTATTCTGTTGATTATGTATACTTCTATTACAAGTATTTTCATATCTGATAGAACACAAAATCAAGCTGCCTTTCATTGGTAATCAGTTCTTTATAGGCTTTAACTCTCAACTTGGACAAACTTGAATAATAAGGAGAAACTAAACAAGAAACAATTAAAAATGGATGCTATTTGCATGTATTCTTTAAGCAGGAGTACAAAACTAGTAAATGCTGCAAATTCTTTTGGCAATAAAAGGCATTCTTACGTCTGTGAGAATATTGAAGACCCTAACGATTTTAGAAAGAGAAAATGGGAACAAGATCAAAAGTCAATTAAAATAACTTAGTAATTAAAATATGGTTTGTAGATGATTTCTGTAGATGAATTGTAAAGGTAATACCAGAGATTGACTGTAAGAATAACTCATGTTGTGAAACAATCTTATGCCCACAAAATGTGTGTTTGTGATAGGTGGGGACTGAGATAGATAACTACTAATTAGTTCACTACAGTCCTTATTTTTCTATTACACTATAAGTATGCAGTTAGGGATCAGGACCTTAATGTAGTGAGTGCTGTGCAAACTCCTAACAAAAGTTGTTATCTAGCCCATAGGAAGAGAAGAGATGACTAGTAAGTAACATTAATGATCTATTTGTTCTCACATTCTGAACGTGCCCTTGAGAGCTACTGAATTCATCTTAGTGTCAGATTTTTCACATTCAGTGGGTTTTAGTGGGAACTCACAGAACTGAGAGAAGTGCTTCAAAACTGAAAGTACAAATTATTACCGTCAAAAGTTCACTATAGAAATAGGAACTGGCTCCTGAACACTTCAGGTTCATTTTGTAGCATCCCACATTATACAGATTGGAACTTAGGCATGGAGGTAAGGGCTTTTAACTTTCAAATATGTCAGCCACTTTGTGCAGTGCTTAATTTCAGATATGGTTTACCTGAAACTCCCATGGACTGCAGGTTTCCAGCAGGAACAAAACTGCCCCAGATGACTTCACGTGGAAAAATAAGATTAAGTAAAAATAACATGGAGTTCCTTCCTGACATTTGTTTGCAAGCCTCACTTGCTAACTCCCACTGAAATCCATCCAAGCTTGCATTGCATAGGACAGAGCAGAAACTCTCAGAAAAGGTACTGAATGACGTGTAAATTGGCTCAATTTGTCCCCATTCTATTAGAAAAAAAAAATAATTCCTCAGTGAGAGATGAAACATGGAGTTTCTTAATGAGCTTAGTCCGTTTGTAAAGATTCTTTCCTGCCCTTCAACATAAAGTAACCCCTTTCTACATACATACACTTTTTCCTTGAGGAATGGTAGTTAAACGGCAAGTCCATTTTCCACTTACATAGAAATATACTTCATCTTGCCATGGTGCTTGGCCATCTAGTTTTAACTTTTTGAAAGCAAAGCATGTTACTCACTTGCTAGTTTTCTATGTAGCTAGACTTTTTTCCTCTTCTTATACAGGTTTGCACTGCACTACGCTCTCCTGACTCTAAGCGCAGTCTGCCATCCTTTCTTTTTGGTCTTGATGTCTTCTGTGGCCCATGAAAATTTTTACTTCATGTGCCTTACTATTTTTTTTTGTGAAGCAACCCAATTTATCTGGGACAACTCTCTCTGATACTCAGTTTTTTTAATCTTCATCCATTAATTATTTGTGTTTAATTCAAATATCCACATCTACTTCTTTTCCCAGCCTGCCTCATTATTCCCAATGTTTCATTAAGTTTTCACTTCAGTTTTTGGGATAGATTTATATGAAATAAATATTGACAATATTTTGATGTGTTGGCTTATTAGATTTCATGTGTAAACATGGTTATAATAATCTGTGGCCTGTTTTAAGCCAGTGTTTGGAGCTCAAGGGCTGTAACTGAAAGTGAGTCATGGTGGTCTATTGTGTGTAAACATAATGGGAGTTTGATTGATTTCCAAGATCAGTTAGCATTACTTGATTGGAAAGGGTTGCTATGGGAGAAGGAAGGTGATAACAAAAGTAAGCAGCTGGTTTCAGAGCATGATGGCAATCACAGGCTCCCATCACATGTAGAGTAAAGTCTTCAGCAGGGTATTTTTAAACCTTACCTTAATCATGCAGTAATGTAAACATTTGCTGGAGCTCTGTCTCAGCAGAGCAAGCAGTGTTGCTTGAGAAAAAGGAGCAAGGGGCAGGGTCAAATCAGCTATTCTTTGGCACACCGCAGCTGAGATGGCTGTCTGATGTGCCTCCCAGCCTGCCAGTCCACTCTTGTCTTTCCTTTCAGATGAACAATCTCTGAGGCAGTCAGGTTCCTGTGATCTCTCAGTGGGGGGTGTGTGGCATTATATGTGTGAGGTTTTATGCTTGCTTTGGAAAAGGCTGGCTTAAATGCCTTCTGTCTCCTTCTGGAGAAGTCCCTGGAGTAGAAATGTGTCCAGTAAATATTTAATTCCAAAGATGCTGCCAATAGATTCCATGCTCTGTGTTTGCTTCACGGTTCATTAGTGTGAATCAGTTTTTATTATTTCTTAGAACTGACCTTATTGAAGCAAAAAAAAAAAATGGATATGAGCAATAATCAAAAACATGAGGTGAACTGAAAGCTGGTAATTTCTAACTGCACATGATACAAGCACATACCTGTGTCTCATTATTTCCTAGGAATGATACCACACTTGTGCAGAACTGTGAGCAATACCTCATCTGTCATGGGCTCAGCATTTCTGCCCCTTGTTCAGTTTTATGCTGGCTTACAGTAGATGAGGCTCTCAAGTGTTACCAACTTTGACTTTCTTCATCACACCATGTCATTTAACTACCCACCTAATTGCAACACGTCTTATTTTGCCTGCCTGAACATATTTACAGAGATAAAAATAGAGCAAGGAAACAGCAACAGCTGCCAAGTTGGACTGAAATTAAAGACCACCTAGGAATGGATTAAAGGTGAATAATTGTTTTGCCTGGGGATAGTACTGCAGATCAGCATGGGAGAGGGAGAGGAAAGGTGAAAGGAGCACTGCTAATAGATATGTAGGAGTGATGGTGCTATTGTCACATCTAAATGTAAGTTTTAAGCATGTTCAAATAGAGGGAGGGGTGAAAATGGGTAAAGAAATCACAAACCAGGCAAACAGTGGTACATTAAACTGCAAGGAGTTTTAATGAATGCATCATATTGGAGAGGATGCCATAGGTCTGAAGGATATTGAGATATAGATGGATATTTGAGAAAAATTCATCTAAGTGAACTGTCAGGATGCTTTTCTGGGTGATTTTTAGTTGTGATGTCAGTTGACAGATAGAAACCTTGGGCTTAAATCTTGTTTTATGGTTGTGCACTCTTTCTTCTTGGAAGTAGGGTCTTACAAGTTGATAGTTCTTAAATCATGTTAGATTTCATTTCAACTCTGCACCCAGCCTTCATCAGTTGGAAATGACAGAAGAGGAGAAAGACCACAGTGCATGAGTTAGACCAAGAATGACTAAGCTTCTATAGTGATGCAGCTGTGAAAGACAAGTATGACCCTGGGATGCATTCAGTGAAGTGCTCCCAATACAAGAGGAGATTAGTAGCTCTGTCAGATAGCAAGCAAGACTTTGCAGTGATGGGAATACTGCATATAGGTCTGGTTAGCCATTCTTGGGAATTAACTGAAACTGGATGTGTAAGAGGATGGGGTTAGTAGAGGAATGGAGGGTTTCTCTCACAAAGGGAAGTTAAAAGAAGGTATCTTCTCATTGTTTACAAAACCCCTAATGCTGAATATTTTAAAATACTTTTGTATACCCTGTTTTATATATAAATGAGACAGCTGAGAAAGGGAGAAGACAAAGTTAAAACAGAGGACAGTGTTCAAACAAAATAAAAAAACCCTGGCTGTGAATAATTTTGAGGTGAAGGTTTGAGTATTTTTTCTACCTCTTCAGAACAATGTAATTTTAAGGTAGCCTATTCTGGCTTCTCCTCAAATAGCTGCCCTGTAGTCACAAAATAAAATCTATACCAAAGTTGTCACTCAGTGGCTCCCAGCTAGCCTGCAGCTAGAATTCTAGGAATATTAGTGAAGGTTAGATTTGTGTAGAGCACATACTACAATACATTTCCAGCTGCTTCTTGCTTGCATGTATTCACTGCACAAATGCATCATCTGTCAGCATCATGACAGCATGGTTGCTTGCACGCGTACCCAGCATATTTAGGGCTCCTGCAGTTTTGGAATGATATTTTCAGTTAGTGCATTCAGCTAAATCCAAGTCTAACTCGGATTATTTTAATATAAAGCCTTTACTCCTGTTTGCCTGCCAGTATGAGCATTACAACAGCTAGAACAGACACCCAAGAGGAGCTGTTTCTCTGCTAGTTTGATACATAGTATTTACGATCAGTGAGAGATCTGCATAGTAGAGATGAGAAAAGATAATTAGATTCAAGAGTCACCTACGTAAATCTGTGAAAGATTGCCTGCAATACCAGGGTCCCAGTTTCTAACCATCTATTTTACATTCTCATAGTGCTTGAGTAGCAGGGTGGCTGTCGCACTAACTTATCAGACCACTTTTAAAGGGAACACATGCTCCATAAAAACAGTAGCATTGCATTGACTGTTGGCAGCAATTCTTTTTCCTCCTACCCCTTTCCTTCAGTTATATTCATTCTGATTTGATATGTTGATGTTCTTTTTAAAAAAAAAAGAACCCAAGATCTCTCAGTCAGGTCAAGTCTGATATATACTGTCAGAGCAACAGCTTTTTCTTTTTATTTTTCCCAGCTTTGTCTTTTAAGTGCTGGTTCAGGTCAATTCCTGTCATTTTACACCTGTCCGACCTTGTGAAAGGCTTCACCGGTGTTGTACAAGGGCAGACACGGGTGGAACTCAGTGTTCAAAACCTTGTATGGCTGTTGACAATGTGTGAGAAGGGAAGAGCCCTCTGCTTCCCAGACCCCAAATTAAGCCTTCAGGGCTGACAGCAAAGCAGTTCTTGTAATGGTACATGGAGCTAATATGTTATGAAATCGGAGAAGCAATAAATCTTGAAAAACCCCCATTCCAAGTTTAGAGTAGTCTGGAGGGAAATTACATTGTGAGCTCTTTACTGTGCTGCTTCTAACTTGCTGTTTTCTAGACTTGGGCAATGATAGAGTACTGTAGGTTCATCCCTTCACATCTTCTCTTCCCTGATGTGGTGAAATGAAGATTTCTCTATTATAGCTTAAAACTAAATGAACACTTGTGGGGTTTTCCCCACCATAGCATCATAGAATAGTTAGGGTTGGAAAGGGCCTTAAGATCATCAAGTTCCAACCCTCCTGTCATGGGCAGGGACACCTCACACCAAACCATGCCACCCAAGGCTCTGTCCAACCTGGCATGTTCTCAGGTGTGCCATTCACTCATCATCCAGGGCTGCTAGTCAGTGTGAAATTGCACTGACTTTAGAAGAAGGTGAGGTTCAGCTGGTCAGACCCTGACATTTTTTGTTCCTGCTGTTTAGGGTGCCCTGCTCAGGACCAGCTGTTAACAGACAGCAATGGAAGAGCTCTCTGAGCTCAGCAGAGAGAACTAGCCTACATCTGAAAGATGTTTTGCAGGCAGATGTGAGCCTGTCCAGGCCAGCTAACATTCATGTGGCTGCATTAACAAGGTCCTGAGGAGGGTCACTATTGTCATTGGGGCATCTGCTTGGATTTCTACCTGTCTGCATCATTCATGGTGCTCACTTGTTCTGTTTGTTAATACCCTCTAGACATACTCAACGTGTGTAGAAGAAGGGTAGTAAGGAAAATTTGAGACTGGTGATAAGGTTGGGTTAAGGGCATTACAATTTTTGTGTGACTTCTGAATTGTAAGTAGTTATGTTTTTAAGGCATCTCCCACGCCAAGCTTTTTCTGTATAGGCACCAGCAAAGAAGCCCTGGTCAAATACAGGATTTCTACATTCTGCTATTCGTCAAGGTGCCTGATTTTATTCAGCTTTTTCATTGTTTCTGAATTCATGACCAGAAAGAAACAGAGGCCATGTGGATAGTGTAGGCTATGGGAAATTGCAGCACTGCTGCGATAACATAGTTGGTACCAGTACGTCCTGCTCTCATGCTTTCTGAATTACTTTTGTTAAAATAAACAAATAAACCAAGAAAATTCTGCTGGCCTGGAAACATGTACTTTCCTATTTTATATTGGAAAGATTTAAGGGAAAAGGCATTGTCTGTTTGTTATTTATTTTCAGTTTCTATTTTACAGATAGCTTTAAAGCAAAACACAGACTAGGTTTATTCATTGCCATAGGAAAATACGTCTCTGGGGAAGACAAGGCTGGCCTGGTAGAAAGAAGTAATATTTGAGGTTGCTATTTGAAGGTAGCCTTCATTGCTGCATATTGAAACTTAGCAAGTTGATTGGAGTTTGGTGTGGTAGGGTGGATTCAGCAGCCCGAAATCTTAGGGGTAGATGATAGGAAACAGCTTTCTTTATGCTGCTGCAATTGCACTGATATTTTTCATAGAAATTAAGGATTTACTCTGACTGAACTCCCACTGAAGGCACCAAGATAGCCTTTGCCCAAGGAAAAGGACCACAGAGTTAAATCATGAAGAGTACTTGCACTATGTGTACTCTGTCTTTCACCAGCCTTTCCGTGCTACCACTGGTGGGCCATGCTGTTTGTAATGAATTGTTAAGATGTTCTCCCTAAGACTAAGGCTGGAGCTACATTGTGCTGGATGTTGTGATACAGTTTGTTACATATTAACAAACTGTAAACTATGCTGAAGTATTCTGTGCTGTCATTATATGCTGAAAAAAAAAAATCAATCGATCTTAGTATTTTTGTTCTCACTTTACTGCTCAATATATTCCATCAGCTCTTGGTCAGAGGATGGTGTAGATGCATCTGCAAGTGTGGCTGGATTACAGCCTTGTTCCTCAAGGTTGTCTGCTCTCTGTCCTCTACTGTCTCAATTGCCATAACTGAAAGACTGCAAGATGTCTGAATATTGCACTGACAGGATTGGGAAGCATCCTTGAGTGTTTCTTTTGAAGTCAAGCTTTTGTGATTACCATCTGCCTTTACAAGAGTTACTTACATTTGATTGGTTTGACCTAAAGAATAGTTATTTGGTCATTTTAAATGCTCACTTTGAAGGCATGAGTATGCTCAGCTGTTTGGTCCTCAGATTCTTTCATGTCCCTACATTCCTATTTGTTTGATAGATAATTGGAAAGGAAGGAGGGGTTGGTGTCTGGATTGAGCCTTCTCTCCACAGTCCCAGCTGTGGCCAAGGAGGTTTGGTGTAGCTTCTTTGTTTTCAAATGCACTGCTACAAGAAAGCCTGAAAAGTAACTTTTATGTTTGTGCTTTTTGGGAGCACCATAAAAAATGAAAAGTTTGGGAATGCCTTGTTTGTGTGCAGTCTGTACCAAAACTTCATCAGCATAAGCAAGAAATCAATCTTTCATCCAAGTACATGATAGCCACGGGGCTCAGTCCCTTTTCTGGTGCTATTTTTTTCCTTCCCTCCCTGTTCCCTCTAGCTATTAGTTTTCTGTAGCTGTGAACTTGGATGTACCAGTAGCTCTTAGGCAAGGCTGGGTGCAGTACTGCCAGTGCAGGGACTTGTGCTCTGGCTGATTTTCAAAGCTAAAAGAGCTGGCAGTATTGACACATCACAGTGCAATGTAGTGGGTGCCTTATTTTCCCTCACCTTTAATCACCTAAACTTACCAGTTTACCTGGACAGAAGGGGTTTCATAAGGCTAAATTAGGGATAAGGGAAAGCCATTCAGTGTCTGTAGCTGAATTCAGAGAGTCACCAAGTCTCTGTGTGTTATGTGGATGCAGAAACTCAGTTTCTGTTGATGTGCAAAGCTCACTGGGCTGTGATGTGCATCGTGGAGGAGCTACTGTAAAAGGGGTTTCTGTGGGTTGTGAATTTGATCAAGACTGGTAGCATAAACTAATAAAAGAGAATACAGGGACATAAGAAATAGAGTGTGATAAGCCTTGCAGTGGTGGGGAGTGATGGTCCTCACAGGACGGTATCAGAAGTATTTGTAAGATCATGTCCTGTAAACAGCAGCTCTTGTCATACCTGCAGGCATTCAGATAGACATGTTGGAAACTACATCCCATCTTATTTTTCTTTTTTCTTTGTACTGTTTTAATTCATTTGAAGGTAAAGAATCAAAACAGAATTTGGGATCTTACAAGCTCTGTGACTGTGGGAATCTGCACTTAATGGCAGCTTTGCCTCTCCTCGTGGAATCAAGTTACTTTCGAAGCCTTTGAAGTCAACAGGGCTGGAGGGGGAAAGCCTTATGTTGCTTCTTTAAAAAGAAACATGCTTCAGTTATATTTACAGCTGGGGTTTTAATGGCTGTGAATTAAAGCATGTTTTATTTGGCCTTTGTTTTTAGTGCACTTTTACTCGTTAGCAGGACTCAAAGCCAAGACACGGTTTGAGATGTAGCGGGCTGCAGCATGCTAACATAGCCATCATCAGCCTCATCACGTGTTTCTCTGTGGAGCTCACACTCATAATTTGTGTTCCCCAGGACACAAGTGTCCCGACCTTCCTGATTTACTTGCCTGGCACCTCTATGCATGCACTGGGTCTCCGCTCACACAAGTAGCTTATGGCAGCCTTTGTGGCTTTGAGTGAACTGCAGTAAACTTTGTGTGTTGGCCCTGCAGACCTTCATTTCTAATCAGCTTCTATTAAATTACTATGAATCTGATAGAAGGAAAGAGGCTCAGTTTAAAAAGGTGCAGATAGGCACTTAATGTGATTTATTGTATGTCTAAATAGTTTAGCTTCTTATCTGCACATCTGGCCTAAATACTTGTGCATATCTGACCCACACTTTTTTTTTTTTTAAACCATATTGGCATTGGAAGGAAAGAAGGTAGATTATGCAGTTAATGGGTTACAGCTTGTTTCCCTGTTAATCCTGGGAGTGTCAGCTGTTCTGCTGATGGTGCCAGGCAGAGGAAAAGGTGCTTGGAGGACAGTGATGGCCGTGGCTAAGCAAAGTGCACTGTGCTGCAGGTTGTTCCAGGAGGATTTAGTCCCTGAAGTGCTGTGTTTCTGCAGAAACTACTGCTGCCACAGGTACAAGTCTCCTGGGTAAATGTTTTGAATCAGCCTTGGCCTTACTGTTGTGGGAAACTGTTGCACCTGTGTCCCATTAGGATGGGCTTAAGAGTACTTTGATGTGAGAAGCTTTTCCAGTTGTACATTTGATGGGCCCTGTGTGGTGAAATCTACAGGAAACCACATCACACTGGTGGCGCAGGTACCAGTAAATACCGAGCAGTACTTTATTTTGTCCTTGTTTTGTACTCCCTGCCTGATATCAGTGTTGCTACGTTTTGTGATTAGCAGGCTACACCAGCCAACTCAAGTCAATTCACTCAAGTGACAAAAAAATTAGGTTAATTTTATTTCTTTATTTATATGATAGAAAGTTGTGTTTTGAAGTAAGAACTTTTTTTAAAGTAGGGAAAGAAGGGGCAAAATTTTATTACTTAAACAGGTGTCTTAAGAGGTTTGACTTGTTTGGCAGATCAGCTGATAAACATCCCAGCTCAGATTCTCTTCCTGGAGGCTATTTCCAGCTTTCCTTGAAAAATTACCAGTATTATACTGTTACATGGTGCACTGAATTCCAGTGGATATAGTGGCTATCATTCTGACCCATAGTCATTTGGATACTAAGGTAAAAGTGCTTTATGGTTGCATTGAGACTGAAATAGGGCCAGTGAGGTTCCTGCATGTCCTCCTCATGCTTGCAGATGAAAGCTCTGTCTCATGCAGAACAGAAATAATTCTCTGGTTCTTTTCATGAAGCTGTTTTTCTTCAGATCACAATGGCTTTATTTCACATTATCTGAGATTTTTACAGCTGTCAAGTGTTTCCATCCCATTATGAGTTATGGACCTGGAATCACTTTCCCTTCTCAAAGTTCATACAGTACTGACTTCATGTGATGTAGCAAGAATATTTTGCTTGGTTCTTCCTGTATAGCTGTTCTCACAGAGACTGAGACAGAGAATAAGCTGGTGAATGCTTTTGTTAAAGTGTTGGGCAATCCAGTGCTTGGGAAATCTGTATGCAAATCTTGGCTTTGCCTCTGTTTTCTTCTCTGACCTTGGACAAGTTGTTTGCTTGCTCTGTATATATGAGACATGAGGGTAACATCTCTGAATCTTTCAGGTGGTATAAGAATAGACCTGTAAGTACTTGAGTCATGGAGGCAGGAAATGTCATCAACCAAATGTATGCCATTTAATAACCATACTTGTTGACTGCTGTAAAGAAAGTAAAGAGAAAAGATATATTTTTTTAATGTATTGTAGAATTCTGAAAGCCCATTATCACCCATCTACTAAATGCCACAGCACTATTTGTCTGCCCAGCTTCTTGTACTGGGTACCTGGGTGGAATGGTGCTCTTTTGATGGTTGGGTTTAGTTTTAGTTTTGCTGGGTTGTTTTAATTGCCAGTATACAGGTGGGAAAACTTGCAGTGTTCATTTTGTCTGAATGTTGCTGTGCCTTCTGCATGTGTTTGGTCCTATTAGTATTTTTTCCTGTTTGTCAGTTTTCCTTTAAGAGTAGTAGGGGGTAGTAGATGATTTCTGTTTTGTAAGGTATTTCCCATCCCTCCTCTTTTTTCTGTGTTTGAGAAGATAGTGGCCTGCAGCAGATACCCTGGAGTGTCTGAGCTGTTGCATACACTTGCTTGTGACACTTTAATAGTAGCTGTCAGATGATGTTAACGTATTGCTACTATAAATAGATCAAGTAGTGTATGAGCGAAGAAGTGAGTGAACAAGATAGGACAGTCTTGTCCATCGCTGTCAGACAAAGCCACCTAAGTATTATCTGCTCACTTCACTAGTGAAATTGTTGTCTGCATAAAGATGTGCTTAGTGAGGATACCCAGTAGATTGCCAAAATACCTCCTTTCTATGAATACCCAAAGGGCTTAGTTTATTCTTTTTTCAGAATGAGGAAAAGAAGAAGCCTTCTGAGATATATTTGAAAACTCTCTCTTCTTAAGCTCTGACCTTTTCTTGTAGTAGATGTCTTTCTCTTGAGAAAGATTATATTGAACATGCATTGATTGCCTGGTTTGGATGCAGGGCCAAGTAGACCCTGAAGCCTGCAAACCCTGGCTGGTCTTCTGGCTGTCTTTCTAGGAAAGCTATAGTAGTGGAGCTATCCACCAAAAGAAACAACTGGGTGAAGAAAAACCAGTTACAGTGAAATTTCTCCCACAGAATTATAGTCCTCACTTGTCAGTGTGCTGCCTCTTAAGGCTCTCTGCTCTGTGGCTCTCTTTATACTTTGGAGAAATTCATTAATTTGGTACTGCTTATAAAAGGCTCTTTATCTGATTGTGCAGATGTTTCCAAACTCAGGACTGAAAACTGCACCTGGAATACTGTCTTCCTACTGCTTGTAGAGATCCTGGCATTATCTCTTGCATTTGAATGCTCTATTAGAAAATTGGCCAGCAGTAACTTGCTTACGGTTTAGACTGCAATATACACAATATACTCAGGTTCTGCAGATACACTGGTAGTAGAAGCTTGGCATTTAAGAGATGGCATAACATGGATGGAAAATTACTGTGCTAATAGTTGTGATAAACAAAGAAATATAGATTATAACTTAATGTATATGGGACCATTGCCTGGTTCCTGAAAAGCATTGAATTGTCACTTTGAGTGACTCTATGATTCAGCTGAGTTCTGTGCAAGACTGAAAGCTCAGAAAGTTTCAAGAAATTAAAAAAAAAAAAAAAAAA
>NDXB01007394.1:85182-120692 GCA_002631895.1 Agapornis roseicollis | reverse complement strand
TTTTAGTGACTTTAATATTCAAAGAAAATTTAAAAAAAAAAAAAAAAAAAAAAAAATTAAAAAAAATAAAAAAAAAAAAAAAAAAAAGAAAGAAAGAACTTCTTGAAGAAGCAGTTGCTTCTACTGTGTGAAGGTGGAAAATTAATTCTTGTAGATCCAGCTGTAGAAAGTAGCATCACTACTTTTTTCTCAATATATACGTGATTGTCGTGTTCTTAAAATTATCTCTGTGACAAGCCTTTTGTATTTTCTTAAACTGGTGAAGGGTTTATTATGCTGAATTTGACACGTTAATGATCAAGTAGGAAATCGTGTAACACTTGTTAGTGCAGTTTCTCATGATACAAAATTAACTCCATCCTTTCTACAGCTAGAAGCAGAAACTAAATCTAGAGGTTGCAGCTAGGGGAAAGATTGTAACAAATGAGTACCAAGAAGACTGCCTAAGATCAGTGCTCCCTCCTCCCCTGCTTATATGTTGCATTTATTACAGCGAAGGATGGTTAATTAACATTAACCATCATACCGAAGAATCAATACCAAAATAATGTGATTTCTGAGGTATGTTGTGTAATTCTAGTTATAGATTGGCTTAATGCAAGATTTCTTGAAGTATCTTTCTTTAAAGTGTAAGGGTTGGAGGTTTTTCCTGTTTAGCGGAGGTAGCAATACATGATGGTTTGTGTGCTGGTTTGAAAGACTGACCCAGTTTGAAGTGGACTGCCACCCTTTATTTACTCAGTCATTAGCTTCCTTGTTGGAACCACTATGAAGGTTTAGTCTGAGTGGAAAAGTCTGAGATACAGGCAGTCTGTGATAGCATGATGAGGGAAGCAGCATGGCCAACAATACTGACACACCACTGCTAATAATAAGAAGAATATCAAGGAGCTGTAAAGCAGTAAGAAGAGTAAAGACATTTGCTTTGGCCTGCATTGGTCTAGAGTTATGCTTGTGATTTTGAGAACACCTCACAGCCTGTTTTCAGTCCTCATGCTGTGTATGTATTTTAATAACGCCTGTTTTTCCTGTTTGAACAGAGCAAAACCTGGAGAACAAGCTGTTCTTCTGGAATCCTGTAGTTCATTTATTCCCAGCAGATTCCATTGGGAAATAAAATCAACAGCCTCTTCACTTCTGAACAGTGACCCTCACTGTGTTTGCTAATACCTCTCTGTGTCTGTCTCTACCAAAACTCAGGTTATAATTGCTTGGCCAGAACATGCAGGGGAACAAGAAGTAAGTTTTTCTGTGATTTAAAAAAGTACACGAATTGCATTTGATTTTGGATGCCTAAAGACTAAGCTTAACCGTAGGAGCAGCTCATTTGTTTACAGTGCTTTGAGAAATTTAACTTTTTATACAGATACAGAATTTCAGCTCCTAAACCCACCTCATCTCAGCATCTGAATAAACTGGTGACAGTTATACGCCTGAAAATCTTTGAGTGTGTGGGCACAAATGCCAAAAATCTCTTTCCCTCTGGGGCCAGGAGAAAAAAGCAACTTTTTTTTAGCTTCTGCTTGAATTTGAATTTGACTTCCCTATCACTTTGTGCTGCTTAAATGGATTAATAACTGAGTCCTGCAGCACAGGATCAGGAGAGTATTTCCAATGTGCATACCTTGAAAATGCACAAAATGGTTTTAAATCAGGTGCTGTAGAGCACTTAAAAGTAGTTTTTGTTATCATGGTGAGAAAGGGAGATAACAGCCAAATAACAAGAAGGACTGATTTGCCAAAATATTAATGAAAGAGGATCTTGTCTAATAGTATCTGGTGAATATAAGGTATCCTAGAAGTGCTAAAATCATGGTTAGTCTTAATCCTAGAGGTCTGGACTGTAACTCCATTTTCTGTATGACTTGTCCAAATAGATAAGGGCTAGAACTATACTCAGGTGGGCAGAAAAAAATAAGTAGTTTGGGCCTACAGATTAGAGCAGGCTGTGGTGGAAGGAGGAATATATGAAAAAAAGTTATTTTCAGAAACATACTGTTTTCCGTAAAAGAAAAAAAAAAAGAAACAGTGATAGCTGTAAAAATTCGTGGGGATAGCTTCAGTGATTAAATAAATTCTGTTCTGTGTGAATAAAGTGCTTGTGATGTTGTCAATATTTTATGAATCTTACCACAAATTTCCTGACTACATGAGATAAAAAGTAGAGAGAGAATTAATCAAATATTTATTGTTTCTCTGAAGACCCGTATAGCAGTCATACTGAGGGAGAATCATAGAATAGTTAGGGTTGGAAAGGACCTTAAGATCATCTAGTTCCAAACCCCCTGCCATAAGCAGGGACACCTCACACTAAACCATGCCACCCAAGGCTCTGTCCAGCCTGGCTGACAACACTGCCAGGGATGGAGCATTCACAACTTCCTTGGGCAGCCCATTCCAGTGCTTCACCACCCTTGCAGTAAGAAACTTCCTCCTTATATCCAATCTAAACTTCCCCTGTTTTCTCTTTGTCCTGTCACTACAGTCCATAATGATGAGTCCCTCCCCAGCATCCTTATAGGCCCTCTTCAGATACTGGAAGGCTGCTAGGAGCTTTCCACCTTTTGATGTTGAGGCAATAAAGAAGCCTTTATCCCAGAAGTATGAGACTCTGGAGAAGGGAAAGGAAAGATAAGATATTAAGATCATTTCCATGTTAAAGAAAGTATTAGAAATGAAGTTTTAAAAATCCTGAAAGAATACTGTATTGAGAATATGTATCTGACAATCAGAAAGGCATTCTTGCAACAAACAATAGCAATTTCTGAGCATAAGAAAACATATTTTTACCATAAGGTGGCTGAACAGTGGATTAAATTGCCCAGACAGGTTCTAGACTCTCTATCCCTGGAGATATTCAAAATCCAAGTGGACAAGGTCCTGGGCAACCTGCTCTAACTTGCTTGAGAGGAGGTTGGACTAGGCAACCCTCCACAGTTCGCTTCCAATCTCAACTAGTCTGTGATTCTGTGAACTTCACAGAAGAGTACAAAAGTGAATAGTCATTAAAATCTTTAAGACAGCCATCTTAAGTAACAAACATCCATTTGTGGCTTTGACTCCTTAACACCTTAACCAGCATGTACTGGCAACACATCTGTTAATTATAAGCTATTCAATGATAGAGAGTCTTTTGCCCTGTTTTGAGAACATAATAGTCTTGTGGACCTCAACAGTGTCTCAAATAAGAACAGCAAGAGACATTGTCTCCCTTAAATAAGGGAGTATGCTTCCTTACTGTACTTACTTGAGTTGTGCAGACTCAGCAGTAGCAGAATTTAGCCATTTTTAAAAGCTGGTATAATTTTAAGATGTAATTCGTGAGCTGAAACAAGACTGTTCTTGGCTCAGCAGGGAGATTCTGGAAATCAGAGCTACTCTGCATGGGAGGACGGGCTTCCAGCCCCCATTGGGTAGGCAGTTGCGAGGGTTCAGCCTTGGAGCTTGAGAATTCAACCTTCTTCCTTGAAGGAGAAGAAAGGACTTTCCTGTAAATTCTTCAATCTGACCCTCCTGGTAAGAGAGGAGCTCTGGCAATACCTTACATCCTTGCAATCTCCTCAGACTGACCTGGCTTCAAGTGACAGCATGGTATAGAAACAGCATCAGTTCCTTGATCAGTAGGTGACACTCTGCAGGGTGTCAAGTGTGGTTGTTTAAAAATACTATGGACATGCCCATGGTATGTATTAAGAACAGAGGTGAAGGTCTGGGACCACTGTCCACTCACCTAAAACCTTTCTCATGAACAGAGTAAATTCCCATTTTGTCCTTCTTGCTCTGCTTCCTGTGTTGTGTCCTCTATCACGTCTTCAGAAGTTTGGCATGATAAAACTGGAAATAATTTAGAAGGACCAAAGGTATATAATTGCCTAGTGCCTGCTAGTGATGGATTACTATTTAAGCTGCATCAAAGAACACTGGAGCACAAAAAATTAAACCTTTCATACTTAGATGAGCAGAGATGTAGACTACCTGTCTTTAATCACAAGATAGCTTGAAGAAATGTGTGTTTTCTGTTTGTTACAGCTGTTACAGCCCAAGTAGCTAAGTAGAGGCTTGATTGAATACCTGCTGGGTGTTAACTGTAGTTGGACTGAGGCAGTTCTGCAGAGCTGGAGAAAAATTGAGATGCCATGGCATAGGGTTATTCACCTCCTCTGAGGAAATCACACCTGCTGTTAATAAGACAATTTTCAATGTCGGGGATCTTTGACTGCTTCCAGACACTTCAGGAGTCAGTGTACTTGAACACATTTCTAGCTGCATTCAGATCAAGGGCTGACATTTTTCTCCCTGAAGTGGAAGCTGTTATTGCCAAGTGCCTTTTTTGTTCCTTTGATGCTGGAGCTGATGTTAGGCACTCAAATTGAGAAGCAGGAGCAGAGCTGAGAAGGCATGCTTGCAAAGAGGATCCTCATGATCAACCAAGTTTCTTTATTGTTCAGTGTCAGCTACACTGACTTCCACTATTTCTGGCTTTTATGATAGTATGCAGGATGGTAGACTTAGGACAATGTACTCTTTAGGTCTTTCTTTCTTTACCCTTCCCCTCAGAAATCACCCTGCTCACATTGCTTGAACTAAAGAAAGGCATGGGAAGAAACCCAACCTTTTTTTCTTGATTCTGTTGTTTTCGATCTCTAATTTTCTTCCTTAATTATTGTAGATAGATAATTTCTACTATTTTAATTCCTGTTGTTTAGACCTGATGTATACATAGCTGGATGAAATCTTGATTAGATGCTAGCATCTGACCCGTCTGTAGTGGTAGGAAATGGTGAGGAAGATAAATGTGCTTCATGGCACAGAGTCCTGGACATTCACTTATATCAAATACTTATTGAAAGTCCAATAAACTTGGTGTTGATTTCCTAAATTGTTTCTCTTTGAAAGGAGCACAGCTTGCTCTGAACTAATTGAACGGCCATTTTTAAGATAGTTCTTCCTGATCTGTTCAGTGCTGATAATCAGATATAGCAATATTATACTGTGAAAGTGGTATTTTAAAGGCAAATTCAGTCTGTGACTTTGGGCACTCATGATAGGAAATGTGACACATTGCCTACTGAGCCTTGTTTGAAACTGATAAAAACTTGCCTGTGAGCTGATGAGGACTATTCAGCATTTAGGTGGCTTCTGCAGCCTCAATTCACTTTCTGTGTTTAAGGTAGTCCCAGGACAAACGCAGTCTTTAATACTTACAGCAAGGTGTAGCAACTGGGAACATTGGTTTCTTTGCTGACCTGCCAGGTGAAGGGACTGTATATGTAGTTTGTTATTGAGCAGAATATTTTTGAAGGCAAAATAAAACAATGGAGGAAAAAAAATGTGGTTTGATTTCAGGTTCTATAAGAAAGAAATGTGTAATCATTCCAGGAAAAGTGAAGATGTTTCTGCTTCTCTGTCCATAACTTACTACTCCTGGCCCTCTGTTCTGATCTCTGCTTCTCCATCTCCATTTTGCTCTCCTGTCCCTTTTGGTTTGGAGTCTGCCTCTTCTGAGGTTCCACCACACTCACCCTTCTCTCTCCCCCTCCTGCCTTTTTTTTTATTTTTTGGTGTCTTTCAAAACTGATGTAGACATTTTGAACTTTTTAGTTAAACATGAATGTAGCAAACAAACTGAGGGATAACCACATGAGAAATTTCTGCCCAGGTTCTGGTCATAGCTAGGTTTGCATAGCAATTCTGTTCTGTTTAGTACTCTTGGTGATGCCTAAGTGATGCCTGGCATTATGTCAGTGGATTAGCATCAGATTGTTGAAATAGTTGGTTTTATCAGTTGCTTTCTGCTACAAATTTATGAAATGGTTTCTTAAAAAGGAAAAGTATTTGGAGGGGTTTTATTCATAAGCAGACAAGATGTATCTGAGCCGGTGTATTCTGTGGTTTGGCTATTTTCTGGAAGTTCTGACTGAACCATTTTCAGAAACTTTTCTAATTTTTGTGTAGGAAAGGTAATTGACATTCTCAAAAAAGTTGGTTACTTTTAAAGACTATCTTTGTAATCTCAGTGAATGAAGGAATTCAATGACAGATAAGACCTATTTAAGTCTTTCATTCTAGTCTGTTCTGTTTCTGTATTCCCCTGGCTTTTCATTGCATATCTGGAATTAAACTTTTGCCATCCTTTCACTTCTACTTCTGTTTACTGCTCTTTTACCAGCTCTGAAGCAGGGTGTGTATTAGAGCACTTGAGTCTTCTGTGCACCAGATGATATATCAGTTATCACTGCTATCTGCCAAGGACCACCTGCTTTGCCTTTGAAGGGGTATCTCATATTTGCTTATGACTGATTATCAGAAAGCACTAAGAAGTGTTTGATGAGATAAGATCTTAGAGATACAACTAATTGTTTTTTCTAGTTCTATCTGTCATGAGTTGATATGGTTAAACTGATAAGAATAGAGAACTGGATCCAATATCTTTATCATATCAAAAGTGGCTTAGGAGCTCCCTATTGGATTTAGACCAACAAATGCTATCATATTACAGTAGCGGGGCAAAGAACCAATCTATGATTTCAAACCACAGTTGTGGATCTGATCACATTCTGAAAGATTTTAAACCAGTTTGTACCATTTTTTATGACTATTACCCCTTGATAAATTCTTTATTTGTTTTTATGTGGCTCTCATTTCCCAGACATAAAGGCAATAATTCTACCTAATTTTCAGGAGATAGCAGAATCTCTCTCAGCTATTTTTTTTTCCTTTTTAAGCAATTATTTATGCAGTCATCTTCCACATTTGAAGTATTTTTCATTACTGTGTTTTGTTTAGAAGTATACTAATAAATCTCCACATAATATAAGTGCTGATTTGTGAAGGACTTACTAGGCAAGGCCAAGTGCACAGGTATGTATTCTTGGAAATGAAAAATCTAGTGCCACAACTGAATATTTAGCAGTGATGCAACAGGTGATGATGGTAGGGACAGTAGATTGCTAATTTGTTCATGATCAATATTGTCCACTCCAGGAAACGTAAGTGTCTCTTTGGGATATGTTAAGAGAAATACTGTATAGAATATAACAAAAGCAAGTACTGCTATTCAGTGCCCTTTAAACATCAACAGAATTGTCATATCAATTTTTGGATACAACAGGTTTTTAAGAGGCAAGTGGGCAATGAACTACATAGCCCATGAGGTCTCCCAAATCCTTTGCTGTCTTGTCATATTGCAAAAAGTTCTGAAAATAAGTACTCCCTATTTTTTTCTGTCTGTCTTTTCCAGATTAGGTTACTTTAAATATTTGTAATTCACTGTTTTTCAAAGTCCGGTTCTGTGGTGTACAGTATTCTCTTGGGGAGGTTAGTATGATATTAGATCTATTTTGAGTTCACCTCAGAAAACCTATTCAGCTGCATAATCTCTGGTAACAGTCTTTGGGAGAATAAGAGTACATGCTCAATTACAGGTTCAAAATTTTCCACTAGCTACAGAAATTTGGATTTATTTTATTTACATGCTGCCCAATTCTCAGCAGACCCAGCTTATTTCAATTGTCAGAAATAGAACACTCTTCCAAACTGTGCATTTCCAGCAAAGTGAGGTTGATTTGATTGTTTCTATTAAACATTTGGATTTTTACAGCATTGTAACGCAAATATTTTCAGTATATTCATCTTACACATTTGAGAGTGAGAAAAAGCATGTTTAAGATCCTAGCAAAAATAACCTTAAGCTATAGCATAACCTGATTCAGGAACCCAGCTTTCTGCCATTTCATAGTGCTTACAGAAATTAATGATGGAGGACTTGGATAATGTTTTCAATACTTATGCCTCAAAAGTATACCTTGAATTGTTTTTCTCCAAATACTGCAAAGCAGCGTCTTCAGATACTGTGCCCTGTAACATGCTGTGAAAAGCTCATGTAATAGCAGTGTAACCAAATTGTTGGAGCTATAGGAAAAGAGTGAGGTTCATCTTGGCTAATTTAAAAATACTAATTTGGTTTGATCCTGGAATCATGAGGCCATGTGTTTGTGTGTGTATTAGAGAGAAAGACAAGACTGGGAAGCTGATAAGAAAGTCCGCGGTGGGTAAAAACAAGAGTATAAAGGCAGAATAAAAGACACATGAAGACTGAAGTAGCGCAACTTCAAAGTCAGAGAGAAGATGGGTTTTGTATAATGAAATAAAGGCAGGCTAAATTGTGTTTTGTAATTTGTATTCTAAACAGAGGCAGTTGTAACCATCGTTGTTAGGTTGTCTTACACTTGCCTTTGTAAACAATTCTGAAGAGTCTATTAGAGCTTCTCTATAAAATCTTGATTGTATTGCTGTAGACCTCTGAAATTCAGTATGACAAAAATGAAGGCCAAGGAATGTGCCTTCAAGCTGTCCATTGTGCTCAGTTAAAATTTGGTTGGGAATTTGCCTTCTGATGTCTTTTGTGTTGTTGAAACCAAATCTGTTTAGAGATCGGTATGCTTAACTGCT
Organism: Agapornis roseicollis; assembly: GCA_002631895.1. Classification (NCBI taxonomy): domain Eukaryota; kingdom Metazoa; phylum Chordata; class Aves; order Psittaciformes; family Psittacidae; genus Agapornis; species Agapornis roseicollis. The sequence goes on along the minus strand of NDXB01007394.1, from coordinate 112,241 downwards.
CAAGCAGCCAGACCGTAAGATACAAAACCATGGATTTCTCTGCAACATATCTCATTCAAAAGTAACGTTAGTTTAATGTAACAGCTGGCAAAACTGCGCATCAGCTTTTAAGGGAGAATATTCAGTAGTGATCCAGACAGATCCCATATAGATTGACTTGTGGTTTCTGTGTGCAGTCATAGAATAGTTGGGTTAGAAAGGACCTTAAGATCATCTAGTTCCAATCCCCCTGCCATGGGTAGGGACATCTCACACTAAACTAATCTTCGCTATCTGCTCCAAATACTGCTCCTTCACCTCACCTGGTACAAGCCACTGCTTTAGTTCAAGAGTTCAAACCTTGCTGATGGTGCTTGCAAAGTTTTGTTTATTAAAAATATATGTTGGGATAAGGATGTTAAAAGGAAGGAGAATAGTTTGTGGGCAAGCTGCCCGGCTTTATTTGAAACCCAGCAATGAAAAGAAAAAAAGAAGATCTTCTTTAAATCAAAACCAAAATATCCATATTTATTCCATTCTTTCTCCAATTTTACATTTCTTCCCACACAAACAAACATACCCAGCCTAACTCACCACCCCTCAAAAACACACATTCTAACTGCTTGGGAAATAATGATTTTTATATCTCACAGACCATATTAAGGGCACTCATTTCTGCCTGCTGAGCAATTGGAGAACATTCGTTTTTTTCCCAGATAAATAGGACTTTCATGTAACTAGATAAATATTTTTGTTTTCCCAGTGACCTGGAGGTGACGCCTGTGCTTAAATGACTATGGGAGATAAGGGGTGATGCACTGCCAACATCTGAGTCCAAGGCTCCTAGAAATATTCCCAGGAACACTAAGGACCAGGGTGTGCTGTGATGGGGTGGAGGGGGGACAGAGGGGCATTGATCTTCATAGTTTTGCTTATTTAGTATGGATATTTTTTCTCATAGGCATTGAAAGCAACTGCAATGTACTGCTCTGTGAAGTGTATTTGCTGGCAGCATGTAGGCTATTGGGAAAGGCAGAGGACCTCTTAACAAGGAGGATGGAGAGAACAGGTAGCAGCAACTGTAGAGGTGACTGTGAAGAACTGGGATCCTGCAGGATGGGCTACAGTGGTCTCTTCTGTTTAGATCATGTATGGCTGCTAGGCACAAAGGGATCCAAACAAACAAAAAGTATGCAGAAATGCAAAGTAAAAAAATCTTGTTCCCATCGTGGATCAAATCAGCATATATTAAATGGAATTTCATATGTGTTTCAGGGTAGTGGACTAATTTTAAAATGGCATGATAGAAAAGCTAAGTATTTGGCTTACTTCCATCACATCCCTTCCACCAGATAGGGAAGGAAATAGAATAAGAAAGATTAATTAAGCTCATTTCTCAACCTTTCTTCTCATTGATTACAGCTTCCTTTAGTTTCAGAGGCATTGTGGAATATCTGGAAAGTATAACCAGGCTTCTTAATCCAACTTTTATTCAATTAAAATGGTTTCTACTAACACCTTTTAAATTAAAACCTAGTGTGTCTTATCTGAACAGCTCTTCCCGTCTTGTGAGCACATGGGCAGGTGGGAGTGGCATGAAGAAAACTCCAACTCAAATGTGCTTACTGTCGCTTGTAGAATAACTAATTTTGCTGGGATATCAGAGCTGCACTTGATTTTCTTCACTAGAGTCCTTGTCTAAATTGTCTAAGCTATCATGCACTGGGCAAATTTTGTAGTTTTCAAAATTATCTTGACATACTTTGTGTGTGAATATGCTTACCCGTCAGCAGCTGTGAGTCATGCACTGAAAGTCTAGGAACTTTCATCCACTTTCATGACCTCAAAGAGGAATGCCTAATGTTTGAAATCCTGTGTGAAAAGCTTTTATTTCAGTAAGATTGTATTTGATTGCTGAAGTCTTTGACACAGAAGTACCTCTACAGATCAGAAATAAACATATTTCCAAGGAGTGAATTCTGTCATGATACAAATGGATTTCTACTAGGGTCAGTGTAAGTGAGCCCTGACTAACTCACTGTGCAGTATTGCTCGTGAGAGCTGTGGCGAACTTAAGTGGGCAAAATACTTGTTTGGCTTGTTTGGATGTTTCCAGCATCACTGGAAAGGTGGGATGGTCACTAAGACAGAGAGAATGGATAGCTTCAGTGTGATGTTTTTATTGACATCAATTCTTGAACAGGGACATTCACAAATGGTATGAGGGGTTTTTAGTGTTTTCAGTAAAAACACCACTGCTCCACTCTCAGCAAGTAACTTTATGCCAAATACAGAAACTAGCTGAAAGATTAAAATAGGTGGCTTTTTCTCCTTGTAGGTGTCCCAATAGAAGGAATACACAAAAAAATTTCAGAAGTATTTTTTGCAAAGAAATCTTTTGTTCTAAACGTCAGCAAAAGAGATCTACTGCATATCTAGAGCATCACTCTAATAAATTCTGCTACTTTGGGATAGTTAAATTGTACTGTGCCTTAGGGAAGCATTTACACTTTCAGAGCTGGCTTCTGTAGCACCACTTGTGTGCAGTTAGAGAATTCTTTAGAATTCTCTGGCAGATAGTGGCTGTAACCAGTTTCCTGTTCTGTTTGAGAACCAAGTAAACAGTTGCTGCACAGAAGCAGCAGACAGAGAAGAAAGGCATCATATAGCAACATCTGAAAATTTGTTCTTAGACTCTGTTGTACTGATGTAATCTTCTGTTGCTGCAGTTATTTCTCAATACTTGGTAAAAGTACTTATCAAATTTAAAATAAAATATGCCTTCTAATTCCTTCACTAGTACTTACTCCGTTCTTTACTGGCCTGGGAGAAGACCATATGACTCTAACTGTTCAATTATCTTTCTGACATAATCCAGAAGTTTTCTCTATCTTAGTTCTCTGCTAGTTGTAGCTATGGGAAATGAAAGATGTTGTTATATATACAGCACAAATACATGAGTAATTTCATCTTGGAGCCAGTTGATGTTGTCTTTTGTTTTAATTTTCATTTAATTTTCATTTTGCCTTTGACTCTGTAGCTGCTCCAGTTTTTTTATTAGATAGTATATAAAGAGTCAATAGAGAGTTAAGTGCTATTCAGGGAAGGTGTTTAAAAAATGTCACCAGCTATGCCTTATAACAAGAGTTTATTTATTATTTTTTTCATAATGTTTGTGATTTTATCTTTAGAATATATCTGTACTTGCAATTCAAGATTGCATGAATAGGTGCTGTAGAAATATCTTGGTAGTTGGTCACATTTTTGTTCTTACATTGTTGCAGATAAGTATTGAAGATTTTATAACGATTTTTCACGGATAAGAAAAACTCTCAAAAGTAAAGCTAATTTCAGTGTTTGTTGTTGCAATTAATAATTGGACCAATCTGTCAATTCAGTATACAACCACTATCAAATGTAGTCTCAGTTGTTACTTGTTTTTAACCTTGCATGGATAATAACTTTAACAAAAAAATACTAATGAATCATGAGGGCTAGAAAGCAGAGGCGGAGCAGTGTCACACTCTGGAAAGAAGGGATACATAGTTTCTTGTTTGCTCTAGATTGTTTTTTAATCTCCATGTACGTGTTTTCCTTCTCCTTGTGACAGTTTTAGTGCTCCACAGTAAAAGCTTAAAACGTAATAAAACTGTTTTCAAAAACAGGACTTTCTGAAAATATCAAGCCATTATTTTGATTTAAATAAAAACTAAATAGAAAAACAAAATACTGATTAGTGGTGTTGGAAACTAACATGCAATAGACTCATGCTGTGATCTCAAAACAGAAGTTATCCTAAACCTCTGCAAGCAAAGTGGACCAAAGCAGAGCAACTTGCAGAAAACAGAAGCTTTGATTTTTATTCATGATATTCTGAGGAATATGGCCTACCTTCCATGTCAGTAGCCAGCCTTGTTTGCTCTGGCAGAGGTAGGGAACTAGCAATTTACCACAACACTATCCCTCTTAAGCATGTTGTTGTCTCTTAATTACATTTTGAATAGTATCTGCTGTTTGAAGAATAATTGAATAGAAACACAGCAGAGAGAAGCATGGCAATATTGGTGCAAGCTGAGAATTCTGCTTGTGGTGGTCTGGAGGCTTGCCCCTGGTCGCTGAACCATTCCAGTTCTTCCTAGGCCTGGCCTGAAATGCCCAAAACATCAATTTTGTAACAATAGCAAATTTAGCTCTCGATTTTGATTTTGTAATACCAGGTTTTCATAACTCCTAGAACATGTGGAACTATTTCCATATCTCTCTTTATTCCCTACTGAAAACAGTTTCCTGCAGGAGATTCAACAGAAATATTGCACTGCTCTGTTTGTGTGATGAAATCAGAGTGACTAGAAATTGTCTGGTCTGTTTTGTCATGTGAGATTAAGTGATCTACTATTTTGGTAGGACTATGAAGTAGTTTTTGAAAACTGCTCGTAGTGCGTAGCTTTCCTTAGGTACTGAATCACCTTTAAAGAACTCTGCCTTGTAACACCAAGATAATAGTAGTTCTCTGCCAAACGCAGATGCTGTAAAAATAAATGTGTTAGTTTATGAAATTCTCAAACATGGCAATACTGCAGGCAGGATTAATAGCATGTCTAGGACTTACTTGTAAGTGAAATAGTTTTCTGTAAGCTATTATTTTCCAAAATCAGAAGGGTAGGGGTCTTCTTAGCTAAATGTCTAGCTAGGCAGGGGAAGGAAATCAGCTACAAAATAAACAACTGTATTTTCCCATTGCCATTAACAGTTCTTCAAGCATAGATTTTCTGAAATAGTTGCCATAATATGTTTTTACCTTTCAGGCTATGGAGCTTAGGAAATCAGTTTTTAATACCTACATCATCTCTTTCCTCATGGGACTGAGGCTGGTTACCATACCAAAATGGCAAGGAAGCTGATAAGCAACGAGTATCATTTGGCAAAAAGGATAGAAATTTTGTTTTATTAAGACAGAGGACTGTGAAAAAAAATAATGAGATTACAATGATTTTTTTTTTTTGCCTAATTATATTTTTTAGTACATGTGAAGGAATAGATATTGAACAAAATGCTCTTGCTCACATTCTCACACAGCATTACTGCAAATAATAGGAGCTTCAGTTTATATCTCTGCAAATCTTTGATACTTTCAATATTACACAGTAATTTATTCCCTTATGTTTCAGGGTATTGCAAAGATGCCATACTGTGAATTAAATGAGCTTCTGCTTAACAGAATGAATATGGTTGTCTGTTACTTAGAGATTACATAGCAATATTGTTTTTGTTCCTACTTGAAGCATGGTCATCTGAGTCCGTCTTGTAAATCAGTCTTCAGAGTTCCTTGGGCTTATGTCAAGTGGTGTCAGTGACTGCCAAGAAATTGAATTGCTTTGCATTCCACAAATGTTACCAGTAATGTCAAGTCTGATGATGGTGTTTTGCACTCCCCTTTGACAATGTCGGTCTCTGTGTACCATATGAATTGTGTGCCTGGAACTGTGTAGCTTGGCTATTTAAGGTATCATCATGACAACAGTATCTTCATAGGTGGGCCCCACTGGGGGGACCTTTTGTTGGCACCAAGATATACCTAAAAGGAGGTTGTTTTCAGGACTGAGGTGTTCCTCTTCTCTGCTTGGTTAAGTTGGCCTGCTATCTAAACCACATGCTGTCTCCTGTTCTTGGTGCAAGAAGAGTTCAGTTGCTGTTTTGGGGAGCTTGTTTTGAGTTTGTGCTATTGATGGAAAGTGAAATGAGGTCTCGGAGTCTTGTGGTTAAATCATAAAGCTGCATATTTCTTTACAATCTTCTGTGCCCTCAGTTTTATCCACTCCAGATATATGATGCGTGCTTGTGCTGTTTTATATGCCCAGACAAACTTTCCACTTTCTGTGCAACTGAATAGCTCCAATAGAGAAGATCTCTGAGTCCTGCTTTAATCCAGCCATGCAAAAGATGCTGTTTAATGTTAACTCCTTTGAGCCTATATTATCCATGTTGAACTTGTAGGTGTGTTGTTTGCCGGCTGTGAGTTGCAATCAGTTGCATCTGTAGAGCAGAAATCAGAGTAACTCCAAAGAAAAACCTATTGCAGCTCCCTTTCTCAGCTGTTTCTTCAACATAAAAAGAACTAATAGTTTTAATATAATGGATACATTTTTCACTCTAAAAATTATCATTATCAGCAAAAAATACCATCAAATGCCTATTGGATGAAGCACTGGTTAGGGTAACTGGGAAGGATCTGAAAGGAAGTTGGCTTGGTGTATTATCAGGTCAGGGTAAAGATGGAGGACCTCAAATCTGGCAGAATCCAGCCAGCTTTAGGAAGAGCTGAGAGAGACTATAATTGTGAAGGGAATGTGTAATCTTAGGATTAGGGCTTATTTCATATTCATGTGAAATTAATGTGAAGGCATGAACCTGCATCTTCAATAACCCCATCTCTTGTGTGAAGGGTGGACACTTTGGAAGGAGGGAGCAATTTGTAGGGGATGAGAATCATTTCCTCATTAGAAACCAGTTATCTACAAGTGCATATAGCCGGCAGTGATGATGATCAGCAATGGGTAACTGAAACCTGCCGGTTACTGTACTGTAGTATGATACCTAAGTGTGGGACCTCACTGCAGGGACATAGCCCAAAATGCAGCGCCTCGGTGCAGGAGCTTGGGAAATTGGAGCGTTGCCATCTACTGGCAGATGTCCACAGAGAGAAGTCCGGCAGCTAGCTGTAGCTTAAGGTGTTGCTTATTTTGAGCTGAAAGATGATTTTTTTTTTTTTTTGTCCTGCCTAAATCGTGTTTCAAGGCAGTTAAGAGTTATCCTAGTGGGATTTCTTAGAGAGGTTCTTACTTTCAGGATATAGTGGGTGAGGAGGGGCAGAAGAGGGAGTAGTGACCAAGTTTGTCTAGGGGAGTCCTGAGCATCCATGGTGAGCTCAGGGTTTGAGGGGTGACCTGTACCCCTCCTGCCCTTCAAAGCCTGACTCTTATTATCAGGGAATGGATAGGTCTGGAAATCTTTTAATTTTATGTTTTTTATTCTGCAGTAATAAGTAATAAAGGCAAAGGGTGTATTTGGACTCATTGGGAAGACACCAAAGTTCCCCATTTTTAAAATCTTTTAGGTCTGACAGTCTTTCCCTCCAGAAGAGATGAGAGGGGTTTCAAATAAGTCTGTCCTCAAGGGAAATCCAGCATAGCTTGTGCAACTCTCAAAAAATTATACTGTGACTAACCTCCGTCAAGGGAGATGTTTACATGATACTGTCAGAATCGGTTTTGAACATTTTGCATGAACTAAATGCCACCAGTGGGCATGGATATTTTTTGTTCCTTTTTAATGAAAAAAATAGTTCTGAAACAGAAGATTGTGACACTAGTTTTCAGCAGAAGTTATGCGATTGATTCTTTACAAAATATAATCCAAGTGAGAGCAGAAGAGTGATGCAGCTTTTCCTTCTTGTTTGTCCAGTATAAATATGCTTCACACTTATCAAAGTGGTGGTTTAATGTGTCTTTGATATGTTTTCAAGCCAGATATATAGGTACACAAGCACAGAAATATTTGTGTTCTTCTGCCAAATCTGTCTGCACAAGTTTTTGCTGACTTTCAGCTGACAGAGCAGTGATGCATTTTTAGATAACTATTTGTCACAATGGTTCCAAGAGACTGGATTACCAACAGCAAGATTACAGAATTACCAGTGAAATTGTATTTTTACCAATGAAGTAATATGCAAAGTTAGGAACATATATTTGAGAGCAAAAAATGAAATTTTGTATTTTAAAGACTAGAGAGGTAAAATACATGGAATTAAGAGCATGAGATTTAAATATGGCTTGGATTAGGGATTCATAGAAGGGGCTGGGTTCTGGCTGGTGCTTTGTTACTGATGGCAGGTTTCCAAAGTATAACCAAGCATTTTTCTGTTTTGTTTCTTTTGTTTCAGCTGGTCTCCAATGTTCTCATCTTCTCCTGTACAAACATTGTAGGCGTGTGTACCCACTACCCAGCAGAGGTGTCCCAAAGACAGGCTTTCCAGGAGACCAGGGAATGCATACAAGCGAGGCTGCATTCTCAAAGGGAAAACCAGCAGCAGGTAAGAGCAACAGTGGGAAATAAGAAATGAAGTTGCTGCAGCAAAAATAGCATGCAAATTGGATGGGATTTGCAGACTTCTTACTTCCTGACTAATCCAAGTAAGAATATGCTGATGGTAGAGGGTAGGATTTTCAAAGGTTTGAAAGATTGTTCAGAAGAGTATTTCTTCCCCAATACCCTGACGGACTTCTCCACAGACATCAACAAATCCTGTGATCTATGCTCTGCAGATTAAAATTGCACAGAATGCAGGAAGCAGTAAGACAGGTTTCAGAAGTGAAAATGATGATTTTGATGCTTCCAAAAAGGTCCTCTTCCTGCTTTTCCCAAAGGTTCCTACCTGCTTACACACTTCTGTCTACCTCATAAACCTCACGAGAATTGTATTTTTTTAAAAAAGTAAGATTCATTACCAACTTTAATAATTTTTGCTGAAAAAAGACCTGTTGGGGCAAGCATACAGACTAGTTATCAAGGGTACCGAGCATATCAACTCCCCTAATTTATTTGTGGGTTCTCTTGCAATGAATATCTTGTGTCCTCAGAACTAAATACAAAAGACCTTTAGGGACAGCTTGACTATTCCCTTGCTAACACACATCTCTGCCCTGCAGTACAATTCATGGTGGTTTGTCCAGTCCAATTTGAAATTAATCATAAAATGGGGCTTCCACTCTTCCCTTGGGAGATATTTTATAGCTTGTTGTGGCTTTGGAGAAGAGGTCAGGGGAGTGAATCAGCTGTAGTGTCTTTGCATCTCTGTGGCAACACAGCTTAATTTTCCTCATGTCTCACCCCATCTGCGTCTACCGATTTGTCTTTTGGCAGTGTTTCATGAGATACTTCTGGTTGGCATATCTGCTGTTCAACCCTTACTATGAAATAACTTGTACATGTTTTGTTTTGCTAGTATGTGTAGTACGTAGTATCTAGTATGTAAAGATTCATGCTCAAGGCTCTGTTTTCCTTCAAAACGAATGTAGTATCAGAGACTACATTTCCACACATTGAAATGGAGGAAAGGATTGAGACAAGAGAATACCCCATTTTACTCACTGATTGCAGCTCTGTCCTCCCTGCTGAGGGACTGCCTTAGCAGCATGGCTCAAATGCTTGAGGTGGTCTAGATTTAGGTGCTCCTGTGTTAGAAGTAGTTAAGGAAAAAAGCCCTGACAAATGCCCTAGCTTTATGCCTTTTTCTTCTCCCCCTCGCCAGAAAGTACTGTACGACATAGAAGAAAACCAGGACATCAGAAAAACAGGGGTCAAAGCCAGTTGCTTAAAGTACCCTCCAGTACTTTCAGCAGTAACAATGGATCCTTACTGCAGGGGGACTCCTAATAGGATGATTTGCTGCTGCAACTCTCAGGCAAAGGAATGTGTAGTTTCCTTTATTAAGCATCTATCAGCAACCAAATTAGCACAAAAGTAAATAAAACTCCAGAATGTCCAGTGCAGAAGAGAGTTTTCTTGTGATTTCATTATTCAAGATAACCTGGGCCACAGCCATAACAGGAATCAATGTTGCTTGAAGTTCTCCACAATCTCCACAATATTTGTAGCATGGAAATACTTAAGATTTGAGTATAATACTATGAAGAGATGGGTTATAGGTTCTGCAGTTTTACTTCTAGCTTTGCTTGTCTTTTGTCTCTGAAAAGTTGTTCTCTCTCTTTTTGATGTCTACATCACATAACTGCTGGTGAAAAACAAGTGTTATTAAACCTGAGGAAAAATGGACAGTCATAAGACATTAAATATAAAGTGCTTTGAGATCATCTTGTCAGGTTATGATGTAAATTATTGAAATTACTATCTAGTACACAGTCATCATAGGGATGCGTGTGGCCATGCATACATGTATCTGTGTATATATGTAAACAGAGTAAATCTGTATTGTACTCTTTTATCTGTGCCTATTCTAGAGGCTAGTGCTCCCCAGGATGCATTTTTTGATCTATAATTCAGTGGAACTATATTTGCATCTAATTTTGAAGTGAGAATTATAGACAATGGGATTGAGTGCGCCCTCAGCAAGTTTGCCGATGACACCAAGCTGTGTGGTTCGGTGGATACACTGGAGGGAAGGAATGCCATCCAGAGGGACCTTGACATGCTTGTGAGGTGGGCAGATGCCAACCTCATGAAGTTTAACCATGCCAAGTGCAAGGTCCTACATCTGGGTCGGAGCAATCCCAGGCACAGCTACAGGTTGGGCAAAGAAGAGATTCAGAGCAGCCCTGTGGAGAAGGACTTGGGGGTGGTGTTTGATGAGAAAATGAACATGAGCCGGCTTCAGTGTGCGCTTGCAGCCCAGAAAGCCAACCGTATCCTGGGCTGCATCAAAAGGAGCATGACCAGCAGGTCAAAGGAGATGATCCTGCCCCTCTACTCTGCTCTCGTGAGACCTCACCTGGAGTATTGTGTGCAGTTCTGGTGTCCTCAACATAAAAAGGACATGGAACTGCTGGAACAAGTGCAGAGGAGGGCCACGAGGACAATCAGGGACTGGAGCATCTCCCATATGAAGACAGGCTGAGGGAGTTGGGGCTGTTCAGCCTGGGGAAGAGAAGGCTGTGTGGAGACCTCATAGCAGCCTTCCAGTATCTGAAGTGGGCCTATAGGGATGCTGGGGAGGGGCTCTTCATTAGGGACTGTAGTGACAGGACAAGGGGTAATGGGTTCAAACTTAAACAGGGGAGGTTTAGATTGGATATAAGGAAGAAGTTCTTTACTGTGAGGGTGGTGAGGCACTGGAATGGGTTGCCCAGGGAGGTTGTGAGTGCTCCATCCCTGGCAGTGTTGTAGGCCAGGTTGGATGAAGCCTTGTGTGGCATGGTTTAGTGTGAGGTGTCCCTGCTTATGGCAGGGGGTTTGGAACTAGATGATCTTAAGGTCCTTTCCAACCCTAACTATTCTATGATTCCATGATTCTATGAATTAGCTTTTGCTTTTTTTATCAGGTCAGAACGCTGCCTTGTTATACTTCTAAAACAGCAGTGCTAGTCACCTCACTAGTGCATAGTAAATGAGTTTACAATGACAGCAGTAGTACTTTCAAGTCGCTTCAATAAAATGAAAATTGTACTCTAGTGCAGACTTTAACTTATGTGTTTCATTTGAAATAAAAAATAGGAATTTTGTTAGTTTGGAGGTCTTTTAACATGGCTTGTGCTTTACAAAGGCACTTGCTGCAGGCTCCTCCTGTTAGCTTAGAGATTATTTTCAGTGGTTGTGATGATCCTAACAGAATAAAGATAATGCCCAATGGTAACATGGCTCTACTTCCCAAATAGTTGCTACATGAAGGGATGTGCTACATGCATTTGTTTCACTTCATAGAATCATGGAATAATTTGGGTTGGACAGGACCTTAAAGGTTGTCTAGTTCCAACATCCCTGCCATGGTCAAGAACAACTTCCACTAGATGAGGTTGCTCAAGCTGGTCTTAAATGTTTCCAGGGTTGGGGCATCTACCAACTTCTCTGGGCAAGTTGTGCCAGTGTCTCACCGAACTCATAGTAAAGTATTACTTCGTAATGTCTAGTCTAAATCTACCGTCTTTCAGTTCAAAGCAATTCCCTCTTGTTCTATAACTAGAGGCCATTGTAAAAAGTCGCTCTCCATTTTTCTTATGAGCCACCTTTAGGTATTGGAAAACTGCTGTAAGGTCTTACCTAAATTGTCTCTTCTCCAGGCTTAACAACCCCAACTTTCGCAACCTGTATCCATGGTTGAGGTGCTCCAGCCCTCTGATAATCTTCGTGGCCTGCTCTGGACTCTCTCCAGCAGGTCCACACGCTTTTTGTGTTGGGGATCCAGAGCTGAATGCAGTACTGCAAGTGGCATCTCATAAGAGCAGATTAGAGGGGGAGAATCACCTCCCTTGACATGCTAGCCATGCTTCTTTTGATGCAGCCCAGGATATGATTGGCTTTCTGGGCTGTGAGTGCACATTCCACAGTCACATTGAGCTTCTCATCAATCAACACCCCCAAATCCTTCTCAGTGCTGCTCCTTATCCATTTTCTGCCCAGCCTATATTTGTGCTTTGGATTGCTCCTACCTTGCACTTGGCCTTGTTGAACTTCATGTGGTTCTCACTGGCCCACATCTCAAAAGTGTCAAGGTCCCTCTGGATGACATCGCTTCCCTCCAGGATGTTGACCAAATCACACAGCTTGGTGTCATCAGTAAATTTGCTGAGAGAGCACTCAGTCTCACTGTCCAAGTCACCAACAAAGATGTTAAACAAGACTGGTTCCAATACTGACTCCTGAGGACTGCCACTTGTCACTGATCTTTACTTGGACATCAAGCTATTGGCCACAGCTCTGAGTGTGACCATCCAGCCAATTCCTTACCCACTGAGTGGTCCATCTGTCAATTTAGAGGTAAGGTTGGCTTGATAAGCCCATCTTATTCCCCGACTAGTTAAAGTTCAGAGCAGTGTTAGTTCATGTCCTGGAGATCTCATGTGTCTTGAAAATATTGGTGACTTCATCTGGAAAGTGCCTATGGAGGCAGGAAGAGTAGAGGTGGGGGCCTCTCAAGAAAATGTCACCCAGAAATGTATGTGAAAATCTCTTGTGAGTACTACTAAGAGAAACTCAGTCCCCTGAATGTGTCCTTATTTTGCAAGCAAGTAAAAAAAGCCTTCCTCTATGTTCATGCGCCCACAGGGAATGTTCCAAACCTGTGGGTGCCCCTGAACCTCCCATAAAGCTCCAAGTTATTTAGAGGATGTGTAAAATCACACATAAAATAGCAGCTTTCACACATTTGAGGATGCCTATTATAATATGCAAATGACAACAGCATATACACCAGTTATTCTGAAAAGCATACAAATGTGTTGTGCTTTTGTACTCAGGGAGTACGCTAATAGATGACAGAAGCCTGAGGACACGTACATGATTCATAGGGATTTTTTTAATGTGGATATGTAACTGTTAACACCTACAGTATGGTAGTGAAGGTGAGAGTACTTTAAAAAAACAAAAACAATCTTGTCAGGACTGCTGTAGTTTTGAACAGAAAAGATGTAAATCCCTCCAACACATCATATTCTGTGTTATTACTACCTCTTCAGTGACTAGTAGCAAGGATCTCTTTAAGGTATACATTGAAGGGGGAAAAAACGAAATACCAGGCAGTGTCCCATACTGCAAAAGGTCTCAGTGCATAGTAAGCACATTTCCAGTGAATGCACCTTCCACTGGTTCCCCCAGGGTTCTTCTGTCTCCTTAAAGAAATAAATGGTGAAGTTTCAGTTAAAACTAGAAATCAGAAACCAGGAATGTACCTGTAACTGTAGTATAGGCAATAGGTTTGGTCACATGAGTGACTAGTGCAGGATTGCTGATCCCTCTGAGTCAGGACTGTGCCTGAGCCCTGCTGTTCCCTGTTTTGTTGAGAATTATCAAGCTATTAGGTAAGGTTAAGGACCTTACTTTACACTATATTGTGTCTGTGTTGTCAGGAAGGAAGGCCCTTTTCTTCCCTCTGCTCACTGTAGCTAAAGAAAAATAATGACGAAAGCAGCATGAGGTTTTGGGATTCTTCAACCACAGTGGAGCTGCTCCCAAAGGAGATGCTCCCCACCTTCTTCAGCCACAGCAAAACTTCTTTTGAACTGTGAGGGGTGTGACTGGGAATAAAATGAAGATCTGGGCAGAATTTCTCACGTCTGATTCCTGAAATACACGAATGCATACCTAGGGCACATACTACCTGCAGATTTCAATTCTATACCTTCTGCATGAAATTGCCACCAAGTTTAGAATAATAGCAAGCATAGGCTTTTGTGTGAGCTTTTAGGAAAATTACCAGAAAGTCATCATTTTGCCGTGTAAATAAATTTTGCCTAGCATGCAGAACTACATGTTGAACAGCTTCCAAAATAATGTTATGAAAGTCACACTAAAGCTATTATCAGTAAATAGAAGTGCCAAGTGAGGGTGGAGAGACATGAATTGTTGATGGCAGAGATGGTTCTTGAAAATACTCTTGTAGTTGAGTGGGTGGGTATACAGGTCTTAATGCAGTTGGGGCCTAGTAGTGATTTTAAGTGTAGAAGTATAATACTGCATTGCATAGTTGGGCTAAATTTTCATGCTAGTTTTATTGGGGCATTCCTGTTGACTTTTTAGGTGCTATGAACAGGTTTGTGCCTGCTGGGGGAATGTGCTCAGATGATTAGATAGGAGAGAAAGGAATTTTAAACGGTGCCCAAGGGCGTTGGGATATCAGACCTCTGGTGTTATGTGAAAGAGGACTTCATGGTGGTGAGGAGAAGCTGTGTGGGAGGTCAGGCAGTGTAATTTATCAGAGTCCTTCCAATAATTGTGCTCAGGCACTTTTTGTGTTACTTGTCTTCTTTATTTGCAAGAACTGGCAATCATGAATCACAAGCCCAGTGCAGATAGGATGAAAATAGTATTTTTTCTTCCAAAATCATTGAATTCTTATTGTAGGGTTGGAACAGAATTGCATATAACTTGTTAGAGGATCAACTCCTGGGTTTCTGGAGACCATTTTGTTTGGTGGTACTCATCTCTCACCAACCTGATGACTCATTTCTCCCCAGTAAGGAACAAAGTGTGTTTGTTAACTGGGCAGCAGGTGTTTTAATTGGTTCATCTGTCTGACTCCACAGGAGCGTCTCCTGCTCTCTGTACTTCCTCGACATGTTGCCATGGAAATGAAAGCTGACATTAATGCCAAACAGGAAGATATGATGTTTCATAAGATCTACATCCAGAAGCATGACAATGTCAGGTAAGAAGAGTAGCCTGTCTCCCAGCTGCCTGGGGAGGAGGGACCCTCCCAGTGCTTGGTACTTAACACCCAGGGACAAAGATGACAGCAACACGTAATCCAAAGTAAGTGTCACCATTTGAATTTTGAAAGTTGATTTATAGGACAGGAGGAGGATTGCCACATTCCTGCAACATCTTCCTTTGGGAAGCACTTTAATTGATATCTCTTTCCTTAGAATTTTTTGTTTGGTTGGTTGGTTGGTTTGGTTTTTGGGGTTTTTTGTTTGGGTTTTTTTTGTTTGCTTTCCTTCCTTTCTTGGCATGAGTCACGGTGGTTTTGATAAGGTGATATATTTGGACTCAGTTATTTTTTGACAATATACCAGCACCCTTCTGATAAGCAAGTTAAAGAGTGGGAGCACTTTCCATGGGGTGAATTGCAGAGCCCAGCTGAGGTTAAGATCACCTGGAATTATAAACAGGGGGTCCATTAAAATTACAGGCAGTCCTTGGTACCTGCTCAGTCACCCAGCAATGTGTTGCTCTTTGGGCTTCCTGGATGAGCAGAAGAAACTAGTATGCAATCTCCTGCAAGTCATGCAAAATCAAACCCAGTCCGTGTTGCTGGAGTAGTCCAGCCCCATAAAATTCTGCACATCACCTGGTTTCCCCCATCCACTTCCCAGGGAAGAGGCAAAATAAAGTAGTGCATTTGCTGTTTGATAGCTTTATGGGCAACATATACAAAATTAATTTTAACTTAATCTCAGTATATTTTACTTCTGCTGTTGTACCTGACCTCTTTGGGGATCAGTTATGTGTCTGCTAAGATAGGTCCAGGAGCTATCTAACAGCTCTGTCATTCTACTGAGACACAAGGACTAGGGACAGACAGCTTTCCTTCTTTCCCTCTCTATTCCCTCTTCAACAAGAGGCTTTTCTGTAAACTGCTTGTGTAGCCTTCTGCCTTATATAGCTTTAAGTACGTTGGGGAAATATATTTTCTGGTAGTTGCTGCTCAGCAAAACAAAGAGAATTTCTTACCTCTTTAATATACCGCAGCCTGCATAATCTCCAATAGTTGATGAGGGAAATTCACGTGAAATTCTGAAGCACTTGAAGACATTTTCTTAGCATTAAAGATCATGGGGAGAGGTAATATACAAGAAGAAATTGGGAGCAGGTTGCTCATTACTGAATACAGAGTCTTATATAAAACTCACAGATACCAAGTCCATGTGCTGGCATGGGTGGACTTCAATTCAGCTTTTATTTTTTTGGTTGTGACTCAGTAAATAGGTGAAGATCCACTAGCAATACTGAAGACGAAGATGGTATCAGACGTCAAAGACAAAAATGGTTCAGTGATGAAAAATAAAGAATATATATATTTGGTGATGGACAGGGGAAGATGATATCCAGAGTGCCCTCAGCAGAATATGTGCCACAGTAGATCAGATTAACTTTTGTGTATTTACATTAATTTCTTCCTTAATGGCACTGAGTTTGTTTGAGAAGGTGTGTAAATTTCTTGTCATAGATGCCATTTGTGAATTAATTTGTTGTACTACTCAAAGGTCAGCCTGGCATTCAAACTGAATGCAGTTTGTTAGATATGACATGAGACTAGTCAGTGTAGTATTATAGTCTTTCACATCAATTTGTGTATGTCATTATTTGCAGATTCAAAAGTTGTTTAGTACAATAAAATCTCAGTAAAGGTGATTATCACTTTAGGATGATACTTACTTGAAATTTTAAGTGTATCACTAAATAAACAAAAACTAAATAAACAGTAATAAACTAAATTCAAAGGGAGAGGGGAATCTGATGAAATGACTATGATCAGAGAAAATAGCCCAAAGATAATGGCTGGTGTGGAGAAATGGTGACCTCAAGAGATACAACAAAAAATAACAGATGACCCAGAGTATAGGAAGAGAGTTTGCTCTGACTTTCATTTATGGCTGTTAAGTAAAATGAAAGGTTAAATGTGTGTACATAAATGGGTAAATGCACCAATTATTTATCTGGACTGTCTTGATGGGTAGCTAGCAGGTAGCTTGCAAACATGTAATTTTCACATCTTGCGTATTTATCTAATAATACAAACCTTTCCGTAATAGATTATATTCTGCAGCCTGAAAGTAATTTTAACTTTGTCCCTTATGCTAATGAGTGTTTAGGAATCCCTTGCACATGCTGACTGTCTCCAGTGCAAACGAGGCCAAGGGCTCAAAATATCTTGCAAGGGGGAAGAACTTAAATGGTATCTTCCTCAAAGCATGGATTTTGTGCCTGTGCCTGTGAGCTCCTAAGTCAAAGCCCACAGAGATCATGGAAAAGGCTGGAAAAGGGAGATAAGAAATAGGGATAAAATACCGTATGTACTGAGAGCAAACATAAACTTAGGAACATCTCATCTTCATGTACTTCAGGGAAATGAATAACTAAGTATGAATATTGAAAAAAGGAAACATGATTTGGAACAAATGACTCATTTCACACTAGGAGTTCAGCATGGAGCCTTTGCTCTTGCCTCGGTGCACTGAAACCACCTCTAGTGGGAATGACTGCAGATGATTTTGAAGCATTTGCATGCACACAGGAACACACTGGTGAGGAGGGTTAGCATCTCAATGATGTGGACTAATGAACTGACTGAATAAAAGTAAGCATGCTCTTTACTTTTCATGGGAAAATGCTCAAGGGGAGGCTTTTGAGATGAGAACGCTCCAAGCAATTTTGATTTGGTTTTGTCACTATTCAAAAGTGTCAAAAGATCCAAGCTTGTATGAGCTAAAGGTTATTGTGTCAAGGCAATTGAGAAGTACGTGAAGTCTGTGTGAGAGTGTTGTACCCAGCCATTGAGTCTGACTTCCTGTTGATGATTTATGAGCAGAAGCATTTCCTCCACAGTTCATAGAAGTGGGAAGGACTGTGTGTCTGCACGGTGGTGCAGGTTTCCCTTCTCCATCAGCTGTATCCAGCCATTCTCTTTTCTCACTTTCCCAGATTAGTTAAAAAGGTAGATTATAAAAAATAGTGTAATGGATGAGAATTTTAATTAGCTATTGATTTAAAAGTTTGATTGCCATCGTAATGCCTGCAACCTGAGATCTTAATTTTTACTGAGTATTCAGGGTGAGGTTTCTTACTGATTTCACAGTCAACGTGGAAATAATGAGCTGAAGGTTTCCTTCCAGCTGGGTTTAACTTTGGCCCTTTGAACTTGGAAGATGAAGTAGCACAGCCTCATGCACTTAGCTTGGTTTGACATTTTGTATGGGAGAAATGGCTTACTAAATTCTGTTCCAGACAAGATTAAATATTCACATTTTCAGGGATGATTTGGTCTGGGCTTTTGGGGCCACCTCTAGTTTTAATTAAAAAAAAAAAACAAAACCCAAACCACACTGCCAGCAGAAATAGTAAATCTAAAATGAGTGGAGTTACTGTGTGGTTGGGGTTTTTGTTTCTATTTTAAAATGAGGAGTCTTTGAACGACCAGTTCTATTGTGATACACTTAGGTTTAGACACTAGCTTACAGGCTTTTTTTTTTTTTTTTTTTAAAAAGGTCACACACTTCTTATTTAAGAAAAAAGAAGTCAATTCAAAACCTATGTAGAAAAGACATCTTCAGATGCCAACAGTAGGTCCATAAAACACAGCCATGATCCTTTAATAAGGGGCAGCTCTACCATGGTATTGCCTACTGTGTTACACTTCTCTTAGAGATGGGCTATCTCTTAGGGGAAAAATGGTATTTTTATGCAAAATACAGTGGTCTTTCTGACCTGAATGGGTAAAGCAAATCAGTTTTGAGTCTTATCAGGACTTCCTGTGAATGAGTTCATAATCTCCTGCTTATTGTTATGGAAAGTAAAGTTCAGAGACTAATTTATCCACAATGAAAATATAATTTCCTGTCATTTTTTGAAGCAAAATTTGTTTCAGGATTATGTTCTTCTGAAGAATTTAGGGTGATGACAAAAGTAAGATGAGGAGGTTTGGGGTTAATACACTCCTTTTTTATGCAAATGAACAGAACCTTCTTAACAGAGAATGAAACTGTTTCCTGTCCTGATTTACTGAATGAGAATTACCTTTGACAAATCCAGAACCTCAGAGTATGGTTTGACCTTTCCCACATATGTGTGTGTTAAATATAAAGCCTATTGTCAAATGCAATCAGGAAAGGAGTTCCCAAGACTATGCAAGTAATTTTGGGTAAACAAGGTGAATTATGTAACTAAATCAGTTCACATTATCATGAATGAGATTATGTCTGATAGACAAACCCTAAAATACACATAGATAATACTGTTTATCTCTCATGCTTTCCAGGCAGAATTTTAAATGTTTCACATTACTCTTTCTATTTATAGTATCTGACTGAGGTGATAGTGGCTTTATCTAGGTTTGACCAAATACAGCAATCTCTGTGCTATAAAAGGAGGTTTGAAGTCTTCTGTGAAGGGATAAAGGTTGGCTTTGTCACTGAAATTCCTTTGATGAACTCTTTCAAGAAGCTTATTTTAGGGCTGGCATCCAAGCGCGGTGAAAGTGAGTTTCCTCTCTTCTCCCCTTCACATAATTCTTATGAGTCATGTACTCTACAACATTAACCTGATGTCAGAGTTTTTTAAACATCTTGACAACTTGAACTAAACCATTTACAGAAGTGAAACAGTCGATTTGCTTTCAACTTTGTAAACAAAACCAATTTTCAACTATATTTCTGATTTAGTGATGTTCTAACACCAAAATTTTTCCCCTTAAAAATTACCAAATTCTTGTATTTTGGCTGAGCGTCAGGATATTCAGACCAGCCATGTTAACTTAGTTTCTTTGTCTTATAGCCTTTGTGATACCTATCGTTAGTTGCTTATGAAGTGTTTTAAATTCTTAGATTGCAAGGTGCTATGTAATTTTGTGCTATGAAATTTGTGAAAATTTCAACTAAGCAAACATTGTTTTCCTCCCTCCTACCACCATCTTCATACACAGGACATCTAGCCTTAATATTTCTTGGTGTTAGAGGACTTAACAATACAAATAATAGTACAAAGCTGAGCTCTAATCATAGCTACCAGGAGGGTTCCCAGGATACAGCTGTAACTGGATATATAAGTGCTGTGGCTTGAAAAGCGATGTGCCTCATAGTGATATATTCTTGTTGGTGAGTAGAGGCATGAGGCTGGGTTTTTTGGGGCTTGTTAACAGTGCTTTTGAAATACTAAATGGGTTTATAATGAGGTGTATCCTACCAAGCCTAGGTCAGACAGAGGCTTGCCTTTGGAGGTAGTTACTCCAGTGAGATGGTTTAGTTCAGAAGCTCATCCCAATTCTATTTTCATGCTTTTTCAGGAGAGATTATTGAAGAAGAAACCAGTTTAATTTTACCATCTTTAATAAATAAAGCTACGGTATGGCATGTGTACATTTATGACAGTTTTTCCATGGACATTTTCAAAGATTCTCCAAATTTCTCAGCCAAAGTTTATGTAGTTTTCATTTCTATGGAAGGCCTCATTGTCAGGAAAGGGCATGAGCAGTAACTGTTTTTAATATTTACTCTATAATTCATCTCCCTCCTTGACTTATTCCCTTTTGGGGGGGAGGCAGAAAGAAAATGGGTTATGTTTGAAGATGAAGAAAAGCAGTATTAAGCAGGAAGAAGCCCAAGAGCAGGTTTTATCCGTGTCTTGCTGCCTGGTGCTGCTCTCCCTCCCAGTCCAGGAAGTTTGATCTCTTCCCAAAATGTGAGCATGATTGTTTGGTTGTTTCTCAGCATCAAGTTTTAGCAAGACCTCTACCTACTTTCATTCATTAGAGGCACATGCCCAAAAGCAGTAGAAAGTTACTTTTTCTGCTTTCTACTTTTTCTGCTTTCAGGTGGGGAAAATCGTGGGTTTCATGTGGGCGCAGAGGCCTCCTGCATTTAATTGCCATAACTTCTGATTGAGGCTTTAGGCTGAGAAAAGTGAGTAGGAGGGAAACGATCAGCACTCCTACACCTTCCCCCAAATGACAGCAGTGAATTTTACCTACATAGAAACTTCTCTGTTTCCCTCTGAAGACCTAGCTCCTGGGAACTTCACTTGTGTCTTCCTGGCATGAATCTCAGCTTTTTAATTTTCCAGAAAATGTAATTTTTTTTTTCTTCTCTTTTTTTTTTTTTTCTCTCTCAGGTTAGCAATAGTTTTTAGGAAGTGTGAAAGCAGGTTTCACCCATGGGTGAAACCCATACTCTGCTTTTACTACCACTAATCACTTGACTCTTCTTAGCTAATTTGTTCATTTTGAGAGGAAAAATCAGTGTCTTTTGGAGAAAGGCATTCAAGCTAAAATCCACATGTAAAGGAATTTGCTTATTTTGAAGCCATCGTTACTCCTGAACTTGACATCAAAGCTGTGAAGTAAGTCTGGCTGTTACTATTAAATGGGTTGTTTCAGTCCAGGAGCACTCCCTCTTTACAATACATTTGTGTCAATGGTTCAGTCTTGAAAACTTTTAAGCCAAAGAATAGAGCAGGTTTATACATCTTATCAAATCTACCTCTCTATGCATGTGCACAGCACCCTTTAAAAATAACAGATACATTTTAATGTGTGTCAATATTAATCTGTCTGCAGATCTTTCTTTTTGAACTGGGAGTATATTTTGATCTTGGTCCTTACTGGGAACTCCTGGTGTCTTCAGGGGCATAAGAGAGTCTTGTACCCTCTGAAGAACAAAACATATTAAATAACTGGCTGCAAGGCACCCTGCTGGATGCATTGCTTAAAATGTGTGTTGTAATAAAGATAACATCCCAGAAGTGCAGCATGCCAGGTGACAACAGATCTGCAGTCACCAGCAAGCCATCAGCAATTAGGAAGGGCCTGTGATGTATAATTCACACCCTGCTATTCTGAGTTTACACAAAGGTCTGTGAAGTTCACAGAGTGATGGATTGAAGTGTTAGATGATTTAATGATGAAATACTGTGAATAGTAATTTGGAGAGAAGAATGAAGGTGCCTGCAGAAGTTTACACAGCAGTATTTTAACTCATCAAGGTTATTTGGATGCTCTTCTTTTTTTTCCGATAGTACTAAAAATAAATCATTTTTTAATAAATGTAAGTCTGATGATTGGTCTGATAGTAAAATCAAATGTATCAAACTTATAGTAAAAAAAAATACATCAAATTCTGTTTATCGAACTAATCCACCTCCAGTCTTCTCTGTTCTGGAGTAACCTTGACAAGAAAAATTCAGTCTTCCCTGACCAAAACTTCACTTTTGTAAAGACTTGCTTGTACAAACTTGCTTTCTTCTTGGTTATATTTCAGGTAATGAACTACTTTGTCATGTAGTTAGCATGAAAAGTGGTTTTAAGAACATTGAGTTTATATAACGTTTGAAGAGGTTCTTCTTAAAATCATCCCACCTTTTTTTTTTCCTTCTTAGACTATAATGACTGAAAAGCAAAAATTAATTAAACTTTTTATTCTGTAACACACTGAGCTTTGCGAAACTATTTAAAGCCTTTTTACAGAGGCTGTGAAACAGGCAGAGTGTTGGATGTTATGGATTAACGTCTCTTGTCTTATGCTATATTTATATTCCTCAACAATTGTTGCTAATTTGTGCATCTGTTCTCACTGGTTTATATATAATTTTGACCCTGGATAAATGATAAAGAGGAGACAAAAGCTGAAACCAATTATTGGAGAAGAACTCTTAAGTGGTCTTGTATCCTGAGAGTCAAGTTGGTGCACTGCTACCTTGGGTCTATGTCCTCCAGTAATTGAAAGTCATAGTATATTTTTTTAAACTCCTTTTTTATTAATTTCACTTGAAACTAAGTAGTCAAAAAGCTAGGAAGTGGCTGGTACTGGCTGTGCGGACTGCTTAATTCCGTAAATGGTGTTTCTATAAGAAAATGGGCTACAAACAAATTGTTTCAGAAACAGCTAACAGAAATGAGAAGCAACAGAAGACTGCACAAAACAGTGAAGGAAGCAAAAGACCAAAGAGATTAAATGAGTTTCAGGACACATGCACCATTGGTAGGGCATTAGGCTTGTGGCATGGTAGAGATGCTCTTTTTAAAAAATGGAACTTTTTCTATGTCCATTTATGTTTCTGTTACCCAGTCCTAGAAAGATACACATGCTTTTAAATGGAGGGAACAAGTATTTGTAAGACCATGTAGGTTCTGAGGACTTGGAAGTTTGCAAATAGTCTTCAGAAGCTGGAAAGAGTGTATGTGTGATACACTTTAAAAAGCAAACAAAATACAGGATTAGCATGGAATCATAGGGTTGTTTGGGTTGGAAGGAACATTAAAGATCATCTAGTTCCAGCCCCCTGTTGCTGAAAGCGCCATCCAGCCTGGCTTTAAACACTTCCAGAAATGGGGAATCCAAAAGTTCTGGGCAATCTCTTCCACTGTCTCACCACACTCACAGTGAAGATTTTCCTCCTAATATGTAATCTAAATCTACTTTATTTCAGCTTGAAGCCATTCCCCCTTGTTCTGTCACTACAAGCCCTTGCAAAAAGTCTCTTTCCAGTTACTGAAAGCTGCTCTAAGGTCTCCCTGCAGCTTTTCCAGGATGAACAACCCTGGCTGTCATAGCCTGTATCCGTACAATAGGTGCTCCAGCCCCCTGATCATCTTTGTGACCCTCCTCTAGACTTGCTCCAGCAGCTCCATGTCCTTCTTACATTGAAGGCCCGAGTATGTAGTACTGCAGGTGGGGTCTCATGAAAACAGAGTAGAGGGGCAGGATCACCTTCCTTAAACTGCTGGTCACACTCTTTTTGATACAGCCTGGGATATGGTTGGCTTTCTGGGCTGCAAGAGCGCACTGCCAGCTCATGTTGAGCTTACATATTATCTTCCATATCTTCCCTGATGCCACAGCCAGTAGGGATCTTTGTCTATGGTTGCTATACGTGTGTTTTGCAAATATCAGAGGTTCTCAAAGGCACTGGGAATTCTAAGGATGGTTTTAACCTGTAACCATGTCCCTGTTTGAGGCAAACTCCTAATTGAACCCCTTAAATATATAGGAAGATCATCAGGGTTTGTAATCAGCTCCCTTAACTACAGTTTTACAGAGCTGATCCCCTAGCCCAAAAACCTACTGTAGTGACTGCTTGTGAAACTTGAATCTGTGTGGCTATAATCAAAATATTGTCTCCTACCCTCCCTTTGCAGAGATCTCCCAGTAAGTAGCATGCAGAAGGCTGAGGTCATCTGTAAATGCCCGTTTGTACCTATCAGTAGCTGTGCAGAGCATCTGGAAGCACAACTTGCCCTCTCATATGAAAAGGAAGGTTGAATGTGTGGGGCAGTGATATACTAGTGACAGTTTATTGATTTACCACATTGGCTTACTTGTTTGGAATAGTTGTGGTGGTGGTGGTGGTTTGGGTGGGTTTTTTTAACTTTAAGCATGATTCTTTGCAGAGCCTAATATACGGCTGTATTTCCTACTCACTGTGGGGAATGTATTGCTAATAAGAGGTTATTAGGACAGCCCTTCTTTTGGCAGCTACTTAACTTCTGTTATCTCCAAGGCCTGTCAAACCCATACATCAGTGCTGAATGCAGCAGCAATTTGAGGAGATGCTTTGTAACATTCTGGATCATGAAGGAGACAAGAGACCTAAGTTGTGTAGCTGATGATATGCTTGTGGGGTAGGGAGGTAGGCAAAAAAGATGGGAAGGACCAAAAAACCTTCAAAAGTAAGAAGCAAATTTAGCAATTGCTAGTAATGACTGGGGGAAAGGAGATGAGAGACTGGAAAACAGATGCATGCAGCTTTAGATAGCGGACAGCTGTGTGCCATAGTAGTTCTGGTAGAGAGCCTCCAACCTTGGGAGCAATGCACGCTGCTTTTTGCTGTGGCTGTTTCCAAAGAATGAGCTAATAAGAATCAATTTGTAGAACAAAGCAAACTAAAGTTTGGCGTTTGCTCAGGGCAACTTGAGCAATTGTAGTTACAGATCAGGCTTCAACAGAATCCAAATGCTGATACATAAAAATATTATTATTCTGTTTCATTTGGAACCTTTTGTTCTGGATTGCATTCAGAACTACTATAAGCCCTTTTGTGAGATTCTTTTTCTTTCCAGGGCAGAGAAAAAAGAGACCTTTTGATTTAATAGTTCAATATTGTTTCAATTAAAAAGGAGAAAATACCTACGTCTTCCTTGCCTCTCTTCCTAAAGAATCTGCAGAATAGTGTCCAGCAGATCACAGTTTAGGATGAACAGGTCTAATGTAGAGACAATGTTGTGTTACAGCATATAAATGGCAAGCAATACTCTGCTTTTAAGATCCAGTACTCTTTGCCATTGTCAGCTGCAAACTGAATAAAGTTTTGTAATTGAAATCAGAAGTGATTACAAATTCCTTGCAAAGACCAGAAACCTTGGAATCGCAGATGTGACTTGCCTGTTGAGCTTTTCCTTGGAAGTATGTAAAGGTGGAAGAAGTAAATTGAAAATAAGATGTCTCCTGAAAGC
The DNA here is from genome assembly GCA_002631895.1 of Agapornis roseicollis. Classification (NCBI taxonomy): domain Eukaryota; kingdom Metazoa; phylum Chordata; class Aves; order Psittaciformes; family Psittacidae; genus Agapornis; species Agapornis roseicollis. The sequence continues at coordinate 86,878 of NDXB01007394.1, read as the reverse complement.
TTAAAAACAACTTGGGGGGGAAGGGGGGTGGGGATGTAAGAGGGGAAAAAGGGGGGAAAGAGGATGAAATGTGTGACTTTTGGGGGACTTCTGATTCTGTGAGCATCATAGGAGTATTCATCCACTAGAAAATGGCATGCCTACTGAGATTCATCCAGGACTACACTTTCATAATGCAAAAGTCCAATACAGACTTCACTAGCATTTATTAGATCAGCGTATTTCACTTAAATACCTACATATACTGGCTTATTTAAGCGCATTTTGTGTCTTTCTTTTAGGTTATTTTTCCTGCAGATTGATTTCTGGTGGAGGACATAAGCTGTATTTTGTTGGTCTGTCATGTCCCGCAGCTTTTTATTTTTACATTACATATATCAGATACAGAATTTATTGTATTACTAATAACTGAACAAATACAAGTCATCTTGCTGGATAATGGGTGCCGCCTAGAAACACCTCTTTGTATTTTTAGTGCCTTACACTCAAACTCTTGTGTAAGTATCCTCTGCTACCAGTCGGCCTCACAACAAAGGTATGGGCTGGGGAATGGAGAAGCTGAGATTGGAAGCAATTTCTTTAATTGTACTTGGTAGTGAGGCTGATTAGAGCTCAGAAATGCCTGGCTTCTGTTACAGAAATGTTGCAGTGAATAGACTTTGGAGGCTCTGCCCTGCCTGCTCTGCAAAGGAATTATGAAGAAGGAGCAAGCAGGGATTGTGCATAAACACACGTGCTGTTTGTGCTGGGGACTTCTCGTGACTGCTGGCTGTGTCTGCAGGGGGAATTAGTGCTACATTTTGGCTGGGCTGACATGCCAAACGGGCAGGCATCCTTCTGTCCCTCACTAAAATGAGAGCCCAGAGAAATTAATTAATTCAGTTGACATTCCAGGTAGCAGAGAGTAAAACAGAGAAATAGCGAAGATCTGAAGAGACAACAGTGATGGAAGCATACCATGCTGATCTGGGAGCATAGAGGCTCAACCCACATGCATATAGGTTATCCAGAATTGTTTTTCCTGTGTGCTAGAGGGCATTTGAGGCTGCATCTTTTAGGAAAGGCCCTAACCAAAGAAGGCATCCTCATTCTCCTTTGTTAACTCTGTTTCATTTTTTTTATATGAAAGAATAAAGACCTGAAGCAGCAGCATGAATCCCAGTGTCCTATGTCATAGAGCATGCTGCAGTCAGCAGGGCAGAGAGGGGTGCTTGTTATCTCTGCCTCTAATTTTTCTGAGTATTTTATATGTAATGAGCAGCTGCAGCATGAGGTCCTGAGGGCACCCCCTTTCCCAAACCAAAATAGCCTGTCATCCACTTCAGGCTGGATTCAGGCAGAGATAAAATCAGATCCATGTTTTCTCACTTCTCAGGCAAAGGGTCTTAAGAGGCAGTTTTGTCACCTGCATTCTCACTTTATAACATGCACTTACAGAACACTAAGGAATCAAGGATACAAATTTCTATGTACATTTCTGTTCCTTAACAATGTGACAGTCTGTTGTGACAGGCCAGTGGTATTTTATCTGGCAGGACTATAGACTCCCAGCAAAGATTTGGCTATGGTCATGAAGCAGGCAGCATGGATATGGTAGGAATATTCTTAAATGCTGGGCACATATCCTTTCTTATTGTAGCTGTTGACTTAGTCTGAGTCCTGTCTGTATTAATTAATTCAAAAAAAAAAAAAAAAA
>NDXB01007394.1:0-85060 GCA_002631895.1 Agapornis roseicollis | reverse complement strand
AAAAAAAAAAAAAAAAAAAAAAAAAAAAAAAAAAGAAAGATAAAATAAAAAGAAAAAGGAAAAGAAAAAAAGAAGGGAAGGGAAAAGAGAAAAGAAAAGAGAAAAAGAAAATAAGGCAAGGAAAACAAACAAACTAAAACCAAACCCCCAAAAACCCAGTCAAGCATTCCTGTAAGATGAGGCTCAAACTGAATTGAAAATTTATCTGTTGAGTTTTCTAGCCTCAGTGATCCTTGATTAACCACAGCATGTCTGAAACAACCAGGAGGGGCAGAGGCTAGTGGGTTCCTGGGGATGATTTGCTTTCTCCTTTGTCTGCTGTTAACTTTTTTTCTGGTTCTGTTTGTGAGGATTCTGGTGACTGGGTGTTGTCAGCAGGATTTTTTTTCAGTTGCATAAGAACTGAGAAAACAGTAACTGTCTGACTCTTCCGCAGTGAATGGCTTTCAAGTTAAGCCATGGCTGCAGTTATTGTGCTCTAGCTGTGACACTATAAATAAAGTTATTAAGAGGAATATGTAAATGGGTTTCTATTTTTGTTCCCTGTATTGTTTGCAGAATCTGGGGCAGTTATTCAGTAAGAATCATCTGCTATTTAGCACTGAGCCTAGCAGCATTTGATGCTGTGTGGGCTGCTGCTGGTTTTCCCTTCCTTTCTTTCTTTGTACTGGCTTTTAGAATCCAGCTCCTTTGCAAGTTTGTTTGTTGTGGTATATAAGAAATAGAGTAGCTTTGCTAAGCATTTTCAGACTTCCGGAGAGTGACTTGATACTTAAGAACAGAGAATCATCTCTTTATATCTGAACTATAGGAGCATTAAAACCAGCTATAAAAACATCAAATACCACAGCTGCTATTCGCCTCAGTGCACATCTTGCAAATTACAGTTTGTTGAAAGATCTTTACGGTTTGTGTTTTGTTTGTTGCTCCCCTCTCCATCGCTGTGGATCTGCCTGACAGCCCTGGGCCCTGCTCATGCTGGAAACTTGTATCACATTAATTCATGCAGTTACAGTACAGCCCCCTAAGGGAGAACACAGATACGTTGTTTTAGAAACACTTTACTGCAGTCGTGGCTACTACTACCTGGAAGAGCAAATTATTATAACCCAAGGTATCTGTTTAGAAACCTGAATACATCTGTTCTAGGGACAGAAGCAGTGTTGCCGTTAACATACATACTCTATAAAACATTTCACGTGAGACAGTTTTTTTCACACTTCTTCCAGCTCTGCAAGTGAATTTAATTCTGGCTTTCCTGAATCCCCTACAGGGAAAGTCCCAGACTGTTTGTTCTGTGACTCCTTAGCCACAATTGTGTTGCCAGCTGTGTTAGCCTTCAGATTGGCACATGGCTGCCATGGCACTTTAATTGCATTTCATGAGGCTTCCTGAAAGGCCATCCTAATGTTGGGACACCAGCAAGCTGTGTCTCCAGTTTTACTCCTTGCTGGAAGTAGTGGTTTCATGGTATACATAATGGATAAATATGCAGAAATGTTTTGAAGCTGGGACATCCGCTGTTCTGAGCTGAACTGAACTCATCCTTTCCAATGCTAGACATTTTATTTCATTTTCTTGTTTTTAGTCTTCAAGCCAAAATTGTTGCTACTGTAGTGGCATAGAAGGTAAACAGAAATTAGCTAAACTGGTTTTGCATAGCTGTAGAAAGATCTGACAAAGTAATCTTCCTCTTATTTTTATGGTCTGAGGCACATTACCATAATATGTATTTTAGATGGTCTCTAAAGTGCCTTTCAATGCTATAGAAAAGACCTGGTCAGACTCTATTGATTTTATTGGCGTTAGTTCATTGGTAAACTAATAACTATTTACAAGAACTGCATTTGGATATGATATTTTGTGAATATTGAGAGTAGCAAACAAATGGCTTAGTGAAATATCTTAATGCATTAACACAGAATTTAAATTTTCCAATGGAAAATGCAAGAGAGAAGCCATTTCTTTCTATGCAAATCTATTATTCTGGTGACAGCAATTACAGTAATTCTCTTGAAATCAAGTTAAAATGTTATGCCTGCTTCATTATGAGAAGAAACCATTGACTGCAAAAATCAGTAGAGTTTCAGTGGAAAGTTAAAAAGGCTTAACATGTGCAGCGGGCAGACCTGCCTCACCACATTCCTGCTCCAGCATCTCAGGAATAGGTTTCATGTGGATCTCCCCTGGGCTCATACAGCCAGGATTCACAATCCTGCTTTGCCATGGCTTTCCCCCATGACCTTGAGCTCCTTTATGTAGTTTCTTTATATACTATATTGCTGTCTTTGCAAAATGGCATTGCTTTTCTAGCACCAGTTATAACGTTACAACAGCTGCTTAATGCCAGTTTGAAAACTTCATATTCATAGAGATGCAATGATCCATTTTATTTTATAAAGAAATAAATTTGAGATAGAACCAGCTATGTAACTGGTCACAGAATCAAATGATGGGCTTCCAAATATCGGACTTAAGGTGTCTTGATAGCTATTATCTTGACCAACATAATAAAACAAAAATTGTGTAAAAGTTTTCTTGTAATATATGATCTGAATCCCATAAAGTAGATTAAACACTGCTTACTGTCTGTAAAATAGTGGACATGTGTAAAGTATTTGGAATATGAGGTGCGTCAGTCCCTAACATACCTCAGGTACATAGAATTTAATATTTCCTGTTCAAGGATGATCTTTGCATAGAACCGCTCATTTAGGGAGCTCACCTATAGTGTCTTCTAAGGTGGAGTGTTTTTACTGCTGATATTGATTATACAGAATTTCATTATATTTACATTGTTTCTCCATGGCAGCTGGAGTTTTCTGTGTCACCAAAGGCAATCAAAGTAGGTGTCAGTTCAAGTGCCATTGATCAATTGCGATGTGATTATAGATCACATCTAAAAAGGAAACAAATCCCTTAAATTGTAGCCCTCATGAAACTGGGAGAACTTTACTGATGAATTGAAGATATTTATAAATTACTAGTTCTTATCAAGTAAGGTTTACTAGTGTAGTGTAGAATAACCAGATAACAAGTTCAATTTCTTGCAGGATTTTTTTCTTTTCATTCAATTCTGACTTTACGGCCAGTCTCCCTTCTCACTGAGAGCATCATGTGTTTTCTTATGAAATTTATTATCAGGTTTATTAATTAATAACAGGTTGGTACCTCGGTTAATGAGCTGTTCTGTTTTCCTTGACCAGCCACTTTACCTTGCAGAATAACTAACACAGGATTATGTCTTCATTTTAAAGTTCTCTTTCGCTGATGTCACATTGGTGTTTCTCAGCAAAGAGGCCATCATGAAGTAAGCATTGAAAGTTACATTTCTCTGAATACTTTGGGTCCATTTCTCTTTACAGTTTCATTGGTGTAATTTTAAAAACATAATTGCTCAATTACATTTGAAAGTATAGAAATGAGAAAGCAATGAGTCAGCTCACATTGGCTGTTCAAAAAAGGGTGATAAGACTCATGTTCCTATTCCTCAGCAATCAGTTTTCCCAGCAAATGGCCACTTTAAGTATTATTGATCTAGTAAGCTCCCAAACATGGATGGTAATTGTGTATACAGATGAAGATCACTTGTCCATTCTCAGCTTACCCTTGAAACAGCCTATATATTTTGGTACCTACCTTCCTTGGGAAAATGAGATAACTGTAGGAAAGGTGTAGTTGTTCCTTAATATTTTAAATTATTTATATGACATTTATATACTAATGTAACATTTTCATTCACTAGTGACTTTCCAGAAGGAAGATCCTGGCTTACAAAAATTGCAGAGTAAATAAATCACAAAAGAACAGGACCCTGGATAAGCTAATTGAGAGAGTGAGGAAGAAGTAAGGTTGGGAAATGACCACTGCATGCAGAATTACTGCAGCTTTTTGGTTAGGGAGTACAAAAGCATTGTTGTTTGAATATCCATGATGCCAGAAAGAGCAGGCTGAATGCAATTTGCACAGCCATGTAGAGCTCATTGTTTCATCATCAAAGACAAAATCCTGAGCAATATGTAACAGAAAACGTCCCAAACCTGGCTAGATACAATTTACTCAAAATCTATCCCATGTGCCTTTCCCAGGATATACATGTGAAACTGTTATATGTCTATGCCAAAATTTATATACTCTGTTGTCTTCACTGATAACTGATTGGTTCCTGGCACACAGCCTCTATGCAGCAGGTTGTCTTTTGGTTTAATATGTAAGTTTTTTGTTGTTTCTCTTTCCTATTTTGCTGCTTTTATGGCTTCAGTCACTTTTGCAAGCTGTTCTCTGGAAGACGGTCAGGGAGGAATAGTGCCAGACTCCTACACCTGTAGTGGTAATAGATAGTCCCTTCTTAAAGAATTCTCTTAACTCTGTATTTTTGTTCCTTGTTTTTGGCAGGGTTTTGACATCAGAGATTTCTCTAATGCCAGAAGACGGTCTGCAAGAATGCTCACAGTAAAAAAACATGCTTGAAGTTTGAAAGCCAGAAAATAATATGGGGCTTTTTGTTTGGTTTATATGCAGTTTTAAATCCAGACAGCCTTGTCTTGTGGGACAAATTAATTTGATTTATTTTGGTGCAGGTTGGATCTAGCTTCAGTTTGGACAGACCTGACAACTCTTTCGCATTGGTCAGGCAGACAAGGGTGAGTCTGGGCTTGCTTGGAGCAAAAGCAGACACATGATCAGGGTCAGCAGTATGCATGGTTTCTTTGTGTCTTTCTACAAAAGGCCATGTATGTCCTTCAGTTCGACTTCCTAAACCTCCTTGGAGTTGGAATGGATTTGGTGTATTTATCATTTACATAGTATTCCCCCTGACCAGAATGATTGGAAAAAATTTCACGTTCCCACCAGTCCTTCTTAGATACATGAAAAACGTCTGAAGTCGCTCCTCCTTAATAACCCAAAATCTCATTTAGGTCACTTGGATTTTTTATGCTCAACAGCCAGAGGCATCTAAGTTGGCTTGTGATGATGGAGTAATAAAATTGCTTCCACTTATTTGAAAGACATCTATAATGTGTTCCACCACATCTATAATGTTCCACCTATAGTTTGACTAGTAGCCACTGAATATCTATGTTTGTTTTGCTTTCCCCAAGTAGTTTTCCTTCCCAAAAAGCTATTTATTACTCCTGTTTCCAGTGAAGAATTAATCTGATTAAATACAGCCTGATGAAATAGGAAAGTCTTTTAACTCAAGATGTTTAAAGGAAGAGGGTAGCAAGTTTTTCATGTTTAAAATAAAAAAATGAATACTGAGCTTACAGCTAAGATCCACTAACTGGGGTTGCCACTCATGCTTGTAAACTGCAACTCTGGAAAGGTCATGGGAAAAACTTTTCCCCGTATGACTGGTGCAGTCTTCCACTTCTCTTGGTGATTTCAGGATCTTAATTTCTTCTCATTTCCTGCATTGACAGTGAAGAGACTGCAGGCACCAATGAGAAGCTCACTGACTATGATGGAAAGTATGGTGCCATTTTTCTCAGCAGACCCTGAGTGCCAGCAGGGTCACACTCTCAGTGGGGCATTCCCAGGAGCACATTGCTAATGCAGACAAAGTTGCAACCGCAAATGTTGAGAGTATGTGATGGAGATGTGCGTCTCCCAGCTGAGTCCCCCAGGCAGTTCTAACCTCCAGTAACACACATGGGAAAATCAAGTAAAGACAGGGTTCTGCAGTTTATATCTTTGCAATGAGCCTTGCTGTCATCATGCAGCAGCTCTGAGGATGGCAGTCTGCACGTTGACACCAGTGTCTCCGTGAGCCATCTGGTCTCTTGCTTCTTTGTCAGTTTTAACTCTGTTACCAGTTTCACTTGGTATGGTCTTGCAGAGTGAACTTCTCAAATATGGCTGCAGGTTTGGTTTACATTTTTGACTACTTTGGCAGAAGGCTTTCTGCCTTTTTGCTGTAAAGAAACAAGTGAAAAGGCTCACATTTTTTCTGGACTTTTGGTTTCATAGGGGTTTTGTGTGCATTTAATTTGATTTTTTTTTTTGTTGTTATTATCACATCTTTAAGTACATACTTGACTTCTCACTTTCTTGTGCAAGTGGGAGAGAGTGTGACTGATCTTAAGATGCAGCACTATCAAGGTGCACAACAGAGTCCCATTTCGTAAGGGAGAGCTGTGCCAGCTGATGTGTCACAGAAGTGCCAGGGCTCATTTGAAACAATAGGTGGTTTCCAATATAAAATGAATCTTGTCCGAAAAGACCATATAAGTTTAGGAAAGAGTGTATCATTTTACTATTGGGGTTGGGTTTTTTCCATGAATGTAGGAAGAGGAAATATTTTACCCTCTGGTCTGTCTGATGTCCTGCTGTTCTGGAGAACATTTTTTGCATTGCTAAGACTAAGACTTTAGCATGTTGCCATGGTCATCCCCAGAGAGCAAGAGTGACATCCTGTTGAGACCTGAGTTAGCCTGGAAGCAGCTTGCAGCTATTGCTGGACCAGTCGCTGGGCTGTCACTCAACACAATGATCTATGTGGGTCACTTCATCTTCCTTAGGTTGGCTTTGCTGCCCTGGCTCACATCTGTGCTGCTTTACCTAGACATGCTGCCTGACTGTGGTCACTGTGCCACTGCTGCATACTTGTCCCCATCTTGCTTTGGTTTGTCCTTTTGTTGTTGCTGCTATTAAACTCAGGAGGGAACGAGCATTGTCAGATGTCCTCTGGAAGCTTGAAATCCTGTGTGTACATAGGATAAGTAGACAAAAAAGCACATAGAGGACCTTCTTGTCATCCCATCCCCAAGTAGCTATAGCTGGGAAAGAAAGACTGGGTGTATCTTGATGCCATGTCTATTTTAAGAACTTCTAGAAGAACTTAATACCATGTTTATGCCACTGGAGCTGGAAAGTAACTTTTGAGCTCACAGAGCTGTCAAGGAACTGACTTCTGAACAGATGTCCAAGTGCAAAAATTGATTAATCTACCAAACTGCTTGAGAGAAGCTTCCACCCTAAACATACTCGAACAACATCTGAACATAGTTTGGGTAACCAGCTCTGGGTGGTCCTGTTTGAACAGGGGGTTGGAAAAGATGACATCCAGAGGTCCCTTCCAACCTCAACCATTGTATGATTCTGTGAAAACATAGTTTGGTGTTAAGGGCTCAACCCAGCCTTTCAAGTGAGAATTTTGCCATCTTCATTCCAATCTATCCTTTTTCTTCTTCCTTGTTCATAGCATGACTTAATGACAGGCAACACTAATAGCAGTACTGGTATAGTATTGTCAAATAACAGTAGCACCCTGAGACACTGTCTTTACTGATTAGCCTAATGAAATCACTGACAAAGGTAAACTGTCCATAGCAAATGGCGTTCACTTGTTACAACTTTGCTTGTGAATGCTTGTATTTAGTGAACAACGATTATTTTATTATGGTACATTAACTTTTTCTTCTCTTATAGGTAGCACTTGTTGCAGTAAAACGCCATGCTTTGATTCACATGCAGTTAGATGCACTTTCTGTTTTTTCTAAATCATTAAAAGCTCACTGAATCTGGGGTTTTGCTCTGTTTCTCATGCAGTGCCTGTGGTGTTCAGTTTCCAGTAACACATGGTGTTTATATTCATGACTGGCATTACCGTTGTGATGGTGATAGGGTTTGTGTTTCTTGAAATTACTTGATTTATGTTGTGGCTGGCGTGCATGGCACGCACATGTCTCAAAATAGAACAGGGCTGGTTTTTTGCTTTTACATTAGAAGCACTGATGATTTAATTTAACATTTTGAATAATCCTGCATTTGCAGGGAAACCTGGCTGTGTCGTGTCACTCCTTTGATAACTCGATTAGCTTCAGACATTTAAGGCTGCACTTCAAAATCATTCTCTGTAAGTGTGTGTGGTTTCAGATGTCTCATGTGGGTTTCCTGCTTCCCTCCTGGTTCTTAGCTCTTCCTACTCCTTACATTGTTCTTTGCTTTCTGCCGAGATTTCTTCCCTTCCTGCACTCTTGCTAAATACCTTCCCCTTTGCTGTCCAAAAGATCCTGTGACGCTTCTGCCCCAAGGTATATTAGTAGTGTGGTCACATCACCTGAATTACAGGAGGTAGTTTCAAGTGATGCTGAGCAGAGAGTGTGAAAGATGCCTGAGCTGGGCAGGCTAAAGCTGGAGTGTTGCACTGAGGCTCCTACTGGTACCTGAGGTGCCTGTCCATATGTATCTTAACTATTCTGTGAATGCATTACAGACCAAAAAAATGGGAAGGCTGAGCTCAACATTTTGGGAATTTCTGCTTCATGGCTCTGCATCTTAGTTGCTCCTCTCTCCATTTCACCTCACTCTGCCTTTGCAACTGTGTGAAGCACCATGCAAAAAGCATCCAGACATCCATCTCATGGAAGTCTCACAGTCTACAGTTGTGGTGGTGGTTATGCTAAGAGTCAAGCTTAGGCAGAAACTGGCATCCCAGTGGTAGCAGCAGCTAGAGCTGCATGCCCAGAATATCCTCTGCTGCCCATCTGCCCCCTGGTCTTGAAATCAGTAGGAGCCAGTCTGTGTATTCAGCTTTGCTGCTCCCCTGTGTGGGGCTTGGGCAAGAGCAGGCAGGAATCAGATTGGTCCTAAGCAGAGGGGAGGATGGCAGAATCTGGAAGCTATTCAAGCTCCCTTTCATCTTTCTTCCCTATCAGTGTCATGAGCCATGTAGGGCAACGGCCACAAAACTGAACTTGCCTTGTACAGATATGAAATCTTGAGCCAGACCTTCCTGGAAATAGGAGCTGAAATAGGAGCTTAGGAAAGTATTCACTTCTACTGTACAATACAATTGATGGTACTTTTCAGCCAAAATTAAATAGGAATAATAATAAAAAACATATAAAATTAATAACTCTCCTTTTCTTGTCTGTCTTTCCCAGAAACAAACGATTTTTTTGTCTTTTTTGAGGTCATACCCTGGTTACTGCTGGACAAAACCCAATCAGATGGTAGATCTGAAGGCAGTGACAGAGTGGAAAATATATCAAGAGCTCTGAAGCCATTACAACATTTTGATGACATGCTAAACTGTTTTTTCCACAAAGCAGTAGCCTTCCAGATTAAGTTACCGGGACCCAGGACTGATGATAGTTGCTGATGCCCAGGCTGCAGATTGTGTGGTCAATCCCTTCCAGTCAGCTTCAGCTAACAGTACTTCTAAACCACTGCCTTAGTTATCTCATGATATTTTATAGCTATAATAATTATTTCATTTGACCTTTTGTTGACCACTATCATTTACTGCACATTTTGGCACAAGGGAGACCTATTACTGGTATTGTGCTCCCACCAACAAGGAAATGCCTTGCCCTCTGAAGACTGACAGATAGTTGGCTTGAGTTTTGCCTTTTCTCACAATCATCTATCACCATCATCCTTTAATGAAATCTTTTCATTGCTAAGGGTAGTCTGACATGAAAGACTGAAGTGTGGAGTGAAGGACTTAAGGGTAGTGGTGAAGCTGTATGTTTAAACTCTAAGGCTCCTAGAGTAGACACAATGCACAGGCAGCACTGGGAGATGCTCCTGCAACCTCACTGTATGCATGTTGCGTGTGTAAGAAGTTATAGTGGGCTTTATTTTTAAAGAAAAACTGACTAAACACAAGATGAGGGTCTTGTGCTGTTCCCTGATGTCTATCATATGAGAAATCTACTTTCTCATAGTTGCTTCTGAGGTGCTGGGTATTTTAAAGGGAGAAGGGTGAATTTAAGGGTTACTAGGGCTAATAACAAAAGGAACAGAAGTGGCATAGCACAACACCATGTACACTAGTCCCCATTTCTCCTTTGTGGGTCATTAGCAGGGTTGGGAACAATAAGCCTGGTTGTTGGCTCTGCTGCTGGAACTCTAGTGCCAGCAGGAGTGTTTGGAGGGAACAGATTAGACAGGAGGAGTAAAATGATTTAGTGGCCTTCAGAGTTCTCTACTGAGAGCAGAGGACAGAGGCTTCAGGTGAGCCCCTGTTTGCAAGAGCCCTTTTCCCTGACATTCATGTGCTATCCTTTCTCCAGTTTCCCGCTATGCGTGTGTCTTTTCCCCTCTCTGTCTTCAGTTCCCAAATCACTGTTCTGTCCTCTGCCATCTCCCACATGGTCTTTTCTGTACCCTGATGAGGTTTTCCATACCCTGCAGCCCATGTGTCTCAGGCAGTGTCTTCCAATAGCTTGTTTAATAGTGTTGCAAAGCAGGTCACACAGCTGTCTGAAGCCTGTAATGGAATATGCTCAGGTGCTTCAAGAGGTTCATGCATTACTTGGTTAGCTGACATGGAAGAGTGGTGAGGGAATGGACCATGCATGTGGTCATGCAAATCACAAAGTGTGCAAAAACTGAGTCATGCAAAGGACTTAATATGTGATCAATTCTAGGTAGATTTTCATATAAAGAGGAAAAGGCATGCCAGGTGAAGCTCTTCCCCTTATTGCCAAGTGTTATGTCTGCATTCAAAAGTGAGAAAAGACTTGCAGCATCTAAGAAAATACTTGCAGCTTATTGCTTTGCTTTAGATAAAATCAGACTTCATTTTCCTTGACTTCACTCTCAAAAATTATCAAACTGGCTTTGCTGAAATTGGTTCATGCATTCCTCTTTCCTCAAACAAAATGCTCATTCCGAGGAGCATCTCGTGTAGTAAATGTTGGATTCCTAATAGGGGCATCAGTGTTAACTTCCCAGTATTGCTACTGGCTCATGTGCAATGCATTACAGATTCCCATCATGCAACCTTTCCGAGTTTTATTCTCATAATAAACCCTTTTGTAGTGCTTATAATTGTAGTTATCTAGAAATCAGCCAGATAGCTACATGAGGAGCTACAACCATGCAGTCCTTGGAAGTGCAAGACAACGATCAAGACAAAGGAGACAGCTGCTGAATTTGAACAAAGAGCAATGTGCTGGCCACCCATCAAAGGTCATAAGTTTGAGAAAATGTTTTAATCAAGTAGTTTCAATTTGAAAAGGCATAAATCTGTGAGTAGGATAGCTCCATAGCTCTTTGCTGATTATTTCATTTGACTGGTTGAAGATATTGCCATGATTTAACTTCTAGGAATGTATGATCTATTTATCTAGCATGATTGTAATGGGAATGTTTATTAGGATGCTATGCTAACACTAATTTTTCTGATTCAGGCATAAGGAGGAAGTTTAGGGCACCCCTGTGTAGTATTTTCAGATATACCTATTACTATCTGGATGTCAGAGCAACAATTGCTCTTTATTCCTAGAACACATGGCTATGGGGAATCTGCAATTTGCCCCATGCTGGAAGAGGAACATTCTTGCAACAGGAATTTTGTTACTGCCACAAGAACTGGAGACATTGCCTATTTGAACTTTACATATTAACACATACTTAAGTTGCTTAGCAAGCAATACAGACATCTCTTAAGATTTCACTTGATTTAAAGTGTATTTCTTTTGGAAGTTTACTCTTATTTGTAAATAGGTGAAATTTTGATTAATTTTTTGTGCACTTTCTCAAGTGTTTAAAAAATGGGAAAGTATATTTTGATTCAGACATCACTGTATTTCTATCTTGCTTTTTTTCTTGCACATTTTAGCTTCTGTCTTGCTTACAAAGAAACATTTAATACAATATGCTTGGTTGATGATTTATTGGAGTTGAAATGCAGAAGGAAAATAAGAAAAGCATGCCAGAATTGAAATGTGTTTCAGGATTTTCGCAAAAAAAATTGCTTGTGAAAATATTTTTGTTGTCTTTGCTTTCTGTCTGAAGACATTGAAGGGGATTGCAACTGGAAACAGTCCCTGCAAGTTGCCTAAAATATGTTGGAGTTTTATTTAAAAATAAATAAACTAATCCAAAGTGCTTGTTATTTACACTTATAATTTCTCTTCCTGTTCAAGTACATCATGATGTAATAATCAGCTTCAAAGAAGAAATCAACTACCTGATAAATATTCCAATATACAAGGGATAACTTATGAATTTTATATTTATATAAACGTATGTGCATATATACACTTTATCTTAAGTCTACATAGACATAGTCTGGTGCTGGTTTTACTGAATAGTTTTAAATTCAGCATAATGGCTGTGTGCAATTCAGATCAATGTTTTCAGTGTTCTAATTATCAGTGGTACAGAATCTTTTTCCAGTTTAAAAAAAATAATCTTTGGAGAAAAACATTAAAATTGATTAATTGAAATCAAAGAATCATTATTAATACTTGTGATTCAGATAATTGTGCTTTCAAAACAGTCCATGCTGCCTTCAGAGGGCTTTCTGAGTCCATCCTGGATGGATGGGGGTGATTCCATCTTTCTGTTGCAATAGCAGGGGTTTGCCTCTGCTGGCAAGGACTGCCCTCGTTGTTTGGCAGAAGGCTGGGTTATGCCTGCTTGCAGGCTTTCTGAGGGGAGCTCCTGAGCACTATAGGTGTATATTTTTATAGTGTTTCAGGGGCTAAGCCAGCTGGAAGGTGTGGTACAAATGGAAGGTTTAATTTCTCTGGTTCTTTAGAAGCCAAGGAGAAAGAAATAAGCAATGAATGAGAAGCATGTACATGAGTAGAGTAAGTCAGAGTAGATACTTCTCCAGAGAATATAAGCCTGATGGCAAGTCTTCCTCAGGACAGTGAGTGTGTTAGGGCATGGCAAGCCAGCCCTACTGCACCCAAGCCTTTGCCCTGGTAGCACTCGGTGCCATTGTGCCTGGCTTTGTGCATTTATAACATTGCAGGCACGTGGTACCAGGCAGCGTGCTGCCAGACATGGGGTTGGGCTGTGTGCATGGAAGCTGAACACTAAAGCTGAGGTAGGCAAGTTAAGAATATTCACTAGAGAGGAGCTTTATTCTGTGGCTGTACTTTGACAGCAGGGGAAGCAAACAGAGGAGTGTGGTTTTCTGCAGCAGAGTTAAGACACAGGTGATGTTATTGAGCCAAGAGGCTGAGGAATGCGAACAAAATGGGTGTTGATTTTATAGCTGGGCTAATCCAGTCATTGTGTAGGAGTACTTTATTGTTTTGTTGATAGCATTATCATGGGGGCTATACCAGCTCCCAGCGTTCTGTAAATGTTTTAGACATGGGGCAGGGATAGGGGGATGAAAGGACTGTGGGATTTTCTTGCCCTTTCTAATCCTTGGAGCGGATGAGGTTGTGCCCCTCAGGGCTTTGCATGTGATAGAGGTTATATCATAAGGTGGCATTAGGGGTGCTGATCTCCTTGCTTCTTTAGGTTTGGGACATCCCTACATGCCTCCACATACCCCAGAACTTGCAGAAACATCAGCAACAAATTTTGTGACACTTTCTTCTTTTTTTTCTCTCTCTTTTTTCCCAAGCATCCTCTTTGCAGACATAGAGGGTTTCACAAGTCTGGCCTCCCAGTGCACTGCTCAGGAGCTGGTCATGACGCTGAATGAGCTCTTTGCCAGATTTGATAAACTAGCAGCTGTAAGTTTTCTACTGTAATTCTGAATTTTTTTCCTTATCCTGTTGCAAGAATGACATACTGTGCTGGTTCACTGGGTTCCCGTAAATATTCGCTGCCCTAAAAGGCAAGCTATTGCAAGCATGAATATAGACTGAATACTTCTCTCTCCTTCACTATTATTATTTTGTTAATTTATTTATATTTTAGGAGAACCACTGTTTACGTATCAAGATCCTGGGTGATTGCTATTACTGTGTGTCTGGGTTGCCAGAAGCAAGAGCTGACCATGCACACTGCTGTGTTGAAATGGGAATGGATATGATAGAGGCTATCTCGTAAGTACCATATTCCCCATGGAGAATTTTGGAACAAATAGCAAACAAATTCTCTTTCCCATTAGGTCTTCCGTACATTAGTAGCAAGGTAGCCAAACCAGGGAACTGGTGCCAGAAAAAAAGGGAGACCAGCTGGAACAAGAAAACAAAATAAGTAAAGGTTTGATGGCAGAAGGACAGACATTTGGGTCCATTACAGCCACAGGGATGTAAGAGCTCAATCTCCTGATGAGAAAGGCAAAGGTTATTGTAATTACTGGAAGTCTCATTCCCAAATGAGGATTCCAGTGAATTACAGAAATATGAAATCAGAGGATTAATAATAACTCCATTAAATTTCAGTCACTCTTCACTTATTTGTCTTTAAACCAGCTTTTTACTCACCCTACAATTTCTCTGCTATGGTCTGTCTTGTCTGGTTTCAGAATCTTGTCTGTTACATCTACCACATTCTTTCCCATGTGTCCCTAGGCCAAAAAGATCAGGTTGAAGGCTTTCTTATTTTAGCTAAATTAATTATTGAATAAACCCATAAAGTTGGTTTGGCACAGAACTGGGACAGATCCATGATGCCTTTCCCTTTATTTCCACTTACTTCCTCATCTTTGTTCTTTTAAAATCTGTTCTGAAGCTTTGCCCCTGAGGTCAGGTAAGCAATCCGGTGTTTGTCCAGACTGCGCCTGCCTTTACAGAGTAGCAAATACGAGACTCATATCTAGTTATATTACTTGGGGGATTGTGGACAATATTGAATATTGTTTGCATCAAACATGAGCTCTCACAGGCCAATTCTGTCAGAATTCAGGGAGGAAAGAATTAGTTGGTCATCTTGAGTGTAGGCAAGCTTAAGCACAAAATTCAGTCAGTTTTGGATGGTAAGTGGGTTGACCTTAATATCTACATCATCCCTGCTGCACGGAGACTCTGCTTCATTTTCCCTTCTCTTCTATTTTTTTTGTTTTGTGAAAGCATCTTCTAAAGTGTCAGTGGTATCAACAAAGAAGTAGAAGATCTCTATGCAGTTCTCTCATTCCATTCAGTAACTTGATGGAGTTTCTACTTCATCGTGATAAAAACTAGAGCTGCCTGTTTGCCGAGGTTGATACAGTATATCCTGTAAATGAATACATACCCACACTTTTCAGCCCCATTTTCATAACACAGTTTGAAAACCAGTGTTTTCACCCAGAAGACCCATTGAGCAGCATTCCCTTGCTTTGTATATAGTGTACACTGTCAGGACTTCCTGACATTACTTTCCTGGTTTTAAACTCTGTTACTTTGCAACAGTCTCCTTCTGGAGGTTGTGCACAAAATGCAAACCAAAACGAGTTTCAGGTAACTTGTTTTCAGCAGCCCTTGAAAGGATGCTATTAAGTGGCAGGTGACAGGGTGTCTTGTCAAACACATGAAGCAGCAAATCTTACCCACTAGCCCTACAAAAAATGTACTGCATACATTGCCTAGAAAGGTTTCACCTTCTGGGGTAGCTGGCTTGATGAAATCAGACCTTGACACATTGCTGTGTAATCCCCCACAAGGCTGAGACACCAGGATGTCTAGACTCCATTGATTAACTGCAACCCACCTTTCCTTGAAACTAACATGGAGTTGAAGTGCACTCAGTGTTTGTTTACAAATAGCTCTTCAGCAGCCTTTAAAACTTGTTCCCCACTTGATGAATGCATTTGACAATCTTATCTCTTAGTAAGTCTGGAAGGTGACTGTTCTAACTACCTCTGCTTCCCCCCTACCTTCTCCTCCCCTAAGGATCAAGATAAGAAGTTTCATAATTAAGGTAACCAATAGCTACTGAACATTTGATTGCAGGCTTCACCAACACTGGGTCCTCCCTGCAGGCTGATTTCATCTGTGTACAATAACAGCAGGGAGTGTTACCCCAGATCAGAAAGACAGAATTATATTAACTGTACTGCTGGTATAAATGAACCAAAAAAAAAAAATGGAAGGTAACAAAGGATATTGTGGCTTGGCAGACGATGCAGTAGGGTTTATAGCACTCATGCAACATGTTTTTCCTTCCTCCCTAGTGTTACAACCACACTGCAGCTGCTGTTGCCCTTGCAAGGCTTATGGCTGCAGCTGCATTTTTATTACCCCAGTTCTTATTACTTTCCTAAGTGTCGTGATTAGAACTCTTCCAGTTTGTAAGCCTGTGGCATCTTACCCATATGCAGCTTCCCTTCCCTGGTAGAGAATCTGCTGCTTGTTAATAAAAATGATGAATGTCATTTCATTGAGTAGGCAATAAAATGTAAGATAGGGATTATAAGGAAAAAGGAACTGTAAGAGGGCAAGAGCTGTTTCAGAAGGAGTCATCTTGAACAGTCTTTTAAAGGGCCTATTACACTGTGAGGAGTGAACTCAAGTATAAATATTAGAACTGTGATCATCTAGAAACTGTTATCTAGAAAGGACCAGATGAACCTGAAAGCCAAAGAGGTTGAAATCTGATAGGTAAAAAGTACAACTTCATACTGCAAGGAACTAATAAAGGAAAGGACTGTGCTATGTAGTATAGGTGAATTTGCCTGTGAAACATGGGCATTCTGGGAATGATGTGATCAGCAGTAACAAGAAGCAGAGTTGTTCTAATGGCCTCATCAAGGCTTTCCCCTACCCACATTCCTAAATATGTTTTTTTCATGTGAACAGCTCTTGAAGTTAACTTTTCCCCTAAAAGGGCAAAACCCACAAAGTATTTCAGCAGTCATTCTGGGAGTAAGCAGAGCATCCAAAACCTCATTAAAATCAGAGCTGGGAGTATTTGTAGCTGCCTGTTTGGAGTGACTATAATAGATGTGGTTCTCTGGTTTTGCTGCTCTCACTGCAGCTGTAATCCCTATTCAAGCTTTCCAGCTGCAGTGGGGTATTTCACATACATATCATATTTCATCCATGGAAGAGCTGATGCTTGGTGCCATACAGATAAATTAAGATCTCTGAAATAATTTCCTTTTTTGCTTTGCAACATGCACCTCCTAATGAGGCTAAATGCTGGCAGGTTATGTCCAGCTTTGGTATGGAAATCAGAGGCCAGCACTTTATTCCCTGTGCTGCCTGAAAGATTTTTTTTTTTTCATAAGTTAACTTAACTGAGTTCAGAGTACATGGATTAACTCCAAGGGCTCCCCTTTCTAATTGGGTCTCTTCTTGACCAGCCAGGTCAGCCAAGAGTAGTACACCTGGTCTGGTTTTATTTGATTATCCTCTTGATGTGGATGAGCAGCACCATATGTATGTGTGAATAATTTATGGGTTATTATGGATTTTGATGTTCCAGATGCAAGCTTGTGCCACTGACTACAACCATGGTTCTTAGGGATGTCCTTTTTCACATATTTCTTTTCAGACTAGTCCGGGAAGTGACAGGAGTAAATGTTAACATGAGGGTTGGAATCCACAGTGGGAGAGTTCATTGTGGGGTCTTGGGCCTTAGGAAGTGGCAGTTTGATGTGTGGTCCAACGACGTTACACTAGCCAACCACATGGAAGCAGGGGGCAAAGCTGGGTAAGTTGCTTCATCAAAGATTTCTTGTTAATCCATGTGTTGTTTTGTGTCTGACATGTCACAGTGAGGAGATGAAATGGAATACAGAGGTTCAGAAAGTCTGTTGTAAAATGAACTGCAGATGTAGTGTTTTAAGCATGTACAAATGTTACCAAGGTTATTCTGTTACATGTGTACATGTCGCTGGTTACAGAAATTCTACAAAATCCCAAGATGGGTGTATTCTTCTGTCTTAAGAACTGAATTCCTTCTGTGGGAAACAAAATTGATAGATGCAACAGAAATCGGCAGCTCTGAGCAAACACTAGCAAAGCTGGTCATGATTACAGAAGTGTGACCCTATGTTAACAGTGTTTGCTGGACAGCATCCCAGCTATCTATGGATATTTTATGAACATCCATATATATGAATATGTCTTGTCTGAAGTGTTGTTTCAGACCAGCTTTTTGTTTTGAACCATTCCTGTGAGGGAGAAGAATTGGTCCTTGTTTCACCACTGTATAGAATCATAGAATAGTTAGGGTTGGAAGGGACCTTAAGATCATCTAGTTCCAACCCCCCTGCCATCGGCAGGGACACCTCACACTAAACCGTGTCACCCAAAGCTTCATTCAATCTGGCCTTGAACACTGCCAGGGAGCACTCACAACCTCCCTGGGCAACCCATTCCAGCATCTCACCACCCTAACAGGAAAGAATTTCTTCCTTATATCCAATCTAAACCTCTCCTGTTTTAATTTGAACCTGTTACCCCTTGTCCTGTCACTACGGACCATCTGAGTTGCTGCCAAGTTGACTCTGTGAGATAATTTTTCTGTGTGCCTTTCCATCTTTTCTCTGCTTTGGAAAAAAACGTAAAACTGGTACTTGGTGGGATACCTTTACAAGGTACTCTTGTGCCACAGTGATTAATGTGATACAACAAAAAAGATAAAGGCTTCAGTATATACATTTGTCCGCTGCGTTGACAAGTCCTTGGTGAAGGACCTGTCTTTGCCAAATATATGTATCCAAATATATGTATGTTACAGCAAAATGAATAAAAGAATGACTGCTTTATATCTAGGGAGGTGCTTATAAATCTATGTGTAATCTTCCTTTGAAATAAATAAAACTCCCATACTACATTTGTAAGAGAAGTGGCATGGCTAAGTAAATGGAGATTTATTGCTTGTTTGTTCCAGTACATTGAACCTGTCACTGAGAGGAACTGACTTTTTAGGTGATAACTTTTCAGAGCCTACAAAACTGGCTTGTCTTTTATCTCATTCAAGGCGCATCCACATAACAAAAGCAACCCTGAACTATCTCAATGGAGACTATGAGGTGGAGCTGGGCTTTGGAGGAGAACGCAACGCTTATCTCAAAGAGCACAGTATTGAGACCTTCTTGATTGTACGGTGCAGCCAGAAACGGGTAAGACCAAACAGACTAATGCAGTTTTAGATACTTTTAATAACTAGATAGTCTTCAACTCACCAGAGTGAACACCAGCCTTTTTAGATGGGTGGGTTGACTGCATGACAAAAATTGCGGTTTCTCTCTCCTCTTCCTGAACTTTTGATTGCATAAAAGGGAATGTAGACACCTGCATAAGGTTTCTGCAATGAGTACTTTCTAATTTTATCAAATAAACTCTTTTGAGTTTTCAAATAATTTTGAAGAATGTTTTTAATATAAGTGTGTATTTTTTCAATTAAATTTGATACTTGTACATGTTCTTAAAGCAATATATTAAAGCCACAAAGATTTCTGCCAGATTACAGTCAGAGGTGTTTTTGTCCACCTGGTCACCATTATTGCCATGACCATAAGATTAGAGCAGTTCTTATCATTACTTTTCAGCCTCTGTTTCTGAATATGGGAAAATCTGGCCCACTGTAATGATGGATGTGTCAGTGGGATGAGATCATACTGACTTCTATGACACAGGTCAGGCTGCACAAAATAAGGCTATTAGGGAATTACTGACTTGAACTTGAGTCAATCAAACTCAATTGGGCTTCAGCCAATGTGTCGTCTTTATGTGATACTGCCAATAACATAAAATAGGTTGGCATTATCACTAGTTTGTATTCTTTTAAATAATGATAGACTGTAATATTAGAAAATTATCTTTTTGATCATCTAGTTGAGTCTAGCCAATAATATTTCTCTAAGTAATTTCTGTACTATAGACACTACTTTGTTATGGGCAAGCATATGAAGAATGGCCTGAATTGAAAATAATTTCAAATCTAATTGAAATTCATTTCTAAGTCTAAGACCAACTAAACCTTCCTACAGCTGTAAATATGACTACCATGAGATAAAATGAATTAGTGTTAGTGACATGTTCCAGTAGCATGGTTGATTTAAATAACACTAACACCTATACAGATGAGTGTTGCCTCATTTCCTGAAAGAACAGACTTCTTGAATCTCCTTAATGGGTATTATGTAAAAAATGTCTAAGAAAATCCTGTATCATCTTCTCATAAAATAAATCTCATTAACAATTGTCAATCCTCAAAAGAGGATTAGAGCTTGCAGTGCAAGTTTATTGTTTTCTAAGCACCACTGCCTGTCAGTGGACCAGCTGATGTTTATGCCTAAACCACTTTTTTGCTGGGAAGATTTAAGAATATAACCCAAAATACTCTTATGGCCAGGCTCCATCTCCTGGGATAGAGAAGCTATACCAGCTTCTTAAATCATGCACTCACCAAGCTGTATGCATGGAGAGCTGAAGGTTTCACTGGATTGAAGAGGAAAAACTAAGATCAGGGTTCTGATCCTTGCTGGTTTAGATAAAAACTCAAAAACAGAGGCACAGAGCACTTGGGACTTATCTCACTTTTGAGCACAAGCCTGTCTTTTGACTGGGAGACTGGACATGGGCTCAGGAGAGATGTGGATTCCATTCTAGACATAGATTTTGAGGAACTTGCATCTCTGTGCTTTCATTTTCCATGATAAACAAAAATGTGTTTTTCCTCCTCATTCTTTCACTGCTTTATATGTATTTATTGCAGTTCTGTTACACAGTGTAGCTCTTAGCCAAAGTCTCTAGGCACTACTATAATGCTGCTCTAACACACTGCATCCCAGAGTAGCTAAGAATTGGGACATGCACCTGCTCTATGTAATTATTGTGCTAAACTGAAACATAAAGAAACTGCTAGCCAAAGTCAAGGATGTTAGTGTTTAGAGTTGAGGGGCTCCTGCTTTGCCCATACTGCTGTAAGTTACTTGCCCCCATAGCCATTTTCTATTCCTTTGTGAATAAAGTTCTGTCCCTCTTTAAAAAAAATCATTTTCACTTAATATGAAGATCAGAAGTGAGAAAAGCTTTCTCTTGTATTCAGCTCAGTCAGTCTTGAATATTTTGCCTGATGATAGGCAAAGTTCTAGCACTTCACTTTTTCCTTCCATTTCTGCTTGATTTTAATTACTTCTTGTGAGGTATTTAGCCAGGTTTTTGCTTCAATCTGTTCCAGTAAAGGCCATAAAATGTGCACCTAACTTAGTAATGGGTTCCTGTGAGTCGTGTATGGGTTCCTGCTATCCTCACACAAGGCACAGGATTTGCACTGACCTGAGAGCAGAGCCATAGTTGATCCAAGTAGCTGTTTGCCTGAGCTATTCCTCTTTTCACACAGGAAGACTTGAATTATCTGAATACCTGGTCCATTAGTCCCATAGCCATCAAAATCAAACAATACCAGGAATTATGATGAATGCATGAAGTGTGACGGCATCTATTCCATACCCTTTCTGCTTACTCTTGCCATGGGGAGCTATAACTTTGAATTTCCTGTCTTTTTTTGTTTATTTGACTTTTTCAACGTATTCATGTCATTTCTTTGGCACAGAGTAAATGAGAGGAATATTTATATAGTAGTTTTGTTCCAGGAACTCCAACTTGCTCTCCCTTGAAAATAGTTTTTTTTCTTTCTTAAGGATGCTGCTAACTGGAATATATTTAGTTGAGTTTCAGGGGAAAAAAGCTGTATTCTGATCAGTCAGCCTTTAAATAACTTCACTAGAGCTGAAAATGTAGTTCAGTTTTCTATCTGGCACACAGAAGAGTTGCTTTCTATTGAAAAAGAGTAAACTGTAAGGTTTTAAAATACTGTCTGTTTAGGTTTCTCTCTGCTTATCTTTACCTCCAAATCTACTTCCACCTTTCTGTTTGCTCTGTCCTGTGATGCTGCTGCTCTTGTGGGTGAGCACTTGCTTGTGAAGAAGGCAGTGCTCAGATACTCCACAGAGCAGAACAGGAGTGATTTTATTATCACAGTGTTGTGTTCTCCTAGATAAAAGTTTTCATGGTTTTTTTTTAAAGCATAAACCCAAAGTTCCAAATTTGTTTTCCTTGTGTTTGCTTTCGATTCCTTAAGCCAGGATTTTGATAATTAAAATATGAACCAGCTTAAACTCTGTGTGATACAAAGGGTGCCATGCACTTCATTGTAATTTGGATGTGTGTATATATATATGTATACACACATATATACTTATGTATGCATACATATGTAAGTGTATATGCATATATAAAGTAATCCTTGCCATAAAATTAGCATGCTCCTCATAAAGGTCTGTTGAATCTTTTGCTGTGGTGTGTTAGCTCCCATTAGAGCTAACAGTGAGCTGCTCTAAAACTTGATTGCTCTGGTGCCTGGTTGCTCTGATGTTTGGTGTCTGCTGTCAGCAGTTGTATCCCCTCTCCCTCTCAACCTTTTTTCTCCTAAGACAAACTGTTCTAATGTCTTCTCACAATGAAGAAAAGACAAGCACAAGCTCTTACAGCAAGCTTTTAATTTTTGTGATCACCAAAGGAAACATTTACTTTTGGCACAGTTGCATTATCTTGGTGTTTGATATTTATTCTGTGATGAACTAATGTGATTCCTGATAATGAAGTGATGTTTCTGATTTTAATCTCGAAGTGGATGATCATGTGTTTTATACACTTGAATGTCTCAGGTCCCATTACTACTATGTTAGTCCTCAAACGCTGGGTGCTAATGCTCCTTTTTTAATTACCTATCAAATACTACCTCTGCTTCTGTCATAAGCAAAGTCTGTCATTGCTACACTTGGTGCCAGTTGTGGTAAGAAAAAAATAAAATCAACCCCAAGACTAATCACTGAGTAACTCCACTAGTAACTTACATCCAGCCTAATACCTCTTCTTTCAAAACCATCTCTTGCCATTCTGCTGAAAACTAGCTCTTTGCCGAGCTTCATATTCCTCATCTGTTTTAGACATCAGTCTCCAGCACAGTACTCTGTCAATGCTCTATGGGAAAAAAACAAGCTACAGTGAGGGCTACTGTATTTTTTTGTTGTTCAGAATAACTTGGACACTGTCAAGGCTCTTAATCCAAGCCCAGCATTTGCTACTCTACATGTTCTGCCATGATCCCTGACTAAATAGTTATTAAAAGTATCTGTTACCAGAACTGAAATCGCAGTTGGCAGTTTTGCACTGATGTGGGTTGGAGGTTGTCCTGACTTCAGCACATCACACTTGATTTTTGCTTCCAGCTTAGTCATTTTTTCCGTTTATAAACCTATGCTTGTGATCCCTCTTTCCTTTTGCTCTACTGTGGCAGCGGGGATTATCTGAAGGGAAGTAATCTGTCTTTCAGTTACTCCTTCTAGTTCCCTCTACAGTAACGTACATTTTTAAGGTTTTATTATCCCTGTATGACACAGGGTGACTTACACTGGGTGACTTACGTGCTCATCGGCTATTTTTCTCATTCAGTTGTTTCTAATGGACTTAATACCTTAGCATGAAAGAAATTAATCTATATTAGTCTAGAGAAGAGGGGACTGAGAGGGGCTCTCCTTAGTGCACATAAATATCTCAAAGGCAGGTGCCAGGAGGATGGTGACAGACTTTTTTCAGTGGTGCCCAGTGACAGTACAGAGAGCAATGGCCATAAACTGAAACACAAGAAGTTTGAAAAACTTCTTTACATTGAGGGTGGCAGAGAGGTTGTGGAGTTTCCCTCTCTGGAGACATTCAAAACCCACCTGGACATCTTCCTGTGTAACCTGCTTTAGATGGCCCTGCCTTGGCTGCAGGGTTGGAATGGATGATCTCCAGAGACCCCTTCCAAACCTAATGATTCTGTGATTCTGTGAAATACAGGAATTCTCTGAGGAGATCTTTGCCTCCATTAGTGGTTTTGCATCATCATTCGTTATCTGAAAGTCTGTGTTTAGAGATAAACAGTGAATTATTAGCTTGAATTACTATTACCCAAATTCTTACTGATTCTCAAACTTAACTCTGAAGCATTGTAGTGAACTACCCAGCATTGCTCAGTACAATATCTCTATCCTTCTGCAGTGTTGTTTTATTCTTGTTATACTTTTTTTTTAAGTTTACCCTGCAATCTGTACACAGCCCTGTACCTCCACCTCCATAGCTTTTATATCTGGCCTCCAGCATTTTGTTCAAAACATCTGTCCCAGTTGTTACTGCTGTCCAACCATATCCCTGCTATTTTTACAGTACTCAGTTTAATTATTGTAGTATCCAGTAGACCCAGTTCTTGTGCTGCCCAGGTTTCTGGAGTTTGTACAGGAGAATAGCATTTGGTGGTTATTGGCAACTTTTTGCTCTTCTTTGGGATCAAGTGCTGCACTAATTTGCAGAGCCATCACAGTTACTCTTCTCACCACTTCTCATCGTTGGTAAAAGCCTCACTCTGAGAAGGGTAGAAAAGTATGTGTTCGGAAGGGTGGGAAATAGACTTAAATGTCTATAAACCTATAGGAATTAGGTTTACAGCTAATTTTAATGTTCTCAACATTGTCAGAAGTGTGAGGAAATGCTTTGCTTTGAACACAAGTAAAAATGTGACTGTCAACAGATGAGCAATAGTGCTGACTGAACACAGTGCAGAGTGCACAAAGTTGGCAAACTGAACAAATGTTAATATTTTTTTCTAATGTCTTTTAATTGCAACAAACATGGGTGTTTCTTTTAACAATAGCAGGTACACAACTGTTTCAGAAAGGATTGTTGATAGTGGCCTTAAACCAGCTCAATAAAACATTGGCTGTAACTCCTAGAAAAACAATTCTCATTCTTTTCTAAATAGTGTCCTGGAACTCCATCCAGCTGAAGAAACAAAATGGTCCTTTAAATGTTGTGCATGTGATCACCTTAAAACACAATGAGTCTGATGTGACAGTTCCTCAATTTAACAAATTTAATAACAGCTCAGCAGGGTTCCACTACTGTAGATTTATGAAGGCAATGGTTTGGAGCAAGTAACACTGCAAGAAACATTATTCACATGTTAATAGGACTTGAAGACTATTTAAAGAATAATATGTAGCTAAATCTGTAGTGGCTGATCCATGCTAGATTTCCCTGCTTTCTTGCGCTGATAGTGATCAATATGTTGGAAAATTCTATTGCATTTAGGCATTCTTGATACAATTGATAAGTACAAGAAAACCTCAGCAATTTCTGCAGTTTCGCTGTAGCATTGCTTTAACTCGGTGTGTGGGAACTGGTGGTGGGAACACTATTGTGTTTTATTAAACCCCTGGGAATAAGAGTTACAGTCTCTTTGTGAGTTCAGATTGAAAAGTTCCCACAACAGCTTTCTGGAGTTTAACCACTTTAAATCTGAAAATCTCAGTCCTATCAGAACCTTTTGCACCTGCTCCTGTTCTTAGTAGTAGTACCTGTAAAGAGTAGGGCTGAAAGGTACTGTCATCTGCCTTTCTTCGGTCTTCTTTCCAGTTTTGTTATGCCTTAGGTCACCCTGTGTGCAAGTTTTCTTCATGTTGTTGTTTAGTCAAGAAGAAACAGAGGAGGGATGCTCATAAATTTCCACAGAGGAGCTGTGATCGTTCTAATTCTTCGTTTTTAGGGTTTGTTATTATTATTTCCTACTGAACACGTGACTTTTCAGAAAAATAAATTATCTCAACTTTTTAAAATATCAGGTTTAAAACCATGTTTTTGAATAAGTATTGATGTTGACAACAAAGCCCTATTGTTCTAGATAATATAGTAGCACATTATGCAATGTGGGAAACCAAAAATCCACTATGCTTTGTGTATATGTGTTTTAATCTGATCAGAAACATTGTTCACAATCCAGTGGAAAAGTTCTACAGGGAGTGGGAGGAAATACTGCCAGGATTCCTGTAGCCATGAAAATTTATGGTGCCTGACATCATGGTTAGAAATGTCTCAGAAGTATGTACTTACTTACCTATTTGTCCCACCCTTACCTCAACCCAGATGTGTCAGTAAACATGTATAAGGTCTTTTCTTCCCTTGAAATTAATGAAGTGATGCTTCAGAGTCACCAGCACTAACCTAGGTGATCTTAAGGTCCTTTACAGCCCTAACTATTCTATGATTCTATAAGAATCATAGACTGGCCAAAAGGGGTTAGTATGTCTGCTTGGATTTTTGGTATTAAGGCTTTTCTCAAATTCTAACCAAATTTACTAATTCATAGGGGGAAACCTGTTCTATGTGTCTCTTGCCATCTGTTAATATTAAAGTCATTTGTAATGTAATCAAATAGCTTTTCTTTATAGGTCCCTAGGCTAGCTTCAGCATCTGGGTTTTTTTTTTTTGCTTTTGGTTGAAAACCCTTCACTAAGTTGTAATAAAATGAACTGACAGTGTCACTTCTATTATTGAAAACAATATATATTTCCTTGGAGATGATGAAACTGTATTTCCTACCAGTTTTCTGGCATCACATCATAGAAGAAAGAAGCATAACTATGAAAAATATTGCATAACTGGAAAAAACCACCCAAAAACACAATAAATTTCTACAAATGATGGCAGAGACCGTAAAGAGCAGTGACTTAAAAAAACAAAACCTCAAACCAACTCAAATCTGGACATCAGTGTTGCATCGCATTGGCGTATTTTTAGAAACATTTAAAATGCAGCTCCCCTGGAGGTTATCCAGGGGCTTTGTCAGGATTGCTCATGTGAAATTCAACTGGTGCCAAGTTGCAGAGTTTTCAGCTCTTGCAGATGAAAGGTGGAGGGTTCAGTGCAGGGAAGGGGCAATGTGGGAGGCATTTACTGTCCTGGAAGAGTGCAATGTGGGAGCACACACTGTTCTCCCCAGCAAACGTCCCGGGGAGCTGACAGCTCCTTTAGGTTTGCTCCCACTGAGTTTCCTTGAGATCCTACACTTGGAGTAGAGAAAGATCTCTGCTGGCAGCCCAGAGCTGTGGTGACCACTGCTACTTACTGTCACAGGCCAGTAAGGTGTCCAGCACAGGGCTCCTGTTGCAAGTGGCACTGCAAGTGTCCCCCAGAAGTGGCCGTGGAGCCTGCAGCATTACATTCCCAGCAATGTTTGGTGCCTGTGTGGTAAGCTCATGGTCTCATGGGAAATGTTGTCATCATAGCTGTCTTTTTTTTTGCACGACAGGAGATGATGATTTCCCATGCTTGTCAATCAGGCAGCTTTCCCAGCACTGAAACTTAGCAAGCTTTTAAAAAATTCTTAAAAAAAAAATAATTTAAGGCAGCATTGCACTTGACATTAAACTCTGTGGTTACCATGGCAATAACACCAGCTGTTGTGCAAACCCCTGACAGGCACGACTTACAGTGAATAGCGAGGAATCAAAATAAATAGGTAGGGAAAACAAACTCCAGGCAATAAAAGATGTGGACCTACCTGCATAGTCATAAAAGATTTGAACTGAAGTTCTGGAGTTTAAAGCAACTGGTGCTTCCTTTTTAAATTATTCAGTTCCCTGAATACTTTCTGAAATACAAAATTAACTGTTAACGTTTATTTTTTTTTTAGTAATCTCCTGTAAGCAGCAACTTTCTTGAAAAAATTAATCTCAAATAATAAACAGCCAAGCTGTTGCTGAAGAAGATTTTAAAGGGTTTGATCTTGTGCAATAAACTCTTGCCTTTCCATAGAACACATTCCACATGGAAACCTGCCTGTCTTTTTAGCTAGAGAATATATTCAAAATAAGGCACTAACCAGCCTGTTGTTTAACCCAGCTACATGCTGCGTTTCTGTGCTCTTGTAACTGGCAGTGAGTTTGAATGAAATCATTCCAACAGATCCTGTGCAAACTTTGCAGTAAGCTCCAGTTACAATCAAGATTCAAAACCAGCTCTAATAACAAAGCCAAAGACTTTGTCCAAACTTGAGGAAAGCTAGTGGCAATGAAAATTTGCAGCTAGCATTAGGGTACAGGAGACCATTTTGTCACACTCTGCAGCACCACTACCCTTAACAAATACATAGTTAAGTTGTTTGCAAGATTTACATTACATTCCTTAGCATGCCTGGGAAGGTGCTCTTGCAAGTGTTGAAGATCATTTGCCTGTACTCACAGGGAAAGGTTTCCTTCATTCCCATAGCTTCAAGTAGCTTCAAGGCTTCTGTTCTTCAGCTAGATCACTCTGTGCAATGTTTCTCTTGCAGACACGCCAGCCTGCTGGGTTGTTTTTTTGAGGACCCTGTAGTTAGTACCTCAGCTTGGAACTGCTGTTTCCTATCTGACATTATTCAGTTTGATCCAGTTTACTAAAAAAGAAAACAGATGTCTCCATTCAGGAATGCTCCTTGTGTTTGCACAGCTTATGCACAGCTTATGGTAGTTATTCAGAACAAGCAAAGAAGTAAAATGGTGGGCACCGCTTAGGGGCAAGTGTTCTGAAAAACTGGAAGAAAAAGAAGTGATTGATAGGGACTGCTTCTGATCAGCAGCCACTTCATAAAGTTCAAGGCACAGAGCCAACTTCTGGAGTGAGAGATCAGAGGTGAGAGATGGTTGGAGAATGACTGCCATGTAAACACTTCCAAATTTATTTTGCATTTCTCTCTTGTTTGTATTTCAGAAAGACGAGAAAGCCACGATAGCCAAGATGAACCGTCAGCGCGCTAATTCCATCAGCCACAACCCACCACACTGGGGTGTTGACCGGCCCTTTTATAACCACCTTGGACCTCACCAGGTCTCCAAGGAGATGAAGAGAATGGTAATGGCTTGCTTTATGGACATTAATTTATTTTCTGTTTGGTACATCATTATACATCTCTCCCTACTTTGTCTAATGGGTTTTGCAGCCCTGAGGGTGTTTTCTAAATCGGGGTGGTAAATTCTACTTTGACTCCAGAAATAATAATGATTGGTACATCTGGAGGTGAGTGATGATGAGATGAGGTGCAGAATTGTTTGAGAAGAGAAGGGAGGCTGAATGGCACAAAGAAGGCCCTTTTGTCTGATTTGTCCCACGTTCTGAAAACTCATCCAGGCTGTGTGAGAAAATGTGATGAGCTGCAAAAATTGCTCAGTAACATCAAGCATTCAAACAGCAGCAGACATACATTTGTACTAGATCATTACAGATTTCAGCACCTGCAAAGGTTTCTAGCTTGCAAGAACAGCTTGCCAGATGCTGTTCACCTTCTATGAGCTACGTGCCTATACATACTGATGGATTGCTGGGAATCACACCACTGTGTTTAACTCTTGAGAATACATTTTCAAGTACATGGATTAATTGGCCTAAGGTATCAGGCATCTTCATTTCTTGCTATACCTTTCAATCCTCCTAAATTAAAATGAACAAAAGCTATTTACTAATTCAATTGGACCAAGAGACTTATTTTACATGAAGTTGTGGATGGTATCTTTGTTTCCTGCAATAAAGAAGCAGCAAAGAGAGTTTCTATTATAGTGGGTATTTGTAATGACAAAAATATTTAGCACCTCTACAGCTGCATGCATAATCAGTTTGCTCTGTGACCTTACTAATGCTGTTTTGACCCTTCATCCACAGTCAAAAGTGTGTATTTGTTACCCACTTTGTTGCCCATAGTCAAAGCTCTACTCCTGATCACCAAAGCCTCAAAGTATTCAAAGAACTTTTTAACATGAGATTCACTCCCACAGCTTAAAAATTTTGGCATAACTATAAGCAACTGCATATGGTGCCTTCTAATGGGAAATGCTGGCACATTTATTAACAGTTGGTGCTAATATTATTCAATCATAATATTATTTCACAGTGCTAAACCAAATTTCTTAATCTCCATAGTAATGTTTCTTTCATTTCTCAGATCTCCAAATGAGGGCTTCTGACATAAGCGTACAGATCAGTGGAACGGTGCATTTTTTATGTAGGCTTTTCAATAGAGTGTACTCAATAGGCATGACATTATTAGAAGAGCCTAATCACACTAGCACATAATTATAATTATAAGTTTCTTTGAATAGCTTTTAAGGGCTTCTTGCAGCCTCCTGTTCAGAAACAAGGTGTAAGCATGCCAAATGATATTATGCTTCTTGGTGTTAATTACAGTTTGCCATGTCTAGCTGGTTGTTCAGTTGGAAAAACATAATTATTTATTGAAATACCAAGCTGAGTCCTAAAAACTTCACTGCCCCTCACTTGTAGGAGGAAAAGCTTCTCTCCTGGCTTTTTTCTTTTTTCCTCTCTCTCCTTATCTTGAACCTTTTCTTGTAATGGAATTTATCTTTTATAAATCCAGCAGCTCAGAAAAATTTTTGCCACTCAATAGGCTTCTCTACTGCCTCTTGTATTAAGCTCTTTCTTGAGAGGCTGATGTTGCATGCATCAGGCTGTTCCTTGAAAGCCAATTTAAACCTGATTCAGATGTATTATTTTCAGCTAGACTTGTGTTGTTCTTGTGACTTTTTTAAAATCTGATATTTACAGCATTCCCCACTGGTTTATGTTTGAGATGCATTAGTCAAAATGAAAACATGCTGCTCTCTGTGACCTCCGTCTCCATTTTACCATCTCCTAGATGGACATTTTATTGAATAGATTATAGGAACAATTTCTTCATCTCCTGTCTCAACTCTTTCTCTCTGTGTTAACTTCTAATTTAAATATTAATTTCCTTGTTCACCTGGCTTTGCACAGTACTTTATTTGCCTGTGATCTCTAACATTGTGTTACATGGATGCTATGTGTGTTGGCTCCACATATGCACACTGTCTGCAGACTGCCTGCTTAGAAATACAGAACACAGAAGGGGAGCAGAACTACGAAGGCTTTTTTCAGTGCTCCTCTGGGATGACATGTCATTGATCTTGGTAAGCTGCACTAGCTTTTAAAGCTCCTGAAAATGTACTCTTTGTTCCACATCACTCACTTTTCCCCCAGACCTCCTGCATGTAATTATATAGAATCATAGAATTATATGAAGCCTTTTTGTTGGAAACTAGGAACATGTAAGGTTGGATTAGTCAAAGTAGGATGCCAAATGCAGACATTGCAACATTGACTTTCCTGTTAAAACCTGAAGCAACTTAGCCTTATAATTTCAAAGCAAGTGTTAACAAGGGTTATTGTGAGATAGGCCTCGTGCAGGAAACAGATAATGTTGCAGTGATGTGCAGTTACATTATATTGATATGTAGATATGAATACATTTGTGGGCAGGGAGTAATATGGATGTTTGTAAAGGACACAGTTTTTTGTCATAAACTTAGAACATTTTGCATTATGAAGACAACTATATTTCCAAAAAATAAAAGAAGGACTTTTTTTTTTGTGGTGCTGCTTAAAATTCCCCCAAAGAGAATATTAAAGTTCCCTGAATTGCATTTTTTTGAAGAGGGCTGTTATAGAAAACAGAATTTTGGACATTTCTCTTTTCTTTGAATGCCAGTTCTTGTAGCTGCCTCTGTTCTTGGATATGTGAGCAGTGCTCCCAGATGACATGGATTAATATCAAAAGTAGCCATATACTCTTTTTCCCCATCCCCCTCTTTTCTAATGGCATTTTAACATGCTGCTGTGTCTGAGCACGTCAACAGGGTGTTTGGGAGCATTTGTGTAGGAGGGCATCCTGGCACACAGCATAGAGAGGTCTTTGGTCCTTGCTTCCCTCTGCGTTGTGGCTTGGGACTTAACCTCTGCTGGGTCCAGCTACCTTTCCACGATGTTATTAGCCTAAGTTGGTCCCCTGGGCACACAGCTTTTTTTTCAGGCACTTGCACTTACATATAAATAAGACAAAACTTACATGTGTCCATGCAGCAGTAATCTGATATGTCTTGGAAAACTGGAGTTATTTTCCTACTCCTACCATAGCTAACTGGGTCCCCTAGCTGGGATTTCAACTGTGCCAGCTCATCCCATCCCACCAGCTGCTGCTCTGTCTCCCTCATACACCAGCCTGCTTTCCAGACCATCCCCAATCCTTCTTTTTCCCCTCCCATTGTGGCTTTTCTTGCCATGCAAAGCCTCCACAGGGAGGCAGCAACCAGGAGACACTGAGGTTGCCCATTGCTGACCCTGAACTCCATTAGCT
The DNA here is from genome assembly GCA_002631895.1 of Agapornis roseicollis. NCBI lineage: Eukaryota > Metazoa > Chordata > Aves > Psittaciformes > Psittacidae > Agapornis > Agapornis roseicollis. Next base: position 53,458 of record NDXB01007394.1, on the reverse strand, counting down.
GGTGGAGCTGCTGCCCAGAGAAAGCCAGTCCTGGGGACTGTATTGAGTTGGGCTGCTGGGTTAGTGGATGCCCCTGAAAAGCTGGTAAATTTTCAGGTACGAGTGGACTGGGAGAGCAAAGAGCCTTGCTGTGAGCTGGCAGCTCTGCTTGGAGCCCTGGCACTGGGAGCCAGCCTTGTTGGACTGGGTGATGCTGCCAGCATGGAATCGGGTGGAGGGTTACCTTGCCCAACCAAGGAAAGCAGCAAATCCTAGACAGGATCAGGTTTGTGGCTGTATACAGGGTTTGAAAAGAGCGAGAGAACAGCAGAGCAGCAGCACAACTGCTTTATGGTTTCATTGCTTCTTACAGCATGTTTTCTTGTTTCTTGAACAAAACTGGTCAGTCTAGGACTATTAACTGTATCTCTTTGGAAATGCACACTTTTGTACTGCTCATGGTGTATGCAAAGGAGTAGCATCCCCCAAATTTCTGTAAGCCAACCTTGTCTTCCCCACGGTCTCTCTGGTCCAGTTCTTAATTGCAATAAGGATTGAAGTATTCAAAAATAAATGGACTTGAAAGCATTTGAGAGTACAGGTATATTTATAGCTATAAAAATATTTATACACCATTAAAAAATACTTTACTTTTCCCAGTATAGATTTCAGAGTGCTTTTATAAATATTGATGGATTTTAGACTTCTGGAAATAATACTCATGTGCCAGTTTTTATTTGCAAAACAAAACTAGTATTAAGAAACACAATTTGGGGTTTGTAGTTGACTGCAAACTGAAAGGGATTTGTTGTAAACAGCAATAAAAAGGCGAATGTTGATACCATCCAAGCTCTCATGAGACCTCACTTGGAGTATTGTGTGCAGTTCTGGTGTCCTCAACATAAAAAGGACATGGAACTGTTGGAACGAGTCCAGAGGAGGGTCACGAGGATCATCAGGGGACTGGAGCATCTCCCATATGAAGACAGGCTGAGAGAGTTGGGGCTGTTCAGCCTGGGGAAGAGAAGGCTGTGTGGAGACCTCATAGCAGCCTTCCAGTATCTGAAGGGGGCCTATAGGGATGCTGGGGAGGGGCTCTTCATTAGGGACTGAAGTGATAAGACAAGGGGTAATGCGTTCAAGCTTAAACAGGGCAGGTTTAGGTTGGATCTAAGGAAGAAATTCTTTCCTGTGAGGGTGGTGAGGCACTGGAATGGGTTGCCCAGGGAAGTTGTGAATGCTCCATCCCTGGTGGTGTTGAAGGCCAGATTGGACAGAGCCTTGGGTGTCGTGGTTTAGTGTGAGGTGTCCCTGAACTAGATGATCTTAAGGTCCTTTCCAACCCTAACTATTTTATGATTCTATGAAAATTACAGGTCTGTTCTAGATGACAAATGATTCTCTTGCATCTTTCACACTGCTCAACATTATTGAGGTTGTAGCTGGAAAGCCACATCCAGTTTGTGAATGCAGTCCTTCAGGAGAATGTGGATGAATTGAACATAGTCCAGTTGGGAAAATTAGAAATTAGGAGAGTTTCAACAGTGTGACCTGTGAAGAAGTGTTGAAATATTTGTTTATTTAGTCTGGAAGGGAGATGACTGGCTAGAAACAAAAGTCTTCAAAAACATGAAGGCTTGTAGGGACAGAAAATAGTAATAAATCATCCTCCATGGCAGCAAATGGCAGGATTAAAAATAATCATCTTAATTTGCTTCAAGGAAGATTAAAATAAAGAAAAAGCTCAGATGCAAGGAATAGGCTGTGTAAGCAGCTTGTGAAATTCCTAATTTTCATGGAAACATTTTATTTATTTTGCTCAGAGCTTTACCGTCTGGAGAGGCATCCCGAAAGCCTTTGCAAATATAGAAACAGTAATGTAAAAAGGTCTGTATTAGGAGAATTTATAGGAAATTAAGAATATAATAATATGAGGTAGATGAAAAGATTTTACAAAGTTTCCAATCTAGGTTGCACAGAACTTTGAAACATCAATCTCAGCCGTTGTAAGGGAGCCAGCTATACCTGCATTTGGCCTTGCTTAAAAAACTCAGATGCTGGAAATCCCACAGTCTTCCTGGACATCCTTTTCAGCAGTTTATTTTTGTTGATATTTCACTTCATATTCCCTCACGTCAGTTTTAAACCACAGTGATGCATGAGCTATTCACCATAGATAGAGGACAGTTTAATTTTCTCTCCTTTACAGTTATCTTCTTTGTATTTGAAGACTATTACCATGTCTCTGCAAAGGCCTGATTCCCTCATCAAGTTTGTTCCCTAGTTGGTGCTTTCAAGCCCGGTGGTTATTCTTGTTCCCCTCTGAGCACTTGCCATTTCATCAGTAAGATGATGAAATCTTATCTTTCATCATAAGTGCCCACACCCAACCCAGAACTCCTACTGGGGCTTTATTAGTGCTGCTCAGAAGATGTTTGTTGGCACAGCCTAATGCTGCCCAGCACAAATACCCCAGCATTAGTTGTGTCATGAGATCTGTTCAGCTGTGGAAAGCCTTGCTGTTGCATCTTAAGGCTGCCATATGCTATCATGTTTATTTTACACTGGCTAGTGGGACTGAGCAGGTTTGCTTGTTACAGAGATACATACTTGGGGGTTTAGATGGTCAGAAGCAGGTACTTCTGAGTCCTTAAAATCTAATGTGAGCAGAGTGGCTAACGTAACTGCTGAACCCAGTTGTAGATGCCTGGCAGATTTCCTTTTATTTTTTCAGCTGCTGGAAGGGTTTAACATTAGGAAGTTTAGGAACAGAAAGAGGAAACCCTGAAGATCTGTAATACCGATTTCAGTCCGGCCATGCTTCCTTCTGTAATGAGTTTGAGTACAACTAATGAAGCATTTAATTTGCAATGAAATTGTGTATGAAGTCCATGTTATTTACAAAGTGAAAACCAAAATCAAATCAAATAGCATTATACATGTGTAGGAAATACGACTGCATGCAGATGTTAAAAATGTGAGAAAAGGCTTAAAAAATGCATCTGGGTATGGCTACTGCAATAAAGAACAAGCTCTTCTTTCAGGTATGCACTGCCTGATTCCTTGTGGAGCTGCTCAGAGCTCTGCACAGTCTTCTACATAGTATTCATTACTTGGTCTTTGCTTTCTAATGAAAAAACACTCATCTACAAGTCTGATCATTCAACCATAGAATATAATTCTTTCTCCTATTCACCTTGTCCTAAATCAAGCAATTCTCTGCATGTTGCATCGCAAATACAGCTCACTTCCACCCTTTGTCTCCAAGTTGCCCTTTCAATATATGTTCTTGTTACTCTAAAATCAGTGTCAGGGAACAGGTGCAACACAGGAATGCACACTATAGCTGGTTCTGTGCCAACTCTGCTGCTTAAACATTAGAAGTGATTAAAAGTTAAAAAAGTAAGCAGGTTTTCGTCAGTCAATAGTGCAGCCCTACCAGAGAGAAGTGAATTTGAGGCCATGAATGAGGCACCAAGGGTTTGCCCTTCTTTTAAAGGTTTCATTTAACTTAAGGTCATCGTTATCCTCTTTTCCAGCAATCATCTGCTAAATCTGGTAACGGCAATACTGACGTCAGCAGAGCTGGACAGGGGCACCCAATGGAGAAGAATTTGACTCACTATGTTTTTGCTGCTATTGTAGTATGCAGAATGTCCTGAACTCGTAAGCAAGCAGGGAGAAACCCTCGAGCAATCTTTTCTGCTGTAATCTCCACATATTGCCATAGACCTGGGAGGAAATTGTTAGTCTAGTCTGGGATTTATGTAGCTGATTTGGTTTAGATAGCTCACAAACAGAAAGGGGAGGAATCCTATCCTGCAGTTTTGCTATATAATTGCTTTGGTGCTTCTGAAAAGAGGATTTGCCTGACTCACATGTTCCGTGTGATCTCATGTAAGAGTGTGGGAGCCATATAAAACATTGAACATTGCTCAAATTGTCAGAGGCTTCATACAGCTTTTTATTGTCATGCGCAAACTTTTATTCTAGTTGATCTGGGCTTACAGTCATTCTTGGTTAAATTCTTTGAAAGGATAAGATTCAGCAAGACGCAACAGCTAATCTGTAGATGCTTTTGTGAAACTGAAGTGGAGTTTAATATTTCCTTGGAAGTCTTGCATTGATCATTTTTCCACCAAAAAAAAAAAAAAAATCTAAAAAGTTAAGCCTGAAGAAATAAAGATACCGATTCCCCTTTATTCACAGGAACATTTCCTCTCATGGTCATGGCAGTGTTTCACTGGTGGAGTTGTGGCACTGATTGGAACGATTTCCAAAGCTTCCTAAAGCAGACATAAAGCTTTAACGACAAAAGCAGGTTTGGGTCTGGTTTTCAGGAGGGTGAGTAGCTCTGGTCAGCACCCAAATCAGTGGGTGATTTCAGTTAAGGCTGGTTAGGCTTGGATTTAATCTGTCTGCATCTGATTAGAAGGCTATTTGACAGTAGTTTCTGTACAAGTTTGTTGTGAATGTCATCATTCAGAGCGCAGAGATGAAAGGACGGAGATTAGGGAGCCAGGAACCAAATCTGAGTATTTCTAGAACTGCTTATTTCTATGTCTTTTTCTGTTTTGTATATTCTAGTAACTGTTCATGCATGAGGAGCAGAACCATGTAAGAGGGTTGGAACTAGATGACCTTAAGGTCCTTTCCAATCCTAAATATTCTATGATTCTATGAATTCAGAGTTAACAGAAAACAGGGAAGTGTGAGCAACCTGCACTTCTCAGAGGTGTGAGTTCAGAACCAGAAGTTAATTAAAAGTAAAGGGGAAAACCTATTTCAAATTCAACCATTTATGTTCCATAGATATAAATCTGGTGGGCCAAATAAATCAATGTGTTTGGCCAGGTCCAGTATACCAGCTGGGGGCTGTGTATGGAATCATTCTGAGTAGAATGAAGTAGAGAGTTTCACCATCTGTGAGCAGTGCAAAGGAATGAAAGTGTATTTATCAAGTGGGGTGGGCTGCAGAAAGGAAGCACTTCAGCTTTCCTTTTTGGAGCTTATTAGTCTGTGCTCCAGCTATAGCAGGCACACTCATCATATAATCTGTTTCATAAAGTGTTTTTCTGCCAGTTTGTTGTTCTGCACTTAGATGCTTGTTAAATATCCTTCCTATCAGGCTTAGTATTTTCTGTGCCAGTTCTTTCTGGACAGTGGTATAAAAATAACGTTATTTTTGGCCTGAGTGTTCTGAAGTCCTGCAGTTTTGTTTTGGCTTTTACACCTGACAGTATCTATCTTTGTAGCTTTGTCTCATTGACCACAGGGACAAAGGCAGAATGTATAACACTGCTGAAAACAGATGTGAATAATTAGTTTTGTGGTAGGGCCAAGACAGGTTTGTTTTTAACTACATCCACACTCTGCCTTGTCACTCTCCTTTTCTGTTTCCCATGGTCACTATCTCTGTGAAGCACTTTTGCTTTTCAAGTTGGCCTGACCTCTTACAAAGCTCATTTTGTCCCTAAGTCTAAAGTTCGTTCAATTTCTGCTTTAACACGGTGTAAGTCTGATTTCAGCCTTCTTCTAGAGATGGAAAAAGGGCAAGAAAAATGTAGTTTCTCTATGATTTTTGCTCTTACAGTCTTTGCTGCAGTTACCAGTGAAGTTTTTAAGTTGGAATCCATGCTTCCGGCCATGTTGCCATTAAGAAGGTCACAGAGCTCATCAGCTCCTCTACTGTCTTATTTTTGGAACTAAATTAAAAGTTAAAAGGATGTAAAATCTATTCCACTTTCCACTTTTCTTTGCATATTTACAATATGTTAATAATTGCAGCTAATTTTCTCAAAGTTAGAATTATTATTTCTAATGGTTCTTGATTTGAAGCATTATGGTATAACAGTCAGCTTGTCATGGCTTTGACAAACACTTTATCATTCTATTTAAGGAATCAGTTTTAATCTTCAAAGAAAAGAGCTTAGTTAATTTAGAAGTCAAGCAGAGAGATGGCAGTCATATGAGCTTTTAGCACAATAGATATTCATAAAATATCCCCCATAAAATAGTAAGCCTTAGGGACAGATCAGTGATATAAAATTCCCTCTTTTTTCCTCCTGCACATGTCTACTCCCACTGAGGATAGTCATTAAAAGTAAATGCTTGTAAATTCAGAGCCACCTGACCTGTCATAAAAATTATGGGGTTTTAAGAATCTCATGTAGAAAAAAAGAAAGAGTAGGACTGTTCTTTAGTATTAGTGCCATTAAGGGAGTTTATTCAGCTAAGTTTGGGTTAATATTCCTGAAATCAGAGAGGGAACTGTCTTAGTCTCAGAGCAATTATTAAATGCTATTACCTTTACATTTGCAATCTCATGGCAGAATAATGCAGCCTCCTGGGGAAGGGGAAAAACTCCAGTATCAGGGATATTTAAAATGAGACTGAATAAAAAATTGCAGGAGGTCATATATGCAGCAGTCCATTAGAACTGCACTGCCATAAGACCTATCTCATACTTTATGTTCCCTTCTACAGAAAAGGAATTTTGGCCTTAACAAGAGCTACTTTGTCATCATGATTACTGAGCTATTCTTGAACTCCTGTGAATCTGTATGATTCTTGTAGCCATCACCACTTTTGCCATTTTCATCCCTGATGACAATTCCTAGCCTTTTCTTCGTAATACCCTAGCACCCTAGAAAGCCATTGCTACTGCTTCAGTCTGCTGGACCCAAATCCATAAGTAATCAAAAGAGATTTATATACTTAACTTCAGGAATTGGCTGTTTCTCTTCCTACCCTTTTCATCCCCCTCTCCTAAAAAACAGTCACCTCATTTTTATAAGCTGTTTTTTCTAGCATTTCTTTAGATGTGTGTGCAGATCTTTGTACAGCTCTGAATCTTCTTTATACCTGAACAGGCTGGGTATAGCCCTAGCCCCACTGGCCAGGGATGCTGGAAAGTGGCTTTATAGACATGCTCACAGCACCAGTCCCTGTTGTTTCACTTTCTCACTTGAGCTTGGATGTCTATTACAGCATGAGTGTGTTAGTCCTTTAGGAACGAAGGCAAATCCATGTAGATCACATTCCTGCAGGATTGATTGTGTTTAGTGTTTATCCTGTGTGTAACACAGACCATTGCAATTCACACGAGCAGCCTTATGCTGAGCTAAAAGGCTTGAATTGGAGCAAAGCATCTGAGTCCTAAAGGAACTTAACTGTTTTCCAGCTGCAGCGAAGGAAAAAGACCAATGTGTCTTTAGTGCCCAAGCCTCATGCAAGGGGAAGGAAATCATTAAAGTGCAGATTTTTCAGTGGACCAAGTGTGTCCACGAAGTTGGAGGAGGTGAAAACACATTAACTAAAGGCCAGGGGAAAAATTCCTTCCCAACCCAAAATAGGGTGGGCTGCATGGCCCTGTGTATGCAGTCATCTCCATTTAAGAGGTTTCTTGGTATGTGATTGAAACATGGATGGTTTAGTAGATAGGAAGGAAAATCTCCAGTCACAGTCAGATCCTAGAGGTATATTTGCTCTGTATCCTGGCAAAGACAGTGCAAATAAGAAAGATCTCTTGTAATAAATGATAGCCATTTAAGAAGCTGTGTTTGAGGGTTGGGGTTTTTTGTTTCCTAAAATAATCCTGCAAACCTTTCTCCATAACAACTCCATTTTTGGCAATTCTGCTTGAAGAACCGTTCATATTAAATACGAGCATTTGAAGTGAATCATTTAATTTGCTTAACTTAAACAGGTTCCTACTACATTTAATTTTAAGCTGATTCTCTCTAATTAAAGTTCAAGTCACTCTTAAATATTTAGCCTTGTTAAGTGAAGATCCAGGAAAGAAAATGTAATCACCTTTTCCTTCTTTGCTTTACCTGAAATGTGCCTTTTTCTGTGTTTAGCTTTGAAACACCGATTTAATTGGAGCTACAAGCATTAATTATTTCCAGGGTTTCAAGCACAAATTAAAATTTTAAATTGAACAGCTAGGCCAATTAATTCTGTATTATTTTAGAAACTTTCCTTATAACAGTTTTGCTGGGGGAGAGAAGCAGGGGAGAATCAAATTCCATGTTAATCGGGGGATGCCCATACAAATGACCAGTGAAATATGCAGCCTGTGTATTTTTCCACACTTGAATATTGGGGAATTTGTTTAAGGTTGTGCTTGCTAAGGTGTTTTGGTAAGTTGACCTGGTTTACATCTATCTTCAGACTTGTGCACCTGGAAGGCAGAAGTATGAGATCTGTGTCTAGTTTCAGGGTTTCAGTGGGATGAATGCTGTCCATGAAAACCAAACTATTTTAGGGGATTTTCCCTCTGCAGTTGGTCATCCAGTTCCCATGTGGCTATGCTTGAAAATGCGAACTTGATATCTAATAAACAAGTACTGGCAGTTTTCTCATCCATTCCTTCCCCTTATTTTTTGGCTGGTACCTATTTATGTTCAGCTGATTATCTTTTTTTTTTCAGCCTAACTGACTATGACACCAGACAAATTAGTGAGCATTTTGTCTCCATGATTAATCAGTGAGCTTTCAGTTTTGGCACTGTGTTGTAGGATTGCTTAGAGGATAAATAAATAAATCAATCAGATATTCCTGACAACTGTAAAATGATTGAGGGTAAAAAGAAAAAAGCAAAGCCACACAACGAAAGTTGAATGATGGCTTCATCACTCCTTAATGTGAAATCAAAAAGTACACGGGGTTTCTCGGCTTGGATAACTGGACATGCTAACTTTGAAATCAACATTACCATTTCCTTCTTCCCACTGGATCTGCTGGTGGTTGTTACACAGGACTGAGAGATTTCCTGTATCTTTATTTCTGGTGGGTAAAGTTGGACTTGTAATTTCTATTTAGAACTGTGGGTTTAGTCTGAAAAAGAGTATGTAAGAATGAAAGTTGCTCTGTCAGTGAGTCACAGTCCTGGCAGTTGGCCTGAATAACAAAACCCACTTTTTCCCACTTGCAAAGCTGATGCTGTTCAGGGAGACTTTGTTGGCTGTACCTCTGCTTCTCACCGTATTGCTAACTAGTTGCAAGGGGAAAATCTGTTCTTGTTTAGTATTTGGTCTATATTCCTGTTTCTGATGGTGTTGGACAATGCAGCTGTAGAAGACATTTGCCCAAAGATTTTTGCTTTCTTGCAGTCAGGATAGATCTCAGCTTGCTGCCCTCAGCCTGGTAGCAGCTGCAGATCCAGCAGCTGAAATATCCTCAAATGGCTCCGAGCAGTTTTGGCCAGAGGTCCCTGGGAGAAAAACAAAAGGAACTCTTCCTATCTCCCAGCTACATTTGTTTTATGTTTTGGAACACAGGGTACAAACTCTGTGCTCGAGTATTTGACCCTACTTGTCAAACATACAACTTTTCCTGACAGTTAAATTTAAGCCAAGATGTCAGAGGGCAGGTTTTGTCTCAACCCGTGCAAAATGGCCATTTTGATGCAGTTTGGTCTAGTAGGTATGTTAATGCTGAACATAGAAAATATACCTCTGTACTTATTTTTCTCTGAGGCCTTCTAGCCACTTAAACTATGGATGACCCATGAATACATACACTACTCACTTCTATGGCCCTGAAGGAATTGCAAACATTTTGGGTATTACAAATATTATAAATAATTTCTGAAATCTTATTCAAGGAAACATGTTTTGTGTGTGCATGAAGTGATGGGAGAAAGGAGACCCCTTGAGGTTCCACCTGAAAAGATGAAAACCAAAATGCATCCAGCTTCCTTAGCCAAGTCCCGACATAGAGGGGGAACCTTGGGGACTACAATAATTGACCTATGTTATCATTCTGAGTTTCATTGCAAGTAAAATATAACCTCAGCTATATCAGCATAATTTCTACTATATCATTTGTAATGAAGACTGCAAGAAAGAAGACACCTGAAATACAGTGTGCCAGCAGTTAGCTGAACCATTTCCCTTATCTTCACTTCCACAAATTTATATCTGAAAGTACGTGTTTTTCTAAAGCTGCTCCATCTGCTTGATGACTTGGCAGCATCAAACACTGCTGTGGGTGGATAAGGCTATGCATCCACACCTAACAGACAAGTGCCCTGAAAAGTCCTCTGCAAAATGCCGTTCTCAGGATACTTGCGTTCTCAAGGTCAGCCTGTTTCCTAACCCTTGTGTCCTTTTCCTTTCTTTCAGGGCTTTGAGGACCCCAAGGACAAGTAAGCAAATTTACTTCTGTCATACACTATCATGTTTGCACATTTGGGTTGGTTTTTTTCTCATATTAAAAAAAGACAAAAATTAATGCCCAGCAGCCAAGAATAATATCGGATTCCCCAGAGGTTTCTTCAGGAGGGACAGCCAGTTGAGGGCACAGGATTGAGTGATATGTGCTCAGAACTGCAACTGTCCTCAAAACTTGTATTTGTGTGGTTCTAACTTCCTTTCGTAATTAACTTACTTTTGCTGCTCTTCCCCTTACCCCCAGTATTCTTTGCTATTTGCTGCTTTGAAAATATCCCAAGAACAAAATCTTCCTGTAAAATATGTCTGAGATTTGAACATCTCTGATAAGTACGTATTCAAATAGGTAGAGTTTCTGAGTTTATTTATATGTATTTTATATTAATCATTGTTACATATTGCTTATTTCTATATATAAAAATGAACTCAGAAATTACAGCTTATTCGAAAATGTCAGTTCAAACTTTCATGCTCTAAAATGCAGCCACATTAAAGCAGCATTTTCATTTTTGTTTTTATATAGCACTTTAAAAAAATGTCTAAAACAACAATTTAACAAGAGTGATATTTTGGAGGAAAAGCCCAAACCGTGTTCACCTTTTAACTTCTACTGCTGGAAACAGCAAAAACATTTCCTGTACTAAAGGTGTTTAGAATAATTTCACATTCAGCCTTACTGAATGGCATTAATTGTAAGCTTGCTTAGAACAAGATAGATGACAGTAGAGGAGGCTGATACATATACTATGTTGCTGTTGCTTCTTATCAGCTCCTTTCTCAGGCTGTTGGTCAGGACAAAGTGGACTTCTGTGAGCTGGGACAGCTGAATGCTTCTGTGAACCCTAAGTATCCAGCTTTGGGAAAATTCACATTATGGTGGTTGAGCATTGAGAACAACTCCCTAAAAGTAAAGGGAAATGATAAGTTTTAACATGGCAATATTAATACTCATTCTCTTCTTCCCCTGCCCTTTAATGCAAACTCTATTTAGCTCTGTGCACCCTGGGATGTTTCTCATGAGCAACAAGGTGTCTAGGGAGAATCACCAGGGTTTCCTGTTGCATCCATGGCTGCTGGGAACTCAGTTGATGTTAGTTATACTTTGAACAGAAGAGTGCTAACGATTACAGCAAAATAATTCTTAGAAATACCTAAATTGTAGGTATTCCTTATGAAATAGCATCCCTCCTCATAATTTGTGGAAGAAAATATAATTTGAACTGCCTTAGTACTGGTCCATAGCAGTTACCCAGCTATGAAGGAACTGCGTCTCTGCTGTTGCTCCAAGGACTGGAATCATAGAATCATAGAATAGTTTAGATTGGAAAGGACCTTAAGATCCTCTAGTTCCAACCTCCCTTCAGTGGGCAAGGGCACCTCGCACTAAACCATGTCACCCAAGGCTCTGATCAACCTGGCCTTGAACACTGCCAAAGATGGAGCATGCACAATTTCCTTGGACAACCTGTTCCAGTGGCTCACCACCCTCACAGTGAAGAACTTCTTATATCTTATCTGAACTTCTCCTGTTTAAGTTTGAATGTCTCTTCTCTGTCCTGCAGTTTGAGCTGCTATGGCCAATAGCTAAAAGCTGTGTATTTACTGTGCTGGTTCAGTGTGATTCTATCTTATTATGCAGTTTGCAGGATTTTTGGATTTCTGTTCAGCACCAAAAGAAGCTGCTACTTGCCTCAGATTCCCTTGAGCCAGAAATCTGTTTAACTTAAGAACAAAGATTTGGCAGAAAATGTTTGTGTTGATAGCGGTTAAAATCAGATACCTAAACCATGTCAAGTGCTCAACCCAGTGCCTTCACATGCAGAAACACTGAGCATCAATACTTCTTTCAAAGGAAGACATAGGCACCACACACATCTGGAAACAAGACCTGACACTTACGTGCCTAAATGCAGATTTAGCTATTGAATCTAGGAGCAAAGCATTTCGAATTATGGCATACATGTAGTTTTGGCAGTGGTCACACTCTTCATTTGTAGAAAATAATTAAATCAGCAGAACATTTTTGGATTACTCTGAAGCTAGCATCACTGGGTTAACTGCTAGCTTTCACATTTGCAAGCACAGCGCTAAAGCTGCTCCAAGCTTACTTCATGATGTTCCTGTCCCTTACAACAATTTTGTGCGGCTGCATTTGGAGAAATCTCAGCAGTGCAGTTAAGAGGTGTTTTTGGAATTTCAGGGTGGCCTGAAATCCTTGCTCTGATTTACAGGCATGGGGAAATTTTGTATTTCAATTTAAAATCATACTTATGCAAATGTGCCTAAACTTACAAATTGCAAAAATAAATTACTACAGTATTTTAGATTGGGTACAGCTGACTGCAAAAGTCACCTGAGCAGCTAGGTATATATGCAAGGTGACTAAGCTTTGTACAGTGTGTATGAAGGTGGATGCCTCATTGCAAATACCCAGAAAAGCAATTTAAAACCTGCAGGGGTATTTCTACATAATCTGCAATCACAGAAGTTGTTGTAGTATTAGAGATACCCTCAGCAGTATGATGACCTATTATAAAACTAAAGACAGCCGAGGCCAAAGCCTGAGCAGGCAGTCTCCTCTGTGTCTTCCTGGGTGACGCTTTTAGGCTGGAGCTTGAAATTTAACTGAGGTTCACCTAGATACTGGGCCAACACTTGCTTCAGCTCTACGGGAAAATGTATTGCATCTCTTGTACATGGTATGTAATGACTAAATGTGAATGACCCAAATGTGTAAATAACTCACAGGATCTTGGAAGACATTCTGTAAATAAGAAGCCTAATGATTTCCTTGCTCATTTTTATGAGTCCAGAAAACATTGTAAGGACTGAATGAAAATAAGCAGCAGCATCTTGAATGCTCAAGCGGATGTGCTTCCTCTAAGGAAGCATCTAGAACTAAATTGAGTGTCCTGTCCTTCTAGGGACAAAACTACTTTCAATTTCAAGTAGAATACTGAATCTGAAGAAATTAAATAATTCTAGGTCCCCAAAATAAAAAAATCTTTTGCCCAACCCCACTGAAATATTAAGATTGGCTAAAATATAGACGAGAACTTGAGACAAACTAGGTTTGCCATTGCCATAGGGTCACTAAATAGATACTGCTGTTGTGTCATCATGACCCAGTTGAGGTACAGACACATTCAGCTCACTGGCTGGGAGAAAGGGAGGTGGAATGGAAATGAGTAGATGGACCTGATTTTATTTTTCCTTTTGCAAGAGGTGCACGGCAGTGTTGGGGTACAGAAGGCTCCTGAAAATCTGGTGCAGTTTTGCAGAAAGCTTTAGAAAAGCCTTTCTTTCGCAAATTGACCTTTAACTTTTCAGAGTCACATTCTGGTTTGTAAGCTGCATGGAGCAATCTCTGTTTGCAGCACAGTCATACTTGTAGGGGCCCACTGTCTGCAAGACAGTGTGCATTATACACTGTTCTGCAGTACAGATAACACCAAGAAACTAAAGCAGTGTAGCTTTTCATCCTGCTTGTCAGACCTTGAGATTTTTTCACCAGAGTGCCAAAGGTGAAGGCCACGCAGCATGAGCTATACGTTGCTCTGCTGTCATGAGGTTAGCACATAGAAATAGTTATTCACTGGCATATGCCACAAGTGAGGCTTGTATTCCAGTGGATAGCTATTGGCATATCCTGTGGATAACCTTGGCAATCATGCAAGCAAAGCAGAAAAACAGCACTTCAAGATTAGCTTTTAATTTCTGCCTATAGCTGGTTGTAAGGCAGGCCATTAAAGTAACAGCATCAAGTCACTAAAATCCTGTTAGATTTTAAAATAGCTAAAGAGTCTGGGGAGGTGCTTCAGGTTTCCTCATCCTCCATGCAAAATACCTCATTTTTTTCAACAGTTTTTGAAAAGCAGCCTTGTTTTCCTGAAGCTGTAGCTGAGCATCAGAAACGCACTGATAGTAAAGGTGTTAAGCAATATAGAAATCTTGTTCCACAGTTTTAGAAAGCAGAATCCAATTTGTATTTCTTTTTATTTTGCTACCTTTTTCAACCTTTCCTTGAGTTAAATAGATATAAAAATCTTGTAAACAGAGAATTTTGCCTAGTCTATGCTTTATACTCATGAAAGGGAGGCAGTGGGGAGTCAGGCCACATATTTTCCTACAGGTTTGTTCTGTAAAATTTTTTTCTCAAAACCGGACCATTGCTCAAGTTCAGAAATTTTCACAGAAAATGCTATTGGGAAGCAAAAAATATGACTGGTTGCATAAATCATTTTGCCAGTTCAGCTGTAACAGCAGAACAGGTGTGGAGAACAGTAAGTTAGAGGATTCATAGAGGGAAACTATGGTTTTAGAGAATGGACAGTAAAGAGACTGCTAGGCAAGAAAAAGGATGTGGTACAGAAGAAGAGCAAGTAAATCAAATCCTTTCACTAGTGGTCTCAGGACTGGCAAAGAGCTGTAGAGCAGATGCAATTTTCCCCTTAGCTCATAATCTGTTTTCTAACTTGAAGCTGTCATGAGCAAAATGCCACTAACCTCCAGCTTTTTATACAGTGAAATGGTAACATATGGTGAAGAGGGGGAAATTATCTTGTCCTTTTATGTTCCCTTTTTGTGACATCTTCAGGAATACACAGGAAAGTATGAACCCAGAAGATGAAGTGGATGAGTTTCTGGGCCGTGCCATTGATGCCAGAAGTATTGATCGGTTACGCTCTGAGCATGTGCGCAAGTTCCTCTTAACATTCAGGGAGCCTGACTTGGAGAAAAAGGTAATGTTGTCTAAAACTCATTGCAGTGCGTCATTCAGTCTTGTTATGAGTTTTTTATTCTCCTGCATAAGGTCATGCTTATATATCTATAGGTAAAGCTAGGTTCTAAGTGTTGGAGGTGGGCCTGTGGTCTTAGAAAATCTGTGTATCTTCATAGGAAGTTTGATGTAGGTGTCCCTAGAAAGTCACAGTCATCTGAAGGAAGCACTGGGCTGGAAACCCAAGCCATTTCTGTCAGACACACATGAATATGCACTGATGAGCTGCAAAGAGAATCCAGAATAAGCCAGGTTTGTTTCTCTGACTTTGAGGCATCTGAACTTGAGATTTCATTCACCCCTTATTTCCCTCAGATCACTGGAGAGACCTGCTTCAGCTTGCCTGAGCTCTGAATCACCTCTGGAGGGGCTTTTCCCCGCCCTTTGTCCCGAGGTACTGCTAGGGCTCATTAGGATGCAGTCTGTACTCTGGTCATTTTTGGGAAACCATTTTAAGCAATGAGGGGTCTGGATAAAAGCAGAAGCATGTAATTTCCCCCCACTCCTTCCCTTCAATTTTATAGCTGAAAACTGCTAGGGAAATTAGTGGTTCACCTGTTCTAATCACCTTTTATTTTGTGGTTCAAACATTGAGACCATCTGTACTGAGAACCATGCTTCAGGCTAAATAAAGCATCTTTGGGAATCGGATGCAGCTCCCATGTGACCAATATGTTGACAAGTAGTTGGAAGCAGTAACTGTGCGAAAACCGCAGCATCCTCGCACTATCATTAGAACAAGCCAAGCTGTCTGCACAAATACAAGGTTTTCTCATTAGCAATATTCATTCCTGCTGGAGGAAACTTCCCATGGAAGAAGTTTAGGTCTGACAGTGGTGACCTAGAATGCTGTTGGCAGCTAATACATTTCTGTTCCTCTTGTGCGAGAGCCACATAGTGACTCCTCTCACCACCCAGCTGTGTGGGTTTGTTCCCTGCTCTTTGGGTCTGTTCAAGACATTATAGCCTACCCAGGGAGAAGGGGAGTTTGTAATGTTAGCTGTTTCTTACCAGCACTGCTTTCCAAGCACCTAAACAGAAGCCAAACAAGAAGTTTTTGTGAAGAAAAGGCAGCCAGCCAAAGTTCCCACTAACATAACCCTGTTTGCATTTTCTGCAGTACTCCAAGCAGGTGGATGACAGGTTTGGAGCCTACATGGCTTGTGCCTCCCTAGTCTTCCTCTTCATCTGCTTTGTTCAAATCATAATTGTGCCACAGTGAGTACCTTTTCATCCCTTTGCTCCCATCTGCTCCTCTCCTCTATTCTGACCTACTTTTCTTTGTTTGTTGGTTTTTTTTTCCTTGAGAATTTAGAGCACCAAGGGGAAGAGAAAAATCCTTTAATAATTCATGCTCAAGTGATGCATGGTGCTTATTGTTTTCACTTGTTTCTAGTGCAGATTAAAACCTCCTCACTAGCATGTGAGGATTTCTCTTTTCCCAGTGTGATTTCTCTTACCATTCACCTCCATCTTAGGAAATTCAGTTCAGCACATTTATAAGCCTGTGGAAAACAAATATCCTTAAGTAGGAAGGATTGCCTACTAAGGCATAGTAAGTATCCACAACATGAGGCTAGGCTGCCCTCTTATCTGTATGCAGTGGGACAGGGAGGTGTAAAACCCATCACAGCCTTGCTGTTCAGAGTACTGAGGTCTCAGATTCTGCTTAACAAATGAGGCATAACCATTCATACATTCATTCTTCTGGAGTCAGAGCAGCAATGCAAGAAAAAAGTTGGAGAGGGTGTCGAGCTACACATGCCTAAGCTTCGAGTATCTCACATTAGGTTTAAGGGTTGCAAGCATTTCTTTCCCCAGGCAAGAGCAGTGTGAGCTCCTCAGGACTGTTGGGCACAGTGCTCTTGGACCACTCTAGAGAAATCCTTTGTTTGAAAGGCAGAGAGTAACCCACTAGATTTTTTTCCAGCAGTGAGCTCTGCAGACATATTTTTTCTCAAAAAGTTTATAAAAAATCCCTTAAAATTAAAGCGTGTTGGTATTTCCTGTGCTCTGCTTCAGTAGCAATAATGCATCATTCACTAAGCACTGCTGTGCTGGAAATAAATACGGAGTTAGTAATTTTAAATCTGGAGAAAAAGATCACAGAAGCTCTGAAAATGCTCCAAATTCATCTTCATTACAAGAAGAAAAAGAATGTGTAAAGAGAGCTCCAACACTATTTTATGCCATTACAACTGCTTTCTACCTCTGTTCACACCACAGATCTTTTCAGAATAGAGATTGATTTGTAGTGTTCAGATCAGATAGTCAGAAGGTCACAGAAACAATTCATAGTCTGATGTTTGAGGTTATTCACTGTCCTAGCTAAGAGGTCATTCACTTCTGCGCACAGAAAGATTGTATCAGTGAAATAACACTAGTACAAATGTACTGTGTAAACAGACAGATCCACTTTGGGAAACTAACTGAAGCTGAAAGAGGCTCAAAGTTGAAACTGGATCAGTCACAACAATTAATGCATTGTTAATTATATCCAAAAATGTTCTTCAGGAGTAATTGATTTAGCAAGAGCTTACACTTTGGATCTCTGGATACTGCTGTTGTGACTTTGCATGTGCAGAGGCCCTCTACCAGCCTTTATGTTGCCCGTCAAACTCCCCAAGCAGCCACTAAGCTGTCTGTATAAAACCCAGTTTAACATCCAAATGACAACTTGATGATTTCTGATCTCTGGCAACCATATGGCTGACTCCTTTGTATTACACAGGAGTCAATCACTTAAGGCAGCGTGGTGTAAATGTCATGCTGCTGTCTTTTTCCACACCACCCATAAGGGTGGGGTTTTGGTAACTTCTGAAGTGTCCTTAGATGGCCTGGCCTATCTGAAAGATCTTTTGGTTCAAGCATAAATAAAATTCTATGTCTTAAGTTCAGGTCAGGTATACTTCCCTTCACCTTTTGGTTTGTTTTTCATTAAATTTCAGTTGCATCATTGAAGGTCTTTCATTGAAGTTATCAGTAAAGCAGCAACTGAAACCACAGGTGAATATGTGTCACCATCAGAGCTTCATGAAGAACACACCATGGCAATTGAATCTGAAACCAAAGATAAAATGGCAGTAATGATTTATGATGATAAAGAGGAATAGCTTCAATGAATTTCACAAAGGCTCAAATAGTAAATTAGCAAGTACAATTATCTTAGTAGTCATGAGAGAACAGCTGGCTTTGGTGTGGCTTCAATGTCATCTTGTAGGAATACTTCCTTTAAATTATGAACAAGGCTAACTCCTGGGAGGGGGCCTGTCCTGTCACACTGAGACCAATCACTGGGAAATTGTTGAGTATCTTCATGATCAAAACAGATGAAAATGCATAGTACAAAGTTGGCCCTGGGATCCTGTTTGTACTTCAAAGTCGGGAGGAACAGGAGCCTCCCAAGCTGGCCGTGCTAAGTCTATTTTCCCTGACTGTCCTGATGCCATGCTTACTCCTATCCCACGTGCAAGACAGAGAACAGAGGATGGGGCAGCACAGACATTTCCTGTGCATGGCAAGGACAACTATTCCCATTCAGACTATTCCCACCTGACTACACTGCAACACTCAGCACATTTTCCTTCCCAGGGGCCTCCTGTCCATAGCCTGCCCACAGCCAGCCAGTGTCTGACCTGCCATAACAAGTTGTTCTATCAGCTCCTCGAGCATATTAAATATTTCTCAGTCCCTCTGTTGTCAGCTCGGCAGGAAGTTGATTGCTATAAAAGATGCAGTATTCTCTGCTCTGCAGCCTGCGTGAGTAATTCTAAATAGGACAGAGTATCTGTTGGTATTCAAGGCACCTCACATCTCCTACTGCTGTCCTAATTGGAAAGCCCATACAGTGTGTCATGTCTTGTACAAGTGTCATGTTCTGGAGAGCAGAGCTGTAGCTATTCTATGTGATGTGCATTTATTAAAAAAATAATAATAATCTCCTTTATTTCAGCTCTACATTTATGCTGGGTTTTTACCTGACCTGTTTCCTGATCCTGACCACCGTGGTGTTTGTTTCGGTCATTTACTCCTGTGTAAAGGTAAGTACTGTGGCTTCTTCGCCTAAGATAACTCGATCAGCAATGTTTTTCTTCAACTAACAGAGCATGTTTTCTTATCCATCCTTTCCACACTATGTGATAAGGGTTACAAAAAAAACCTTTGATAAGACAGAATGAACTGCAAACAGATGTTAGGGTTGGCATCTCTTTAGCTCAGAGAAAAGTAATCATTCTGTGGATCTGCATGTCTATTAAGTCCCCTGCAGGCACTCTCATATTGGTATAGTAAGAACACATTTTCCAATGTGGAATGAAACACTGACCGTTCGTTTCCTCCCTGTAAGCTTCCTGTGGAGTTGCCTCTGTACTGGCCCCTGCTGCATATGCATATTTGGGTAGGCAGATAATCAGAAGCAGAATATCATAGAGGCAAAATGTCCTGGGGAGGAAGTAAAAGCCATAAATATATAGAATTTTATCAACCTTTCTCAGATGTGTGTACAGAATGTCCAACATTCAGTGAGCTCTTTATTGTAACTGGTTTTGATCAGCAAAGAAATACATTGTGTGAAACCCAAAGACGTTAATTCTTCTTGGCAGTCTGCAGTAAATTGGCAGTCAGCACTTTGGGAAAGGCGATGTGCTTATCTTTTTCACTCACAAGTATTCCTATTAAAATGTTGATGCTAGTTGATTGTATTGGTAATTTGGGGGATCCTTCCAGTCCAGCAGTGTCTGATTGTAGAATATGTTCAGATTCAGGCTCCTAAGCTCGAACCCAACTTTGTTCCTCAGAGCCTGGAACGCAATACCTCAGTAGCATTATGTTTCCTGCAGAAGAAATAGTGGGGTAATGGATTATGTCAGTTAGATGATTTGCCTCACTTTAATTATCTTTTCTGTACCATTTTCAACAGTTGAATGTGGGTGGTCTTGACAGACTTGCACCTTTCATGCCTTTTTGAGTTTTGAAAGTTAAACTTGGAGAATTAAGCTTTAATAAGAGTGACAAACTGTTCCCAGTGAAAGAAGCTTGAGGTTATATTTGAACAACTCAATCACAGGGCTTCCCTTGGGCTTATGACAATTTCAGAGGGAGCTTAGTTCATAAGCACAGCATCCCGTTGGTCTGGCTTGATTACCAGCAGTGAGAATTACAAGCCAGAAATAACAGTACTAACAGGAAGGCTTGGGTTCCTTGAGCAGGGAAATGGTACCCAAAGATGCCTGGTTATACTTGGTGTGTCCAATTGCATGTGAGAATGATTCTGAATGTCATTAGTTTGTAAACTGGTATTAGCAGTTAATGTGATTGGCAGTTAATTAACAGCAAATGGTGAAAGTTTTTGGTCATAGTCGTAAAGGACTTGGAAACGTGGTGAAGAGCTGTGCTGGAGTCTGTTTATGCTGCTAGGCCACCAGCAGAAGCATCTCAGCGCACTGCCAGCCATGCAGAGTCCTACCAACACACCAGCTCTGCTGGTGCTATGCAAACACTGGGGCAAGAGATGTGGCAGACTCAGACCTCTAAAGCATTTGAGCTGGCTGGCTTGCAACCAGCCAGATTTCAAGGCACACAGCTGTTTGTCACTCACTGGGTTTTACAGGCTTAGGTTGCTTCCACATACTGACAGCAGCTTCAGGACCTTTCTGATTACCCCTTTTATAATGTTCCAAATTAGCCCCTGCTGACAACATCTAATTATGAGATGGGTTGTTTAGGGACAGGTACTTCTTTCTTGTCAGCTACCTGTTTGATGCCAGCAGCTCCCAGTAGCTGCAGCCTACTTCTGTCACTGAAGATTTTGGTGTTTCAAGTCAAAGCTTTTTAAGCGATGGGTTTACCTAGCCCGTGGTTAATGGTTCCTACCTTATTTCTGTACACTCCAGGAAGCACTTTTACACATATGCACAAGCAAGGCACTTTTGCAGATCCTTTAGATGAAATTTTAAGACATAGGGATGTCAGCATTGTTTGTCTTATTTTGCACTTGGATGTGGGATAGGAGAGCATGTGTTTTACATACCAGTGGTTCATTACACACAAAGTTGGAAAGCAGGTGTTCACCCCAGGATATCAGCATAAACATGACTTTTGCTCATTTGCTGTGCTGTTACATGATAAGTGACTCCTTTTTTCTTCCTCCTTTCATGTGAGATTTTCCTTCCCTGTTTTGGCCTCTCCGTCTCTGGCTTTGACACTGGCCAGCAGGCTCTTTCTGAGTAGCTTGATAGTGTTTTATTTTCTTTTGCTGTCATTATTATCTTCCACATTAAAATTCTTCACGGACTAGAAGTTGATCCTGGAACTGCCAATGCAACCAGCTTGGCTTTCCAAGTTTCTTCAGCTGAAATAAACAAGAGTTCCAATTCTTCGCTTTGATGCTCCATGAAGACTTGGCCAGTGCGAGATGGTGTTCCTTCCCAATAGAATCTGAGGTCATGGGAACCAGGGTCCATTCGCAAGTACTCCACTGACAGACATCTGTTTTGCTACTAACTTATCAATTTTATGTTTCTTCTTAAAATCCTTAACTTCTGGTATCTACACTGCTGTGTGGAAGTCAACTTCTTGCAGGTTCCTGAGAGAACATATGAGAGAAATCTCAAGTTATTCTTATGAAGAAAAGAAGTTTTTCTGCAGCTCTACATATGTGCAGCTTGCTTACCTGTTTCTTAGCCCTCTTCAAAACCAATCTAGATGCCCCTAAGTGTTTGGGTTTTTTTCTCAAGCAGGGGAAAAATTACCTCTGGAAACTGTACTTTTTTAATAGACTAGTAAATCACTGAAATGTTACATAAATGGGCTCGCAATAGAAAGTTGCCTGAAGATGTTGTCTTTTACTTCAGAAGCATCTTAATGTACTTCAAAAAGATACAAAGGCTTTTATTACAAATTGAAAAATCAGAACTTTAAGACCTCATAGGTTTTTCATCTCACAACACAACAGCAATTATCTAAGCAATTTTCCATGTCCATAATATATGGTAAGAAGACAAAAAGGAGAAATATTACTCTTCTGCCCGTGATCAGCTCTTATTGCAAAGTAGAGGTTTTATTTAGTGTATTTTTGTCATGCAAATGGGTGGAGGTTGTGTGTTATTTTCAGTGTAGCATTAATACTTGTTGAA
Source organism: Agapornis roseicollis (assembly GCA_002631895.1). Lineage (NCBI taxonomy): Eukaryota > Metazoa > Chordata > Aves > Psittaciformes > Psittacidae > Agapornis > Agapornis roseicollis. The sequence continues at coordinate 31,388 of NDXB01007394.1, read as the reverse complement.
TCACTTTTTAAATCAGGACTTCCACCCATACAACAGTGCCCTACCTTCCTCTTCAATATTCATTAGTACCTGCATGCTTTCAGAGTCTCTCTGTTCTGAGAGATAATGTCTTCCAGCAGCATTTTCACATTTCAATGCAGAATGAACTGGAATTGACTGTACAATCCAATTTCCCTTCCCCTATTGTTGTTATTTCTCTTTCTGTGAGTGACCCCAAGCTTGTGTGGCAATCCAAAATTGAATCTCAGCTACCCAAATGGATCACATCCTTTCTTTCAGCTCCTGTTCTCAGTAGTGCACATGCAGGCTTAGAATTGCCATTTCATCAGACCTTCCCTTGTCCAGTTCTTCACTCAGGCAAGATTTTAGTTCTATTAAGAGGGGTAAATTGTGTTTGACAGTGCAAACCAATGAGCTAACCAGCAACACTGCATGGTTTTTCACTGTACTATAATGTCCTGGTGTTCTGCTCTTTTTCCTAGGACTGAAGGGATTTTATTTTATTGGAGAATAGGAGGGGAAATTTTCTGCTTTTCTTTTTCCTTCTTTTTTGTTATATCCCTGACTTCTGGATATTTTTTTATGGAGGGAAAATTGCTAGAGTGGAGCTGAATTATCAGAGCTGAAACAGGTCCTCAATTTCTAGCATTGAAGTCATCCAAGCTGCAAGTATTCCTGGCCCCTGTCTGCCCCTGTGGTATGGGGAGAGCATTACTTATGTTACAGAGCCTCCATAAATGTCGTTCACAAGGCAGAGGTTCGTCAGATGAGCAGCATGGCTGTGCCATTGCACTCTCTATTACGATCCCGACCTCCTATTGGTTTTTGGCATTTGTTTCCTCTTCAGGACTTTTTCCAGCTGTACTTGTTTACTGACCTAAAATTTTCCCCAGTTTGCAAAGTAATGAGAAACTAGATTAATGCAAAGAAAACCTGTTTTCATTAGAATTAAAGTGTCTTCCACTGATAGGTTTGCTTGATATCTCAATGATGCAAAGTCAGGCTTTTTTGGATCATTGGCAGGAGGGGCTTTACCCAAGATCCACAACTAAGCACTCCCAAGTTTTATTTAGGAGCCTGATTTTCCAGAGATTACAGAAGGAGGTTAGGTCCATGCATACCGTTGTGGAGCTTGGCCTTGAGGCTTAAACAAAGGGGTGGCAGGAAAACTTGTCATGGTCTTAATCTAGTGAGAAAACTAAATGCAATACAAATCTTCCTTCTCCCTCCAAATCCTCTGAAGGTTAGGGCAGAAGAAAACCCAGTGGCATTTCTCACATCCCTCTGCTGGCAGGGATCTGCTAGCTGCTGTCTGTGTGGATGTAGCTGGACATGGTAGGGCAAGTGGATAGCTTGGCTAACGGTTCATCAACAAAGGATTTCTACATTAGCAAGGTTTGTTTCTGAGAAAGGTGTTTTGATTTGTTTTACAGTGGCTGCATGAGCCTGAAGGATTGCACGGGTTTTCACTGAATTTCAACCAATCCTCAGTACAAATAAGCCATGCATTTCTCCTCCCCTCCCGTGCCCCACAGAGCCTTGCCCGTTCCTGTCTCCTGGAGTGAGCTGTTTTTGTGTGTGTTCTGGTAGCAGGTGAAAGCAGCTCTTTAAAAACTCTTGCCACAACCTCTCTCTCCCTTTGTAAAAGTCACCAGTTAATCAGTGCTTTGGCCGCTCAAACATTTCGTAATTACATTGTAGGACTGCTGTGTGGGAAGCTATGCACTGACAAAATGTTGCATCTCTGAAGATGTAAGAGTGAAGGATAAAAGGGAAAAGCAAGACTTTTAATAGCAACATTAGTCATAGTTAAATTGCAGCGCCGTGCCGCTGCACTGCTAGCTTTTTGTGTCTAAAAATACCCTCTGGTGGCTTAGTTATTCGTGCAACATGGTGGGAGGGAAAGGGGAGTTGGGTTCTGAAGAACACTTTGTCAGTGTTCAGCAGAGCCCCTCTGCCTCGGCATGACCATGTGGATGGAAGGGGTGCCATGGGGCCGATGCTACCCGGAAGGAATGTGTCAGTGTGCAGAAGCTGTCCGGCCTCCATCTCCTGTTGCCCCAGCCCTGAGCTTATGCTGGGGCAGGGGTGATTTGTGAAGAGAAAGCATTGGTTTCCTTGTCTCCTGGACTTCTCTTGTAGCTAATGCAATGGAAAGAGGCCTCATGTGGTGCTGAGGGGTGACCCTTGCCACAAGGGATGCCTGATTAGTCTCTGCTTTAACACAGAGACTGTTTCTACCCAGAATACAATGCAGCACCTAAAGCAAAGCACACTGGTGGCCTGCAGTCAGAAAGCAATTAGAAGGCTACTAGCTCTGGTGGTAGTGAATCACTGGGACCGGCTGTCTAGGGAGCTCAGTGATTGTCCTTATCGGTGGTTATTTTTAGTCTCATGTGTCTGTGGTGCTGAGTGCCATAGACCAGACGAGGCCAGCTGATTTCTCCAGCACCTTTACTGAGGGTCTGACAGATCACACGACTAGCCTGGCTTTTTAGCAGCCTGCTCCTGCGATGGCACCAGAAAGCACTATGATACACTCCTGTGATCAAAAGGATATGGCATGGATTTTTTCATTGCTGCTTTTTTTAAGTTTTGATCCAGTAATTCACAGGCTCAAGCTCCTGGCTGTTTCAGTTGCAGATGGCTTGTGGTTTACTTCTCATGACAGGATGAGCACAGCCCTGCAAGACATGGTATCTCAGCTCTGGAGCCATCATTCCCATTAGGAAGGACTGAGCAGACTTGGTGAGCCAGCTGGGCCTGCTGTCATGAGGAGGTCATGTTCCTGCTCACCCTTGTCCCAGAGCTGACATCCCCCATCATCATCCCCCATGCAGCATCCACTCAGACACCGAGCTGAAGGATGTGGGCAGCTCAAATGCAGGTTGTAATCTATAAAACAAGCCATGATTCTTCACATGTATTTAATCTTTTTTTTTTTTTTCCCCTTACATGCAGCTTTTCCCAGCTCCTCTCCAGACTCTTTCTAAGAAGATTGTACAGTCCAGGACCAACAGTACCTTAGTTGGAGTTTTTGCCATTATCCTGGTTTTTCTATCTGCCTTTGTCAACATGGTATGTACATTATTTCTTATTGTTTCTGCGTGGTCTCTTATTGGTGCTAAGTAGTATGGTTACTCATTACAACTCCTGGGTTTAATGTAATCCTGCTTAATGCTTACAGCATCTGAGATCAGTTGCCTTTTGCTTTTTGGGCACAGAAAAGAAATCGGAGCCCAAAAGCCACATCCCTGTAGCTTGTTATATGCCTGGCACCAACTTGTGCCCATATTCTTTTTTTTAAATCCTTCTGCTCTGAGTACATAAGCCAAGCCTGAAGTGTACCCCTGCGTGAAGGGCCAGCATGGGGCTGATGTGCCATTTAACACCCACGGTATTGAGTGGCACTTCAGTGTTGCACAGGCTTTGTGCCAGCCTTCTGCACAGTGCTGTGTCCTGCTCTGAGCACAGTAATCACCTAACAGGAACAGTGAAGACTTTGCTTTGAGTTGAACTTTCAGGACTTTACATTCAAATACTGCTGCTGATTTCAGACTTGGAGAGAGATGGGCTGTTCTCTAAAATCCTGCAGCTGCTGGTTTCTGACTTGTACCAATGGCTTGAAGGCAGAATGTCTTTTAAAGAAACCACTTCAATATTCTTTACCTTGCACACATCTATTTGATTTTTTAAGGGCAGGGGAGGGGGACGGAGAAATGGGCTTGGGGTTAAAGCCTTGAGCTTGGAGGTAACTACAAAGACTTCACGTGGCCTTCTGCTTGTCAGCTATGGCCTCAGCTGAGGCAGCATTGACTTGCACTAGCAAGGAGAGACCTAAACATCTAAAAATCATAGGATCACAGAATAGTTAGGGTTGGAAAGTACCTTAAGATAATCTAATCCAACCCCCCTGCCATGGGCAGAGACCCCTCACACTAAACCATGCCACCCAAGGCTTTGTCCAGCCTGGCCTTGAACACTGCCAGGGATGGAGCATTCACAACTTCCCTGGGCAACCCATTCCAGTGCCTCACCACCCTCACAGGAAAGAATTTCTTCCTTAGATCCAACCTAAACCTGCCCTGTTTAAGCTTGAACGCATTACCCCTTGTCTTATCACTTCAGTCCCTAATGAAGAGCCCCTCCCCAGCATCCCTATAGGCCCCCTTCAGATACTGGAAGGCTGCTATGAGGTCTCCACGCAGCCTTCTCTTGCCCAGGCTGAACAGCCCCAGCTTTCTCAGCCTGTGTTCATATGGGGGATGCTCCTGTCCCCTGATCATCCTGGTGGCCCTCCTATGGACTTGTTCCAACAGTTCCATGTCTTTTTTATGTTGAGGACACCAGAACTGCACACAGTACTCCAAATCAGACTACAACTTGCTCTTGCCTCAGCTTCCCTGTGTACATAGGGAAACAATTTAGGAAACAATTAAAATGCTTGAATGTGAGGCACTAGCTCAGTGGCATTGACACCCCACCACCTTCCCCCATAGTCACCTGCAAAGAGCTGGTGTGGGTTGCTGAGCACCACGCAGAAATTAGAGCTTTGTTTTTCTGCATAATGTATGATTCTTTGCAGTCATGAACTACTTAGTGTAAAAATTAGCAGAATGGACAAATGGAGCAGCATGTGGAGGAGATCAGAATGGGCCTCTGCTGCTTCCTCAGCACAACACAGCACATCAGCCTTTCAGCCTTGCTGCAAAAGTCTTCCCTGTAGAAGGACCCACAGCAGAAGCTTCAGTGATGGCAGGGGAAAGTTATCAGCTCAGGAATTCCCATTATCAGAAACAGAGCAACACCAGGACCCTGTCACACAGAGCAGGATATACTTGTATGTATAATATCTACAGCACCTCTGCCTGTGAAGTTGTACATGAAATTGAGCACAAAACTAGCTTTCTAGAGTGCACTGCCTGAATTTCATTAATTAATATTTTGGCGCATGAATCCATTGCCATTGCACATGCAGGAAAACAGAAGCTGGTGATTAAATTTTGCATATTTTGCACTTTTTTTGCACAGCCATTTTCCAAGGGGCTTTTAAGTTGATGTGAGCTATTTTGTTTTCTTCTCTTTGTCTGTGCCTTTGAGTTTAATACAATCTTTTTCTTCAGTTCATGTGTAGTACTGTGGATCTTGCCAGCTGCATGGCTGCAGAATACAACATCACTCCAGACCAGGTGGACATATGCCTTATCAGCAACCTGACTTCCAATTACAGCCTGGGCACCTTGCAGGGATTCTGTGACAGTCCTTTGCCCAACTGCAACTTCCCAGAGGTACTGCTTGAAAAAGAAAATGAATTGTAGAGCCTGATCTGAGAAGGGGCTGTAAAACTTGTGTGACAAATCTCAGTGAGTCAGAGGAAAACAAGGTTGCTCCTGATTGATGTTATAGAATGACACAGGCTACTGCGCACAAACTTAAGTGTCTGAAGTTATTATCTTGAGACCACATTAATGTTTAAGTTCCTTCAGGGCTGAATAATCAATAGGCTTTATAATTGCTGGATCCTGCCTGCAGCAGGAGAAATAGCCTTTCTCCATGAAGTCCTTAATGGCATGCAGAGCTGCAAGTCATTTCAAAGGAGTTTGTGGGTGCTTAGAGTTACTTGAAAAATCACTTCACTAAATAACAGTGTCTAGTCATAGTTTTAACCCTTCCTTCCATTGTTTTACATCCTGATTAAAAACTTCATTTGTTTTTCCTATGGGTATAGTAGGTTTTGTTGCCAGGCAGGTTAGCAGCAGCCCTGATAGTGGTCTGCTTTAATTCACAAATACAAATATTACCTCTTCAGAGCAAATTGTTCATAAAACCAAGTTGTTACATAGCTATTCAAGACTTTTCTCTGAGTAGACACTATGTGTTGTCTACTGGAAACTGAAAAGCTAAAAAGTCCATCTAGATTGGAAGCAGAACTTATGTCAAGGTCATCTGGGTATATGGGGGCCTGACAGATTTATGGCTGATCTGTTATCCAGGTGTTGAAGGTGCTGCTGGAACTCCTGGTATCCCACTGAACCCATTTCCATTTAACCTAACAGGAATATGGTCCCTGTCTGATTCAGTGAGGTTTCTGAGAACATCATTACTTTGATTTTCAATCCTGCATAGACGAAGTATGTCTGCAGAAACGCCCAGGACCAAAAACTGGCACCATAGAGAACTAGAAACAGTTTATGCTCATCACAAGGTTGTCAGGAATGCTGATTCAGGGCAAAGGGATTTTAAGCAATAAGGAACAACTATTTTGCATGATGAGGGTGCTATGGCAGCCTTTAACCAGGTCCTGCTGGTCAGTGGGTTAAGTGAGGAGTCCCTCCCTTGTGCTCTGCAGGGCAGATATTGGACCTGGTACAAGCACTGTCTGTTGTTCCCAAATGGTGGCATGCTACCCGTCAGACACAGGGAACATCCACCCATTTTCTAGATACTGAAGAATCAAGTTACAAAATGCACAAGTTATTTTCTCTGGTTTAATATATCTGCAATGAACTATTAATAAATGAGCTCAGAACATAATCGTATTTCTACTTCAGCTGGGGTTTGCTTTTAACTGAAAGGATGGATTGCCTCAGGCACCTGATACACTTTTTTTTTGCCAGAAATAGGCCTGTCCAGAGAGATCAGAAGCTTAAATCATCACAGATTTGACAGCAGGAAGGTGATAAGCTGAATAACATGCCTCCATTCATTTTGCATCCATGCTAGGTTTTGCAGGAGCCATAAATGGCACATGCAGTCTCATTTGAAAGCACTCTCATGCTAAGCATGCAGCTCTCAGATTGGCAGAAGCTGCTGCCCCAGCTTTGCTGCCACATGGGCACCTGCTGGGAGAAAAATAGTCATGGTGTTGGGCACTGGTAAAAGTTTGTCCAGCTTGTGTCCTGCCGATGGGTTGCTGATGTCACATCAGCAGGGTCAGTACTTTCCAATTGGCCTCAAATGGGTATCTGTCCTGGTGGTGTGAATTGCTAATACCCATAGTCCTGTATATTGTGCAGATATTTGAATTCAAGTCTAGAACTGGGCAAGGTATTCCAGCATCACTGGATGATGCTTTCTGCTATTTCAGTATCTATGTCAAGGACAAACATATATCACACACTTGGGTATACCTTGTGAGCCCTATGCCTCTTAAGCAAATAACACCTGATGAAGAATGCAAGAGTATTCCTCTCCATCAGTTCAGTTTTAATACTTAAATCTTTTGTAATGTAGGAGAATTCCACAGGCAGCCTCAGATTTACATGTTCAGTCAGCTCAGCTACATTAACTCCCAATCCCTTTCTATCCCTCTGTTTAGTTTCCTTTGTTTTCAGTTTGATTTTTCCAGTTGACATTCATCTCTCTTCTGTTTTTTTTTTCCCCTTTTTGTCTTTATGCAGTACTTTACCTACAGTGTCTTATTGAGTCTCCTGGCCTGCTCTGTGTTCCTTCAGATCAGCTGTATTGGAAAACTGATCCTTATGTTAATCATTGAATTTATATATGTTCTCATTGTGGAAGTGCCAGGGGTCAACCTTTTTGACAATGCAGATCTCCTGGTTACAGCTAACACCTAGTAAGTGCTTTTCACTTCCAAAATCTTCACATCATTTCTTTCACACAATGATTTCAGTGTTCCATTACATGGATAGGAATGCTGAGGCAGTGGTGCAAGCATGGGAAGTGCATGATACCAGAGAAGGCATGGCTGTAAACTAAAGTCTTTGTGCTGCTCTCCACCCCCGAAGAGTAGCAAAACACCATTCCCTTTAAGGTCTCTTTAATGTGAAACTCGACTAACGAGCTATCTACTAACAAGAAAATATAACTGGCATCCAAGTGGGCCTGTATTTCCTTTCCTTCCATCAATGGGGAGCTGTTAAGTCATTCTCCTGCTATTACACTCCCAATATAGAAATGATATTTCTTGTAAAATTAAAAAAAAAAAAAAAATTACAAACCCCAACAAACCTGTGACAAACCTGAGCTGGCTCAGGGATGTGATAATGAACCACCGAGCTGTTCAGACATCTGGTATAGCAAACCCAGATGGGGTGGTGGAATGGAGGTGTCTGTGGTTTGGGTAGTGATCACCTGACACTTGCTGTTGGGCACATGTCCACGTTTGAAAAGTCAGTATCATAGCTGGTCTCAGCACAATTCCCAACAGAAGGGCCTGGGCTAACAGGGAGTTGACAGTTGCCCTTTTACTTACAAAAGGCAGTTTGTCATCACCAGATCACACACTAATCATGCTGGCAGCCTTCTTCCACTGACATGATTACCCCTCTCCTGAAGGTCATGCTAGGCAGGGAAAGTTGGCACATCCACAAACCCACCCTCTTCCACAAGTCTTATTTCTCACTGGGAGTTGCATTGTTGTGCTAAGTACTTGTTTTGATGATTTCCCCTTGTAGGTAACAATTGTAGTTGAACGTGAGTCAGTAGAATCATGGTGTTGTCTAATGAGGAAAGTTGACGGTAAGGCACAAGTAGGCCATTGTTTTACTTGGGAGTGGGAAGGCATAACCTGGAATACATTTTCCAGGTTAGAGCAAGAAGGCAGTTCACAGTAATGGAGAGTCCAGAGCAGCAAAGAACCATCAGATATCTAGAAAGCACCAATTTAGATGAAATAATTTGTCAAGGATGACGGCTGTGGTTGCTCCTGTCTTAGACAGAAGGGTGGCTGGGAAGATTCCCATGGTTCTTCCCAGTGCTATCTTGTATGTTATGAAATAGCTTGTGTAGTTGCTCAATTTTTTGATGGCCATCAACACATTCAAGCCAGATGTACCTGGTCACTTCTGTCCTTCACGTAACTGTTCCATGATGTTAGCATTCCTCTGTGCCCATTACTAATTAATGGAGGTGTGTTTTTTATTGCTATTGGGAGTAATCACCTGAATCGTTTTGTTAACTCAAGTGAATTAACTCAACCCCATGAAGCTTCCTGAGGAGGTATGAGGAGAATGAGGTTTCCTTACTTTTATTTGTAGATGTTATGTATTCCAACAGCAGAAGCTATTTAGCATTTTCTAATACAATTAGTGAAATAAAAGCATTTTATATCCCAAATATAATTTCATTCTTGTAAGTCAAGCGCTAAGTGAAATTGCAGCACTTAGAAGTATAATTTACGTCACTGCACAATCCAAATGTCAGTAATAAAGTGCAGAAGGTTAGCATGTTTTCCCAGAAATAGCTTCCTGTGATACTATATTATCTCTCACAAATTACAGTTGTGTCACGGTTTAACCCCAGCCAGCAACTAAGCCCCACGCATCTTCTCGCTCACTCCCCCAGCCCCAGTGGGATGAGGGAGAGAATTGGATGAGTAACAGAGAAAACTCCTAGGTTGAGGTAAAGACAGTGTAATGGGGCAGAAAATGAAGAAAATAATGATAATGTTAATAGCAATAATAGAATATACAAAACAAGTGACACACAATGAAATTGCTCACCACTCGTAAACCAGTGCCCAGCCAGTCCCTGAGCAATGTCCTCCTAGCCAGGTTTCCCCACAGCATATGGTATGGAATACCCCTTTGGTCAGTTGAGGTCAGCTGTCCTGGCTGTGTCCTCTCCCAGCTTCTTGTGCCCCTCCAGCCTTCTCACTGGCAGCGCACAAGAAGCTGAAAAGTCCTTGACTTCGTATAAATGCTACTTAGCAACAAATGATAACTAAAAACATCAGCATGTTATCAACATTATTCCCACACTAAATCCTAAACACAAGACTGTACCAGCTACTAGGAAAAAAGTTAGCCCTATCCTGTCTGAAAGCAGGACAATTTGTTTTGTCTGGAGAGCTCCACGGACAGCTATTTATTGTCCCAATGTCAGGCAGTCCATTTGTGTGTTATGGGAAATGGGAGCTCAGCATGTAGTGCATAGCTCAAAGTTGTACCTTATTGTCCAGCTGATATTAAAAAAATCCCGAACAAACAAACCAACATGTCCTCATACTACTTTAATTTGGTGCCCATTGCAGCTACATAATTACTGTCTGCTCTGCAGCCATTATGGTACACTGACTAATTAGAAGCAATGCAGATGTCACTTCACAGTTCTGTATACAAACCAACCCAATATGCAAGCGACTGAAAAGCTGAGTATAGTAGATTGGGAGCTGCTAGACTTCACTGCAGCTACACAGCAGCATGGTGACACACGAAGTATAACCAGATGCACAGAGCTACCATACTACCTTTTCCCTATGCAGAACGTAAAACTAATGAGTTGGGTTTAAAGATGTGATCTTCCAAGTTGAGCTCCTGCAAAGCCCAAAGAGCTTTGCCCAGCGATTTGTACTTTAGAGGGCTGTCCCCTGGCATTGTGGCTGTAAGAAGGGAGATGCTCTGTCCTATGGGAGCTGTCCCCAAAATCAACCACCTTTCCTGCTAAAAATGTGCACTTAATGAGCAGGAGTGTATTTGCTGAGCTTGTCTCTGTGTTGCCTGCCAGTAATCAAAGAGCCATCTGCTGCTGGAAATGTCTGTCCCATGGGGAAGCAACCAATGTAACACCATTACTGCTTGCATTGGGCATTTTCACTTACCAAAGCATTACTGTAAATACTGGGTTTGATGCACTCCATAATCTGTACTGAAGATTTTAGAGCATGTAACACCCACAGTGAGCAGCAGCCCCAGTGCAGAGGGTCAGATCTGCCAGTCTCCCATCATAAGACAGTGATTTTGGGGCACCATCAGTTGTTCTTGGCCAGGTAGTGATATAAGGGAACAGGGGGAATTATGCTGCAGGTGGGAAGCATCTCCAACTAGATCCAACCTTACTGTGGGAGTCACTGTCACCAGGGTTCCCAAACTGGGTCCACATCCAAGCTCGCATGTTCTGTGCTGGAGCTGGCCAAGAGACCATGCAAGAGATTGTATGCAAGACAACGGTGGGTTGCAAAATCCATGTCAGAAGAAATTCCATGTTTGGAGCTGTAGAAAATGTCTCGGAACAAGCAAGGTTAGAGAGTCACTGTGCTTTTATTTTTAATTTTATGCCCAGTTAGGCTCCCTTGGCTATTTCAATTTTGATGATCTGTATCTCTGATTCTATAGCAAGAGGTTCCAAAAATCTACAGCTTGAAGCTCTCGAGACAGCTGTGAGATTCTTGGACTAAAGAAGTATCACGTTAGTAGCCTGCAAAGCTGTACCTGCATCAGTGACACTACAGTAATTTTACCACTGATCTCTTTCTTTCCACTTAACTAGTATTTTATGAGATCTATGTACATGGTTCTCAGCCACCCACACTTCAGAAGAAACTCAGCAGCATTAAGCTATCAGTCAGGAACTCATACAGCTACTATGTACCAGAAAGCTCTTTTCCATTCTCTCGCGGTAAGAAAAGCACACCCTCCATCTTCTCCAGCAGCTCTGCTTCATACAAGAACTTTACAGTATTGTAAGTAGTAATAGCAAGCCACATAACGGTTTTATTCAGTGCACTCATGTGTGATACCCACAGCTGGTCACAAAACTGGAGATGAGTAATTTGCAGAAGAAGGGAGTAGTGCTAGTTAAAGGAATTAGACATATACAGCTTGACCTAATGGAGTAGTGACAGGTGCTCAAGCATCCTCCTAGCTGCTACTACATCCTACACTGACATTAAAATCCCAAATGATTCACTGACTCTTAATGCTTCTCAGATATTCTAACCACATTAACCATGTTGCACTGCCACTCTGGGGTTTTGAGGGTAGCTCAGACCTTTTTTCTCCCCCACCCCATCTTTCTGCAGTTTTCTGCTTCTAAAGGGCTATAGCCCCACATAGTGTTAGAGGTGGCACACTGCAAAGGTGCTGTTACATGAGGAGTGCTGGAGGGAGCCAAACTCTTCTAACCTTGTGTTCATGGTTTTTTTTCAGCGTGTCTGCAAATGGAACGTTGTGGTGAGTCACTTTGCCATGAAATATTTTTACGGGATTTTGTTGGTAGGCATTTTCTGTTCACCAGGTGCAATATCAGCATGCTGGCTCACCAGCAGTGCCTGGTATTTGACTATGCATGGCTGTGACCTGGTGCAACATCACAAATGCTGTGAGTGGACCACGTACTGCCCTTTTGCACATATAGTTACTCGCAGAGCTTTCTCTTTCCTGTGGGACATGTGTCAACTTGCTTTATAGACAACCTCATACGGCTTACTTGTAATTACAAGTCAAAGATTTTATCAAAACAGTATTTTCATCCCGTAGAACTGTAATTCAGATTCATCAGGTTTTATTTGCCTGCTTGTCAGAAGAAATGGAAATGTGTCTTAATGGTTTTTTGAACTTACTTACAGAATACTTACAAAACAAAGGCCATTAAGAACTGACTGATTACAGAAACAGTAAGTGTAGAGCAGTTCTAAACTAGGAGGCTGCAGCAGCCAGTGCAGGAGACACACTGACTACAGTCCGAAGAGCTGTCAGCATTTTGGTTTTGCCAAGCATGGTGCTGGCTGAGCATGTGTGGCCATTTTCTAAAATATAGCTTTTATACTGCTGCTAACCTTTCTAAAGAACTGGGATTAAATTTCCAGTTTCAAACACCTCCTTTAGAAATCAGCACATATGAGCCAAGCACTCAGCTTTTTGCAGGTATTGTTTGTCCCTTTACCAAACACATGCTTGGAGGGGAAAGAAAAAGACATTTCTTCAGAGGCTGGTTAGCCTTGAAGTGGGAACTGCGGAGCGTGCCTAAGCTGTGTTCCTCCACTCTGATGCTAACTGGGAGATTCTGCTGTTCCATTGTCTGCAGCTCTCCAGCAGTGACACGAGTAGCGCTGAAGATTGTGACCCCTGTCATCATTACCGTCTTTGTCCTGGCACTGTACCTGCATGCCCAGCAAGTGGAATCCACTGCAAGGCTTGATTTCCTCTGGAAACTCCAGGTTAGTGGTGCTTGCTGTGTTGGAGGAAACACTGGTGTTAATATAAAACTACTGAGCTATTCACTATCAAGATGAGGAGCATTATAAAGTGCCTTTGAATTTAATCTGGAACTGGCATATACCTGGGCTCTTCTCTTCTGTGGTCCTTTGCATACTCAGTGCTTCTTATCCTGATTATTTACTTTACCCCTTGTTTGTTGTAAATGTACTTTCAAGGGTCCCCACAGTAATGGATTATAGATCTGAAGATGGAGGGTAATTACTTTGGCAACTGAGCCTGTCACTGTTGCAAGAACCTGTATTACCTTGTAAATGTAAGAGGTGCTGAATTGTTTCCCAAAGTTCAGTGAGCTTTAGTTTGCTGTGTTCAGGGCTGTGAAAGATTCACATTTGCATTTTCATTCACCTTCTTGTTAAGCAGTGGAAACTGGCCTGATATCCAGCCTTCATTAGCCCCTAGGCAGCAGCACTGGATAACCAGCACACTACAGATAATGCCACGCTGTGCTCCTGTCCCTGGATGCAGCATTAAGGCTTTCACTACTTGTGTCCACGAGTGATACTGGGGCATTGTATGTGATTCCCAAGCAAGCAGGACAGGTCTCAGCTTTGCCCAGGACTCATAGCTGAGCGACTGCAGGACTGCAGGTTTTATATAGATTATTTTACCCTCTGGATGGCAGGACATCATTCTAATAACAGGTCTCAGTGGTTTGAGTAGGAGGCACTGGGGAAACACCAATTAATTAAAGCTTCTTGGGAAGCAGATAAACATTGTTATCCTCATTTACAATTGGAGGGATGAGCTGACTTGCCTGATCCAGGTCTGGGCTCAGCTTGGCAAAGCATTTGTGTCCCCAGGCAGAGCCAAACATTTTCCTTCTTCTGTCCAGACATACCACTTTCTAAAGGGTCCTTTCCCGCTTAACTTTATTTCCGGTTTCAGATGTCCTGTTTGAGAAACCAGCACCCACAAGCAAAGTCACAAGCACAAAGTCACTATTGCATATGCAAACATGTAGTTAAGGGATGTGGGGAGGTTATCTCTTCTCCCTTCATCAGGTGAGGCCTGGAGAGTACGGCTACATGAGCATTTAGGGGGTGCAGGGAGAGGATTATAATTCAATGCCACTCATGCAATCAGATTTTAGCAATGGTCTTTTTCCTCCTGAAACCTGTTGTGCTTGACTGGGAAAGCCAAATGTATGTTCTTCTGAATGGCAGCATGGCAGTGGAGTTCCCCAGAAGGAACAGACCTTGTACAGGTTACCCAATTCAGAGCCCAGAAATACAATAACATTGGATTTCAGTGTTATTCTGTGCCTGCTTTTACATACATGTGTGCACACAGAGATAGACCCTCTTCCACTGCAAAACACAAGTTTCTGCGTATCTCTGGTTCTGCCCTCCTTTGCAGTTTCCCCCCAGAAGATGTTTCTGCACTCCCTACAAATACATTCTCAGCTTTTCCCTCCCCAGAGCAGTTACCAAAAGAGTAAGCACATCACTGTCTCTCCCTCCAAAACTAGGCCACTGAAGAGAAAGAAGAAATGGAGGAGCTGCAGGCCTATAACAGACGCCTCCTCCACAACATTTTGCCGAAGGACGTGGCTGCCCATTTCCTGGCTCAGGAGCGGCGAAATGATGAACTGTACTACCAGTCCTGTGAGTGTGTGGCTGTCATGTTCGCCTCCATAAGCAACTTCTCAGAGTTTTACGTGGAGCTGGAGGCCAACAACGAAGGAGTGGAGTGTCTGAGGCTGCTCAACGAGATCATTGCCGATTTTGATGAAGTAAGTCACAGAAAATCTGGGTGGACGGAGTGAACTGAATCAATGAGTTTAGTTGGGCCTTGCTGAGCTCCTGGAGGAAGGTGGCTTATTGAAATCCTTGTGCCACAGTTCATTTCTGCTCACTCTAGAACTCTTTTAATTCTACTTTTTTTTTCACATTAAAATCCCTTTCGTTTCCTTGTTGCTCCTCTGAATAGATTAGTCCTTTTCTTCCTATATTTTGAGTAGTGGAGGCTCTGCCCAGTGCTTGTACCAAGGAATGACACGTGACGAGGACGTTACCAGCATGTATGTGTTTATCAAGGTTTATTCACTTCTTTTGCTCTTGTGAAACAGATAATAAGTGAAGACCAATTCCGGCAGCTGGAGAAGATCAAGACCATCGGCAGTACATATATGGCTGCATCAGGCCTCAACGATTCCACATATGACAAGGAAGGGAAGACGCATATCAAAGCTCTGGCTGATTTTGCCATGAGGTTAATGGACCAAATGAAATACATTAATGAACATTCATTCAACAACTTCCAGATGAAGATAGGTAATGTCACTGTGTTTAAGGGATTAAGTATTAGGGGTAGCGGTCACTCTGAGCTGGGGATTTTATGCAGAGTAAAAACCATAGATGTTGCCTTAGCTGTATAGTGATGTTAATTGTCTTGTGTCTGGTGACCACTTTGGCTTCTATGAAGCATCAGAGCAGCTTTGTTAGGGTAGCAGCATTACTACTGAGGCTCCCTGGAGAATTAGGAGCAGTTGGGGAACGAACCCACAGGACGGTCTCAAATGGCATCTGAACTTGTGCTCTTACCACAGCATAGTCTCAAATGGTAGCTGAACTTGGGCTCATTTGCCTGTGATGTGCTCTCTGCTGACACCCTCTGTGGTCCTCAGCTCTGCCATTCTTGGACATTAAATTGTCTTTCCAGTCAGGAAATGAAAAGAGACAGAACAGGAGAAGGAGAAGAAATGTGATGATGTTGAGTGTGGTGTTTGTTCTGGAAAGCTGTTGGGCTGCTGTGTGACAGGCGCCCAGCATCGCAGCAGCTGTGTGCTGAGTTCCATGTTTGCACTTTGCTTGGCAGCCAGATGGCAAATAAACCTTATCCTGTTATCTGGTACTGGAGAATAGCTTTGGATTCAGCAGATCCAGCCCATTCTGCCAGTCAGACAGGCATAGTGGATCAAAGAAGCTTCTTAAAGAAACTTAGAAGTTTCTTTCCACACATTCTGGCTATAGCTTTACATGTCAGGTAAAACACAGTTAGAACAAATGAACCTTAGGTTGTTATTTTGTTGTCTGAAAAATAACTTGCCTCAAGCTTCACGTGGATCTGAGAGCTGTGGGATTTCTCCTCTCCTTCCAGGCCTCAATATTGGTCCTGTTGTAGCTGGGGTGATAGGTGCACGCAAACCCCAGTATGACATATGGGGCAACACGGTGAATGTAGCCAGCCGAATGGACAGTACAGGTGTGCCTGACAGGATTCAGGTAAGAAATTCACTGGATAACTTACTTACATTGCCAGCTCTGTGTCGCTTACTTATGGATTTTGAAACATGATCTGAAGTGGAATTTTGGTTTCATTTTATTCCTTTATGTCATACAGTTAACATACATACATAGTACTGAAGGAAAAGACAGCTGAGGAATGCCATCGTGTTTTGCCTTTTAATCTTGACCAATTTTGCAACCTTTAGTCAAAAACTTGCAGGTTTTGGGTGGAAGTGTTGAGCTGAGCTTTCTTCCCCACATGCCTCATTTGCCCTATGAGAACAGTCCTGCTGTGATGCTTACTCACTCATGCTGCCACCTTTGCTGTTCAGCTGCCTGCAGCTGTAGGCTGTTTTATTTTTCAAGGACTTGACTCAGATATGTGTTTCTGTAATTCACTTCTCTGTTCATAATCCTGTATGTGTTCTGAGGCTAGCAAAGATCCAGGCATCAGTGGGATGGGGATATGTAACTAGAGAAAGAGGATGGTTTCAGGGATTAATGGAAATTATCTTGTAATCTTGGCCTTCAGACAGAGACCTTTCCAATGATTCAATTCCACTGTTCCATGTTGGTAAGCCATTGTTCACAGTAAGAGACTGTCATTTGTTGGAAAAGTACTGAATGGATATAAAAACAGTTAAACTGATGTAAAACCTAAGAGGGGAAGCCATGCTTCTTCTCAATTAAGCTGTCAGTTAACCGGATCAATATTTATCCAACACTCTTTAAACTTTCCTATGAGGTGGTCTGTGAACAATTTTTGTTCCAGTTAAGCAAATCAGCACAGCAATGTTACAGCCACCGGAAGCCCGAAGTGGAAATACTTAAAGCCACCTGAAAAGGGGTGAGGAAATACACTGCAATAAATAAAGAATCTTAGGCAATCTGGTCTTCAAACTTCTGTTACGCTGCAGGATAAGTGATTATTTTTGAGTGGCGCCTGCAGACAGAATTTGGATGCTGGCTAGGTTATCTATATCTCACTTGTTCAGTCTTTCTCATTGCCTGCTACCTTCTCCTTCACAAAAAAAAACAACCCTCTGAATGATCCCTTCTAAACTGCACATCCACTGGGTAAATTCTAAGTCATTTTTTTGATGATGTTTAACATAGGTTTAACCTGTTTTCCTACTGCCACTCCAGTGATGTAATGAATGCATCTCAGTAGAGTGAACTGCCAGCTGTGTTTTTAAAAATGTGACTCATTTGTTTCTTTTTATCCTTTGATTGCCTCAAAAAATGCATTCCTCCTCCCTTTACCTCCCCGGTTGTGTATCATGCGTGACTTATATAGCTTCTGTTTCCAAAGGTTGCAGTTGTTCTGCAGTTTGTGCCAACCTTTTAGTTACTGATTGATCTGGAAAAGTCTACTGACTTAGCAACAAAATAGTTGATCCTACTTTAATTTTGAGCATGGATTACTCCAAAAGCAAATGAAAACGCTGTGTGGAAGGCATGACAAGCATCTGCTTACTCTTGTTTATTCTGCAGGTAACCACAGACATGTACCAGGTTTTAGTAGCCAACAACTATCAGCTGGAATATCGAGGGGTCATTAAGGTCAAAGGCAAAGGAGAAATGACCACCTACTTTCTAAATGAAGGGCCTCCGATTAGTTAGCACTGATTGAAGCATCACTCAAAGACGGAATTTGCATTACATGAGATTGTGAATTGGAGAAGAATCACTTTTTGGCAGTGAAGCTGAAAACGCACCACAGTTGAAATTTCACACCATGACTCTAGAGCTGATATCAGTAAACCCTTTGGCCACCCATCACAAAAGGCAATTGAAAGAAACCACCTTGGAGTTGCTCCTGGCTGAGTGCTAAGTCGACCAAAGATGTGTACTACAGAATTCACAGATAAGACATAAATTTGGAGTTTTTTAAAAAGGCTGCTACCACAGAACGATCTAAGAAGCTATTTAAGTATTTATTGACGCAACACAACATTTACTTGGTTGAAGGAATGTATGATTCACTACAAAGCATTATTTTGGAATGGATTTGCACTCCCATAATGTTGCCATCCCATACTGCCAGCTATTTGAAGTGTACCACTGTGCTTTTATTAGCTGTTTTGAATGGCTTTCAAAACTGACACCCACTGTTGCAGCACACAAAAAGGCCTTTTAAAAGGGCATCAGTAATGGTTTAGTGTGAAAAGATATCCTAGCCCTGGCCCCCTCTTTTCCCTTCTTTTACATGGCTAAATGACTGCTCTTCTGAGTCAGCCTAGCACATCTGATGAAGGGGAAGATCAAGATAAAGAACGATGGCTCTACAACCATATTTATTAAAAAGTCTTCTGTGCTCTTCTTTGGTATATATCAGTTTACATGGGAAAGACTAGATGTAAACAAGAGACGCTTTGTGGGGGGAACTCCCCTGAAATTTGTTGTGGGTTTTTTTGTATTTTTTATTTTGTAATATTGAAAACATGGAGCTCTAACAGAGATACCAAATTCTATATTTTGTAAATGCTATAGAAATCAGCAGGCAGGCTGGCCACACCAGGGTGTGGTGGGAGGTGTATAGAACCTGTAGACTTTTGTGTAATCTTTTCCTGCATAATACTCTGAACACAGACTTGGCAGTTTTCAGATTATCACTATACAATCAACCAACAACAAACAGGTGAGCTTCCAGGCTGAATCAGACGCATCTTAAAATGAAAATCCAGAAAATTCTACAACCCCAAAGAAGAGGAAAAACCCAAACGTGGCAGTCACAAAGTTATTCCATGCAGCGTTCAAGCAGAAGGCGGCATCTTAACAAATGGAAACAGGACCTTTGAGTTTTAGCTACTGAGGCAGTATCATGTCAAACATGTCAGAAAGAGCTCTAAGCAAATCTTCTAACTACTGCTAAGGTGAGCTCTCGTAAGAAGAAAAACAAATTAGCTCATTTGAACTTTTTGGTTAAAAAAATGATTTTTCATAGATGGTCGTAATAGAATCCTGCTGATATGAGAGTTGTCTGATATTGTAACTGCCATTTGACATTACAAGGAACTATGTCCTGCAGCATCCAGTTGACTTTCTTGTAGTAAGCACTTACTTAAACTGAGTCACAGATTGTCAATTTTCAGGAATTAGGTGATCTTCAAAAAAGGTTATGATGGCAAGTGTATATATACGAGGTGGTCAACCTTAGAATGCAGTGCCATTGATATTGTATTGGACATCTTTATCACTAGTAGGGGCTTTATGAATAGTTCACTGTTATCATTTATGTACCTTTTTTAACTATTAAAGAAAAATCCCTTGATATTTTATTAAAAAAAAAAGAATTTTAAAAAATGCTATATTTTTTATATTCTATGACGGGAGAGTTTTGATATTGAATTTGGCTAGCACTGAAAATCACTCCAATCTTTTGACATTTAATAAAGTTCTTTTCCACTCTTCTCAGGGCAGAATTACTGTAGTACTAACAGCTCAACGACTGCACTATGGTGGTGGTGATTTATTTTTTCCTACTCAACAAGAATAAGTGAAAATCCATGGGCCTGTCTTGATTAATTTGCTATATTGCTGAGCATAACCTAAGCATTAAGCCATTTAAACGTGAGCTTAAATGGCATCGCCCCTTTCCTTCTCCCTTCCACTAGGAAACATCTCTGAAAAGTATAGTATATTGACTTCTGTAAAACTGCCAAGTCTGCCCTTGTACTATACTTTTGCTCCTTTACATCTTCCCTGGTTTGCAAAATATTTCTGTTGCATCACGCTGTTATACCTTTCTTCCCCTCTCCACCTTCCATCCCTCTTTTCCCCCTCACCCAGATTCATTACCTTCATGCCATAAACTCAGTTTTAGGTTTGCTTTCTGCTTTATGAAAGTCTGCGGTCTTCTTAACTTTTGATTCATCTTATGAAGTTGTGTTGTCAATGAAATTTCAAGTCCCCCGTATCTCTAGCTGTGATTGTTGACAGTGTGTCATGATCATTTCAAGGGGTATTCACACACTCTTTACTCTGGATCTTGCAAAAATGGATACAGTTATGATTTCCCATGGAAATTGAAATCTATTTAAGTAATTTAACTATATTAAACACTGTTTCACTGGTAAAGCGTCTCTGTTTTATTTTAGCTGCACCTGGCTAGTGAAGAGATCATATGTAAGTTGTGTAGGGGCTGAATCTGCAAACAGAAACATCCCTTTCTTGACCAGCATCAACGGGTGGCTGTTTGACCACACTGGTGATACGCAGTACCCAGCACAGAGAGCAGCAAGGTCTTGGCTGCACCCCGAACATCCCCCGGCTCCCTCTTGTGCACCCTCTTGCCCTGAAAGGGTAGCCTCAGCAGAGCTGACAAAGCCTCATGGCACTGTGGGTAACTATCTGGTATAACTGAACAGCTTTTACATTGTTCTGTGTCTATGTCCTATTTAGAAAAAAATAATTAAAAATTGTGTGTAGTTTATAAAGTACAGCACCTTTGCCAAAGATTTCCCCAGGTACCTCGGTACTTGTCCTCTCAAGGACACTTGGAAGGCAGCAGCTCTGCTTGCCATGCAGCATTTCCAGTCTTTACAGGTGAAAGTAAATGCTATCTGTTAACAGAAGCCTGAAGTATAACTGACAAACAATGAGCTGCAGCTGTCAACTGACTTATTTGGTTGAGAAGACTTTACATAGGCAACTAAGAAGCAAATTACTTACTTACAAGATCTCATCTGGTAGGAGGGGTTTCATAAGCAAGTGTACTGAGAAAATAGCTGCATTAACAAAAAGCCATGAAATACTTAAAGTATCAGGCTAAGAAAGATGGTGAAGAACTATTTACTACTTTATGTATTATCTTATATAATCATGCAATTTAGGACATCATCCAATACAAGCAATTTTTGAAACTATCTGGAGATGGGTATTACCAGGGGAAGGAGGCCAGTAGCCTCCAGTGCTCTGCGCTCCCATTTAAGTTGCTGCACACACTGACAGGCTGAACTATTTTCCCTAAATGCACTTTTCCTGTCCCAAAAGCATTCTGGTGAATTTTAAGGTGTTCAGCCACTTCTCTCCAACACAAAGCTGGCTGCTTCAAGTACCTGCCTGCACATAATAAATGATACATTTGGGACACACCAGATTTCTTACACGTGTTCCCTGCACTGCCAGTATCCCCGGCCTTGCTGCCTGCACTTTACACAATGCACATGGGCACCAACATCTGGCCAAAATCTATGCCATGGGGCAAGTATTTTCATTCTGTTAACCTTTGTGACTGCTCCTCAGGGCACCATCACTTCAAGTTTGAAGTTTGGGAGAGAAAGGTTGGGATGCGGCCTGAAAAAGGGCAGATCAGCTGTTTTAAGCTGAAAACCCTCAGATTACACTCTCTTGATCCATTTGGTCCCAGGATTTTCAATTGACAAAGCCAGAGCAGGACTGAGAACACTGAACTTCTGATGGGATGGGAGACAGCAGCAGCACTGTTTTTCTGCCATGTGACAGGCAGGCAGCTTGTCTATAAAGCAAGGTTCTATTTTCCAATTTCTGCCTTTGAGCAGTCCACAATCCCCACTCACCCTACTCTGCCCTGGCATTTCGCTTGCAGCGATGGCAACAAGGCTGCACTGCTGGTGCTCCAACCCCATTCTCCACAGCTCTCACCGAAAGCAGGTGCCAAGAAGAGCAGGTAAGAAGTGGCGGGTGCTAGGTGGGAATTACAGCATAGTGAGAACCCAGTGTTGACAAGCGCAGAGGCAATGCTGGCACAGCACAGGTGCCATTTGAATAAAAAGCTCCACAGCAGAACAGTCAAAGCAAGCGAGCTTCCCTTGTAAGCAGCTGGGCTCAGAGATCTTTTCGTTAAACACAGAATTTCATCTGCAAATAACTATTGCCATCTACTGGAACAGACTCGTGTGGTTTTAGCCCAGCTACCATGACTGCTGAGCAGCTCAGGCTGAAACAACAAAACACCTTCCATCACAGGAGAAAGGCAGAGCATGTCTCAGCCTAAGGGCAGCCACTCCTTCCAAAGTAACTGATGATACATCCAATCCAACTATAGATGAGCAAAAGATAATCACCCCAGGCTGTGTGCACCATCATCTAACGCCCACCACCCTCTCTTGGCAGCACTGCAGTTAGTGCAACAACACAGGCCCCTGCCATACACGCAGCTGCTGCTCCTGGCTACAAGGGTAGCCCCAAAAGGCTCCAGACAAGGCCTCCCCATCTAATGGCAAATCCCTTCTTGCGTGCTGCAGCCCAAGTTCCAACAGGAGCCATAAAGGCCAAAGCTGGCATTGTGAATCCTGAGTTCACAACAACCTTGTGCTGGTCACACAACCCTGAGTTCACAACAACCAAAGCACAGACAAAACCATTATCAGCAGCCGTGCTGTGCCATCAAGAGCAGTAGTTTCCACTCCTGCCTTTACTGAGGGGCTAAGAGCAGGAGCCTCCTGCTCCCACTACTCAGGTATGCTTGGATCTCTCCTGTCCTTCAAGTAACTGCTGCAATTCAGTCTGAAATGAAATACAGGCTAATGGGACACCCTACGTTTCCTTTTCTGCTGCTCAGTAAGAGGCACAGCATCCCAGCATAGCCATGCCTGGGGCAAAGGGTGAGAACACCAGGAGAGTTATGAAGTGTCATCTTGTTGCTACACACCTATTTCTTGCTATGAAATAGGGCTCACCTCAGGTTACCTGTAGAACTATAAAGATGCAGTTTGTGTCCTGAAAAGGGCAGGAGGAAGACAGATTAGAGCTGGGTCTGGAATTATTTCATGTCATGTTTGATGTGGAAAGCAGGCACAACTCCCCCGACTAGGCACAGAAACACCCAGCTGATCAAATGTCTTTCTCCCGTGCCCTCTCTTCTCATGGTATTTCCAGAGCAGCTTCAGTACAAGCTTTGTGTGGTGCTTGGTAACTAGTGCGTGTTCTCAAGCTCTGCTCAGTGTACAGGTTAGCAGGATAATCCTGCAGCATCACTCACATGTCCCTGAAACAAGCTGTGTGGATACCCAGGCTGGAGCTCTGCATGCTGTATAATACACAGGTAGCTGCACAGCACTTATGCAGCCCCTGCTAAGCATACCTTAAAACCTTCTGAACAGGTACTTGTCATCTACCTGTCTCAGAAGGCTTTGCCTCTGAGGAAGAGGGGTTATCTGGGAAAACAAAGACTCTGTAAATGCTCTAGGAAGTCAGAACAACTTTCTGATAGCTCTGTGAAGTCAAGACAGCAAATGTGGGTGTAGCAATTGCCAAAAGTGCACCAAATTTATTAGCAACCAATTTGATCAATAAAACTGATGAACCACAATTCTATTAAGTGTGAGAAGCAGGTATGGACACTGAGAGACAATCTGACCTTACTAAAATAAACGGTACCTGGAATATCAGACCAGCTTTGATGAGAACTGCACATGTTGCCGGATTCTCCAGGGTTCCTCTGA
The DNA here is from genome assembly GCA_002631895.1 of Agapornis roseicollis. Classification (NCBI taxonomy): domain Eukaryota; kingdom Metazoa; phylum Chordata; class Aves; order Psittaciformes; family Psittacidae; genus Agapornis; species Agapornis roseicollis. The sequence continues at coordinate 7,775 of NDXB01007394.1, read as the reverse complement.
CCCCTGTTGAAAGATCAGCTGGACTCTCATCAACACAGGGCTGCAACTGCCATTGAAGCAGACCCCCTGCTGCTACCCTTTTCACCACTTACCTCCCACCTGGGAAAACCCCTCATGTAAGACATTGCTTTACACTAATAACATTCAGAACATGCTGAGAAAGTTGGGGCTGTTCAGCCTGAGGAAGAGAAGGCTGCGTGGAAACCTCATAGCAGCCTTTCAGTATCTGAAGGGGGCCTATAGGGACGCTGGGGAGGGGCTCTTCATTAGGGACTGTAGTGACAGCACAAGGGGTAACGGGTTCAAACTTAAACACGAGAGGTTTAGATTGGATATAATGAACATGAGCCAACTGCAGTGTGGGCTTGCAGCCCAGAAAGCCAACCATATCCTGGGCTGCATCAAAAGGAGATTGGATATAAGGAAGATTGGACATAAGGAAGAAATTCTTTCCTGTTAGGGTGGTGAGATGCTGGAATGGGTTGCCCAGGGAGGTTGTGAATGCTCCATCCCTGGCAGTGTTCAAGGACAGGTTGGATGAAGCATTGTGTGACATAGTTTAGTGTGAGGTGTCCCTGGTTATGGCAGGGGGGTTGGAACTAGATGATCTTAAGGTCCTTTCCAANAAACCTTGTGTGGCATGGTTTAGTGTGAGGTGTCCCTGGTTATGGCAGGGGGGTTGGAACTAGATGATCTTAAGGTCCTTTCCAACCCTAACTGTTCTATGATTCTATGTGGATTTCTGGAAGCCATAACACGTATCTAGAACACTACTTATTCTGACAAGAAGCTGATTCAAAATAGCACGTTTAGTCTTTGCAAATGTTGATGGGATGTTTTTTTTTTCAATACAAACCATGATAGCAAAAACCATGAAAGCAAAAAGTCATACCATAGCAGCTGCAGTGGAAATGGGGACTAAAAAGGAGGAGGCTGAAAGGTAATATTCCTAAACAGATGTTCCTCAATCCTTTGATAAACAGACTATCAATATACTAAAGAATCTACAGTGAATGTTAAGTAATCACAATGCCTGTAAAGAAAATCATTATCACCTAGTTCTCTGCTAGCTTTGATACAACTAAAAATCAATCCAAGTAGCACACACAAACATTCCCTTGGAGAAGGCTGCATTCTTTTCTACACCTCACTCCACACCTTTCTTTTTCTCTTCTTATGTATCTCATACATGTGTCAGTATTCCATGAAGCAGTGTGAAAGGAAAGGAGCCTATACATTTTCCAGGGGCTGAAAAGTTACCTTTTCTGACAATTCACAAACAAGACTAGTTCTTTTCCCTAGATATTAGCCCAGACATTGAATACAAAAGAGCAGGACACATATATTAAAAAAAAACACACAAAGAAGAACGTGATGAAGTCTCTAGGACCTCAGATAGAGGACTCTGAAGTAAACCAACCTCAGACAGCACTACATATATCTTGTGAAAGTCAGTCAAACTTTCGGCTATCTCTTCCTGACAGTGACTGTAAATAGTGACACCATTCAAAGAAAAATATGGTATTGTGGGTGTTGGGTGGACTCATTCCAACTTCAAAGACAGCTTACTTTATAAATACAGCAGGAGGTGAGCTCTGCTTCTACCAAGTCCCACAGATAGAAATCGAGCAACTATGAATGGCCTTGTGCAATTCAAATGAAAATAAAGCATGTTGCTCAAGAGCGCAGTCATCTTGTGCAAGTTCATCTTCCTAACTCTAGCATCTCAAGATTCTGGTAAAATCAGTAGGGAAGCACCTCAATTTCTCCAAATGCTGAGTTTGTGTAAGCAAATGGGAAATACTGCAAATTTTCAGTAAATTTTCACCTCCAAAATGGCCTGGTGTATCTTGTTTCTCATCTCACACAAAATTTCAGCGAGTTTAATATTACAGTCAAACTAAACTACTATGTTCAGCCATGCTTTTAGCACCTAGTAATATCAGGTAATGCAGAACAGTCATGCTCATTAACTTTTCATCCTGACATGGAATTTTTATCAGTGCTGTAAAAACAAGCAGACAAAACCCCGTCTTCCATTACTCTGGCAGTTGCATTTGTTCATTATATGTGCTAATCAGCAATTAGTTTAACACCAGCATAACTGGAATGGAATAATGGCTCCAGATGCTATGACAAAGAAAGTTTTCATTCCTTAAAAATGTATCTTCAGGAACAGCAGGAAGAGAAGGTATCTCAGAGAAAACAGAATTCTCTGCCAACATATAAACTGAAGAAATGATGCAATAGACGATTCTTGTGCACAACAGCCTGAATTAAAAACTAAGCAGGACTTCAGGCATTCATAATAGCTTGCTTGCCTATCAGCGATGGTGAAGTGAAAAGATAGGTATATAAGGACTCTTCTAGACTTTATGAGCAAGATAAAACCTGGTTTTATACTTAAAACATTCAATCATTGATTTAAAATGGTAAAGGACTGATTTTCACCTTTTCTGATGTCCAGAGCTCAAAAGAAGGCACTGAATGCCAACACAAGCAAATCTCTGTGTGCTAAAAAAATAGGCTGCTGTTCTGGATTTTTGAAACATTTATGGTGCAAACATTTCCTAAAATTCTTGTATGCTTCAATCCAGTCCTCCTTTTTATCTTTTCCCCATCTTCTGGATTCCCAAAACAAAAGCAGACCATGCTCATGAATATATTCTCCTTCTCTTCTGTCTCAAAGTGGGGAGGGAAGAGAATCCGCTGCAAAGCACATCACCTCCAACACCAACCTCTGAGGCAGCACACCAAGGTTATCTTCAAGGTCTTGATCTCAGACATCAGAGACACACATTATGAAGAATATGATACATATTGCTCCTGTTCACTTTGAATTACAATTTCATTCTCTAATTCTTCTTGGTTGTATTCTGCATCATTTTCTTGACTAATACCATTTATTTAAAAACAGAATAAAAGATCTAGCTCCTTTCTTCTAGGTCAATCCCCATATCAAACACCACAAACAGCATATCAAAGCTCACTTTTTTTATCTCCAGTATTTCAGCGCACCTTTTTATTATTCCAGGCCACATATAAAAATCTACCTATATATATTTGCATATTATGAAACATCATAAATAACTGTCATAATTGTAAAAACAGCAACAATAACAACAAAAAACACATTTAACTGATGGTAGTACTATATGGTTGCTATTCTATTTTCTAAGCATTTGGGGTTTGCTGGTTGATTCACCAACTTCAGAAGCACACAATGGTCTCTCAAATACAACTCTAGATCAAGGAGGTTCTATGCCAGCACAAATTATCCAACCCATAAAGCCAGAAGAACAATGAAAATCCCTGGTCTTTTCTTGTTTAAGCTAATCAGACTGATTTATTATGTTCCTGTCAGCAGTTACTATCTCACATTTGAGCAAATTATTCATCCAGTTCTAACAATATATAAAAAGAAGAACAACAGCCCAGCAAGTACCAGTCACTCCATTTACTCACCAATCCATTTCCTTTCAACCATCCCAGAGTTCAAACACAGGAAACGTGCAAAAATCTTCGGTTAAGTGGCAGAACTTTCTGAATAATTGCTAAAAAGAAACTGTGTCCACACAAATAACTTTTAAAGAAAGGAAATCATAAATGGAAAAATGTTAAAGTATTTATAACAGTAAACAGGTGCCACAAAGGCGAACCCCAGAACCAGTCTCCAGGTTACATTTTAATTAAGAAAACATTCATATATATATGTCAATGTGAAACAAAACATTCTGAAATTTAGTATCTGACATATTCCAAATCTAGTTTGCCCATATGCAATTCTATTATTGTTATTATTTAGTTACCCTACCCCCTACTGCCTCACAAAGGCAAAACTGATTTTGGAAGCAAAGAGCTTGCATGATATGCAGAATACCTACTCTCTACGTTCCTTCTATTAACATACTTGTGAATTAAGCTTTTTTATGCCACCAAATTCCCCAAACTTAGCATCCTTACATACATTTCAATGTATCAATATAACCTATTTTCCTCCTCTAGTCCCATATTATTTTGTGTCCTTCATAAAAAGAAAAAGTTAAACCATCAAGTGAAAAATGTCCACAGACATCTTGCATTGCTTTATTGAAAAAAAAAATAATAAAGAAAAACCCATCCAGACAGCTTCTTTTGGAGAACAGCTTTACATTCCTGAGAGTGAGTAACTGTTGGAACAAGACTGCCTCTAAATGTTCCAGAGCTTGTCAGACATTGTAATCGGGGGACTTTCCCTGTGGCTGTCGCAGTCGAATTTGTAAGGTAGAAAATGCTCCCACAGTCACATGAAAGAAGAGCTGCCACAGGTTGCGCAGTTCATACAGATACATGTTACACAGGCAAATTAACCCAAACGTCAGGAAGGATTTGGCATTCCTCCAGCTTGTGTAGTATACAAACAGGTAACACTGTCAGGAAATAAAAAAGAAATCTGATTACCATATGTAAGGTAACTTCCACTGTGAAACACTATCTGATCATTGAGAAATTACAAACTCAAACCAAGTAAAAGTCTAAATCAAACACATAAGAACAGTATTAATGTAGCAGTCATGGAAGGGTTAAAAGTACCTGACATCAAGGTTACATTTTACTTCCATTAAACATTCTTTAAGAACATAATTTATTACAACCTACAATAATGAGTGGCCCATGACAAATGAAAGTGGATATTCCTGGCAATCTCTGATCAAAATACATTCTGTTCCACTCAAGGAACAGAGAAGAACCAGCAGCCAGGGTTCAGTCTTCTTCAGACAATACAATGAAAAGGACAGGGAAAATACCAGGGCTCTGCAGCTGGGAATACTCAGCAAGAGGCAAGGTCCCAGATACCAACGCAGTGTCCTGCCAGGGTTAATGCAGAGAATTAACTGATAGATGTCAAGAGTCTACGAATACGCACTGTCCTTCTTTGGCTGGTGCAATATGGATCACATGTGGAGAGAAATACGCAACAACTCTACTATAACTCTACCACGTTTTAAGGGTCAGTTTCTGTACCTCATGGTGTAACACAGAATGTCAGGACTGCCCACAGTTCCCTACTTTACCTTCTTCCTACTGCAACTAAAAACCTGTTCAAGTCTCTTGCCTTTAGAGTTTTCATCTCTAAAAGTACATGGCTTTTACATAAACATTATTTTTACTTCTGCTGTTGCTCAAACTTCTTCCTTGACTTCTGCAAAAAAACTGTTTGCCCCGCACTCTGGATTCCAGCCATTTCTGTCTGCTGAAGAAAGCTTTTACTGTGCTTCAAGGTAGGCAACAACATCACTTGAGCTTACTTTGTATTCCAAATCCGTTCGCAGTGGATATATAACCATGCTCACACAAATTTTATAACAGCATCCATCACCAGACTATCTCAGTATCATTTTCTGTTTTTCTTGGACATTTGCCATGTTTTATCAGTCAGAGAAGCTAATTTTTTTTTCTTTCAATTTTCATGTTCCTCAAAAAAGGGCCAAAGCATTGTACATTTCCAACTGAACAATGCAATTAGTTGAGATCACTTTATATTCTATCCAAAACTCAACCACTTTCTTATAACACATACTTCCACTGTAAGTGTGACTGAGGTTAATAAAACTACCTGTAATTTTGGGATATCTAAGTATCTTCAGACATATGAGTACTGCCAATATCAGCCAGATTTGCACATCTGTCATGGTTTAAACCCAGCCATGCAACTTGTTCACTCACTCAACCCCCCCTTTTTTGCCCTCCCCCTGCTCCCAGAGGGATGGGGAGGAGAATCAAAAGAATGCAACTCCCACAGGTTGAGATAAGAACAGTTTAGTAACTAAGGTATAACACAAATCACTGCTGCTACCACCAATAACAATAATGATAAAGGAAATAACAAGGGAAGAAAATACAGCACCTCACCACCCATCAACAGATAACTCCCCCACCCTACCAGACCAAGCATCGACCGATACCTCATCCCACCCCCCAGAGCACTAGCCCTTCCGGGTAACTCTCCGTTCCATCCTGGGCATGACGTGCTGTGGTATGGAATACCTCTTTGGTCAGTTTGGGTCAGGTGTCCTGTCCCTGCTTCCTCCTGGCCTCCCCTCCTCCCTGGCAGAGCATGAGGCTCACAAAGTCCTTGGTCAGAGTAAAACATCAGTATTATCAGCTCTGTTCTCAGGCTGAAAGTCAAAACACAGCTGCACCAGCTACTAAGAAGGAGAAAAATGACTGCTACTGCTAAAGCCAGGACAACATTCCTCCTTCAAAGCAAAGTAAAACTAGAGAAAAGTAATCCACATGCTTCAGAATCTATATGGAATTTCTCTGATTTTGCCTGGCCATTTCAAGCAGAGCAAAGGCAGCCTACTTGTGCTGACAATTTTATAGATCATATAAAGGAGCAATTAGTTGGCATAGTACCTCAGCAGTTAAGAGTTCGGATAATCTTCTAGCAGTGCCACCTCCACTGACAACATATGAAAAAGTGTAGCTAACACCAAGATTAAAATAAGAGTCAGGATACACTTAATCAAAATCATTAATTAAGAGTTTAAAATGGTAAAAATATTACAGGAGTTTAAGAGTGTTACTGCAACATGATGTTGAATGACTGAATTTTACTGAAGATCTGTTTTAAATGAATTCAGCAGCTTTTCATTAGTCTAGGTCTGAAATGCTAGATTTCCCAGTTACAGAACAGAGCACTACTCAAAAGGGCAAAACACCTCACTGTAACAAGTGCTATTACGAAATTCCTGAGGTTGTTTTTTTTATTTCTATTAAAGGGAAGTGTTAGGATGGCAGTTACTGAGCATGTTTTTATGTAGAAGACTCCTCTGTGCTACTTCAGAGAAGAACTTAATTTGGGGGAGGGGGAAGTTGTTTATTTGGTATGCAGTTTTTTTTAATAACTGTTAAGAAGTGACTGAAGGCTCAGCTCCTGACACTTCACACTTCAGGTACAACTGAGATAGTTGTTGCTTTTCTACATTTTCTTCTTCAGAGGAGACTATAAACCATGGCGGAACACCAGACATGACACTAAAACATCACACTCTCTTTAAGTCCCGTTTTTTGCCTGCACACCTAGGTTACAAACATTTTCTCATAAACCACAAAGAGTAACACACGGCTATGTTGTTACTGACTTAACAAGACAATACAGCATTATAAACATATGGGTGAATGACAATAAAATGTGCTGTCATACAACACATGAAATCAATTTCCCAAATTTTTAATGTGGGAAAACAACATCAGAACATGCCAGAGAACTGAGAGCCCTCTTAGTTCTGAAAACTGACCAAATACATATGGTAGGAATGACACCACAGGGTGCAGAACAGGAGTATCAGCAGATATATCCTGAGTATTAAGAAAAAGCCTATATTGCAAAGCTGTATGAACGGTTTCCTAAAAACATCTCTATTCAAGTCAGACAGTGGAGAAAAGTCCTTCTTTCTCAATGTACACACATGAATACTTACATTAAGAATAATGTTTCTATTTCAGGAGGGGAAGGAAGAATATGTATTTTTCCCCACAAAAGAATAAGGTGGGACTTGCCTAGGGATGTTAAGAATAACAAGAAGGGATTCTATAGGTACACTGAGAATAAAAGACAGACCAGGGACAACATAGGCCCCCTCCGGAAGCTACTGGGTGAACTGGCTATGCAGGATTTGGAGAACCCTGAGGTTCTGAATGACTTCTTTGCCTCGGTCTTCAATGGGAAAGGCTCTGACTGCACCATCCAAGTCTTGGAAGTCAGACACAGGGACTGTGAGAATGAAGAC
>NDXB01007393.1:0-14288 GCA_002631895.1 Agapornis roseicollis | reverse complement strand
CCCTCAAGATCTCTGTTTTGAGGCACACCCACCTATCCTGAACTCCTTTGTTTTCAAGGGCAGTTTCCCAAGGAACTCTCTGAATGAGACTCCTAAACAGGTCAAAATCTGCCCTCCAGAAGTCCAAGGTAAAGGTCTTATTGATGTTCCTTCTGATTTCACTGAGTATTGAAAATTCCACAATTTCGTGATCANGGGGGCAGAAAGGAGGGGTTGAGTGGGTGAACATGCTGCCTGGCTGGGTTCAAACTACAACAGTACTCAACATAAAAACCAGAGAATCATTATTCTGAAAACCTGCTCCCATCTTAAAGCCAGCACCAAGCACCATCCTGCATGTCTTGCACTCTCCATCTAGAACTCCGTAATTTTTCATCGGTGTGATACAGAATTGAACGTATACACAACTTGCGCACACTATTAAATCGAAAGCAAAGCAGAAAGACAACCTCTCCTACTATACTTTGCTCTCTGCTTGTTCATGAACATAAAACCAGGTATACACACTAACTAACCTATTGTTCATTCTAGGCAATGTCACAGCATGTGCTTTCTACCCCAGCTGATGATACTACTGGTATTCCTTTAAGGCGTTTGTCATATTTTTCCATTATAACAAGCAAATGCACAAAATTACTGCTTGTATGCACAGTTCACTTTGGAGAAATAAACACGTTCAGCAAACAGCTTTAAGGAGTTGTTAGCGTATGCCTAAGCTGACACGCAGCTGACCACAAAGTTTCACATGCTCTAGGAATTGAACTTCAACGACTGCTGAGTATTGAGGCTGCTAACTTGATGGCTCTGATGCAAATAATGGAGTCTCATTCCTGATGAACATAGCATCTGTTCACCTGTTTCATTTTATTACCAACATAGAATTTCTCATCATGTAAAGAAGTACTGGTAATACATTTGCTAATTCTGAATTTCTTGCATTACAACTCTGAATGTAAGACAGGATTTTCCATAATACTACTGAAGCAGATTAAAAACATTTATACTGGGACTTCTACCATGGCCTGATGAAGCTCAGTTCTCTTCCTTCAGCCTATATGAGAATTCCATTTCTAACAAAATCTTCTTTCAATTATTATGTCAGAGCAACCTAGAATTTTCATTCTATTTTCTGACACACCAATTCCAAGAAATGTAAAATAGAGGCATTTTTCAACCTTCCTCAGACAGTTTCATAACCTAGTATTTGCACTCCAAGATTGAGATAAAACACAAACATCTCTTTTGAGCATCTCCATATCCCTTCTATACTGAAACACATTTGTCAATCCCTCTATTAGAGAATGGTTTACACATATGAAAATTATAGCAGCAGATGTAAAACTTGCCTATAAATGCAAATAGAATCAGAGTCCAAATCAGCTTCAAAATTCAGGAGGCCTTGGCAGATGACGCCTGTTCACAGCATTGAAATCCTTTACATACACCGTGTTGTAATTCCCTTTAGAAGGACTGGCAGAGAACACAAACTAAAACTAAATGTCCCAGTGCTAAAACTGCCAGACTTAGGGAGTCTTCACAAAGTGTTTCTGAAAGTTAAAATTTCTGTATAACCATACTGCAACTAATTGTGATCTCAGTACCTACCAGCTTAAACTCATGTCCCTGCTGGAAAGACTCTCATATGAGCAAGGCACTGATTCTCATTTTTGTGCAGTCAGAAACCAAGCTTTTCTGTAGCACCATTTCTTTGTAGACCACCAGTCACAGCATCAAGATTGTTGCTGAGTCTGCAAGACTTCAAAGCACACATTTGCTTAAGTGCATTCTCCAAAATTAGCTCTGATTTTAAAACTTTTCTCAGCATTTCTCCTTACATTCGCAGATAATTAAACTTATCTCTAAGGTGATCTGAACAGTAATGTAAAATCAGAGAAAAGCCTGTCTCACTGTACGGACACACACACCAGACTAACACATGGTCCTTCGACAGAACCACTGAAACAAAAGCACCATTAGATGCAAATGTGTGATCTGAAGGGTTCTTGCTCAACTTTCTTCCCCTGAGCTACAGCCCTGAATGAAACATTTCCTTTCACACTCTTCTGATCCCAAATTCAACCAAATCTCAAAATATATCTATCACACAGACACTATCTATAGGCTGATAGCCACCACAGACTCACACATGTAATATCCAAGAAAAAACACTAACTGTTGGAGAACTGGGGGTTGCTGGAATTCCTCTTCCCACACTGGCTCTAACCACCACCAAGGCACCCACTACTGTTAACACTGGCTTTTCACTCTTCACAGACCATCAGTGCTTGTGCCTCACTTGCCTGACAAAAGCAAAGCATGGAGTGCAGGTCTGCGGCAACAGCTTCTCTCACTCCCAGGTGTTGTGAGCCAACAGCTGCAGCACTTTCCAATTAAATATTGCTATCACTGCAGCCAGGCCAGTGCAACTCAGTACACCCCAAATCATTTATTTTGTTCAACCAGCCATGTAAATATCTTTATTACTAGTAGCCTCTTTATTACTAGTAAGTTCTTTATTACTAGTAAGTTCTCAGAGGAAAAATAATGAAGAAGAGAACAAGGAAACTGCCAAGACTGCTTTCTCTGATGGAAACAATTTCTGAAACAAGACATCTGTTAAGGAAACCACATTCTTCTTGTTTGTGATGCACTGGCTCTACTTTTAAGTTTCACTGATGCCAATACCTTTTCCATGTAAATGGCATAAAAGTCAACGTGCAAAGCAGTTACTCATTTTGTAAATGTCCTGTATTGCCTCATAAATTGGTTACATGAAGCTGACAAAGACAATTGAGTTTCTTTAAAGAACCTGAAGTTATTCCACATGTGGACCAAACCAACTTTCATGTTTTTAAATAAAACAAACAAAACCAAGGTCAAAAGAGTTAGCATGAAGCAGACTCATGACAGGAGCACCTCTTCAGACTTTGGTGCTGTATTTGAATCCCTATCCTAAACTCTGCAGGAGGGTTTCAGACACAGTCTTTCACCATGCAGGAGAATGCTGTCACTGCTCACCTGTCCTACAGGTCTGCCTTGAAAACTGTCAGCACCATTAAGGCAAGTTTCTAGAGAGGTGGGAGGAGGGTAATTCACTCACTATGATTCAGACCTATACAGCAATTTATACATAAAGTTTACGTACCCAACTATCACCCCCTCATGTGAGGAAAAGTAAAGAAATTAGCTCCTCAGCACCAAGCGTATGGGAATAGGTCTATGCAAGATACCCAAATATTGTAATTTGACAGTTAGCAAGAATTAAACCTCAGTTACAATGAGCTTCGTCTGACATTCAATACAAAAAATTTTGGCAACTCCACTTTATATTTGCATATATACTCAATATATTTTGCTTGATGACTGCATTTTCATGTGAAGTGTAAGGCTAGCTTTTGGGTATCCACTAACTCCAAGCTTTCATTGTTCTGCCAAACATATCCTTGGGAGTCATCAAATCCTGGGTCACCAGAGATCAAGCGCAGCAAGGAGGAAAAAGGCCAAACCCAGCTTTTACTGATGCTCCAGCACTTGATTCTGGAAGGAAATGTACATCTTTTTGTTCTACTTAGCAGGATACCAGCTGTTTCAAGTTGCATCAAGAAGTGAAAATGGGTCTGGGACAGAAAAAAGCATAAGGGACTAAAAAAACCCCAACAACGAAATAAACCCAACAATGAAATAAACCCAACAAACCAAGGAAGACAAAGCAAGAAGGCTCTGAAATAAAATACTTCAACAAAAATCTTCATTACTGATGCAAGAAGTTGTCTATGTTAATTACAGCTGAGCTGCTGTCAAGAGAAATCTCCTCCACCAAATGGAGCTGATTACACTTCAAGTAAGATAAAAATCATTCACTGAAATACTGCAAAACAGCTGACACTTTGCATTAGCACTACTGCTGAAAAGCTTTCCTTTGATATTTTTTTTATACCTGATCCTGCTGGAATCTGAGCATTTTTCAAGATGTCATGAATGTCCCCATCCTCAAGGGAGCCCTCCACGTGCACCCCCAGCCTCTTGACACCTGCAGAAATGCAACGCCAGTGATAAATACAAGTCCTTAAGGGCGACGAGTGCAGCTGCCTTCTCTCCTCTCTGCAGCAGCTCACATAAAGGGAGCCTGCAATGAATTTAGTTCCTTTCAAGCGTACGTACAATACATACAGGCACAAAGTTTTGCAGTGTTTGTGTTTAGTGCAATGGTGCAGCTGTGCGATGAACCCACATAGCATAAATATGCTATGGACTATGAGACAAGGGGCACGTTTTCTTCATAATGATGGCCTTTATGAAGGTAACATCAATGAGAAGTTAATAAAATGAAAAATACAAAGGCACTGTGTTCACAAATCAACATTTATACCTTCCAGACCTTTAGAACCTTTAAAATACTATTTTCACTTTTACTCCCAAAATTACTCTCTAGTAAGACACATTAGAAATTCATGTCAGAGCCACCACCCAAGGATTAAAAGTACTTCTCGAAACTGTTCTCTCCTTACATCCCATTCTTAGAAAGAAAAACCTAAGATATAGTAAATTAGTAGATCTAGAAACTAGAACTTAAGAAAAACGATTGCACAATCTCACTGCTCCCAGCCTCCCCTTCCCTCTGCAACTCAAGTTGGAGTAGGTGTAACCACTTTCCATGGGGAGAGCAGTACAAACTGCAGCATGACACTCCAGGGAAGAGGAAGCGAGGGGTAAGGGAGAGGACCTCCATGATTTATTACCAGACTGAGGCAGCAAGCATATAAACTGTTTCCTGACATTCACTCCTGCATTTGTTTCACTTCATTTGGAAAACCAAGACTTCTCAATTAAGCGCACATGAAAGCAAGCCACTGGGATTTCAACACTGACTACTCATTTTTAATGTTCCATTTATCAGTGCTGGAAAGTGATCAGCTGTTTTTCACTGCAATTACAGCATGCTTGTCCAGAGAAGTGGAACTTCAAGAGCAGAACGACAGGCTCAATCCTACAGTATAATTTTTGCATCTTCTGAATATCAGAGCAGACTTGGGCATGACAGAGACTCTTCAACTTGACTTCAGCAAAACTAAGCTTCTAAATGAGGATTCTGTGGAACCTGTAACCAATAATAAAAAAAAAACCAACAAAACAAGTTATGCAACTCAGTTGTATAGAAAAATAAAACAAAAAATGAGAACTTCTGAGGGATCCTCCCTCTGTAACTAGTAGTGCACTTTCACGCTGTCAGTCTCAGCCCAGAATTAACTCAATTCACAGTGGACTAGCAGGGCACAGAACACAACCACTACACAATCACTTCCTCCAGGATTCAGAAAATCCCATTCTTTCAGCTGTGCTGTACAGAAAACAGCATTATACATGGGGGGTGGGGGCTGTCATTTTACACACGTGCAGCGTCTAAAGCAGGCCATCTCTCACACATGATCTGGGCATAGTTACCCTGACTTTATGAAAGCTTTCACAAACACTGATGCTCATGAGCACATCGCAGCAATCTAGAGCAAGAACTATGTAAGGAACGATGTAGTAATTGCGAAGTAATTAAAGAGGGATTTATAGCCGAGGATCAATTCATACAAGGAGTTCTCCTGAACTGTTCAGTGCCATTTAAGTTTTCACACAGGCTCCAATCGCCTTTCAGGGAATACTTACTTGTGTCTTCTAACCTCCTTCCAGGTTAAGTACTTTCTCAGCAAAAGCTTTAAAAGCCACTATATTATCAGCACTCATTGTAGGACAGTGTAATAATCACATTATCTTAATGAGGGACTAAAGAGCCCTAACATTGCTGATATAATCTCTAAAACATAAATGACATAATAATTTAGACTAAGAATGGCTTATTGTAAACACCTGAAAAATACCAGGCTTGGGACACTGAGCCAAGTTATGCACTGCTATTACAGCAATAAATTGCTCTGTGGCTCTTTCTTTCCTAGATGTTGCAATGCATCTTCCTTGTAGGTCCACTGGATAGACTCCAGGCACTATTTCAAGAGAAGAGAATGGAGAGCAGCATTTAAATCAGTGGTTATCTAACAGCTCAATATTGATGACCTAATCTTGAAACTGGATTAAACTACACAGATTAACACACTAGGTACAGCTGCATGGATTTATGGTTGCCATGACAACCAGCATAAAATGTATGCCACTGATCCCCTCCCACCAGATCAGTCTCCATTCAGCAGTAACAAGATCTATCAGTAACACAGACATACTAAGTGATTTCACTGCAGATATCTGGATTGGTATAATCTCAACTCTCTCTGCATCTTAAAATACCAATTTACAGCCAGAAGGAGAGGCTCAGTTTACAAACGAATGCTGGAAGCAATGGGCATCCTTGGGTGTTACCTGAAACGTGTAACTTCTTAAGACAGTATTAGTGTTAACTTCTTAAAAAAATATTAGTGTTTTCCAATTAATCTTCCAGGATAGTGAGTATGCAAATATGTATTTGTTTTATAAATATAATAAAGTGACTATTAGCCTATGCTTTACACATTAGGCAGAGTCCTCTCACCTTTCAAGCAAGAGAAACACTGATTCCTCTTTTGGAGTCATGGTTCTCAAACCAGTGTGAAATATGATCTCACTCCTCTAATTGAGATAAGAGGGTTTTATTGAGGGAAAAAGTCAATAAAACAAAATCAACAGCACTGGGAGCCTGACCATAGCCAGAGGAGCACTGATTAGCATTTGTTATAAGTTTATATACTTTCACTATTGCATTAGACATATACATATTCATAATTCCCAAATATAGGCGAGGAATATTATAACTAGCTCCAGGAGCTTATTATCGTCTCTTCCTCTTGGCATCTGTGTACTGCTCTCCGGTGACTGTGGGCAGGGGTCTTAAGGATGAAGTAAGCAGTCTTCCTCATGTGAGTAGGGGTCTTCAAGATGAAGTAAGCAGTCTTCTTTGTGGTGTACTTTTCACCTTTGGCACAGTTGGATGCCCCAGTCATCACAAAACTAGCTGAAACCAGCCATATCTGTAATTCTTCTGATAGCTGGCAAAGATTTAGAACAGCGTGGCCTTCCTGCAAAATTTATGGCAGGACGGGCAGACAAGGAGTATCCAAAGTTAGCAGATATTTGGGAGGCTCTGTCTCTAAAATACCTGATATGTAGAAGGATGGTATGAAATAACTTACTCATGTTTAGTGGGGCCACTAAATTCCACAGACTTACAGCACAAACATCATTCTTTATCTTCGCCCTAAATTAGGCTAAAAGTACTTTAACCCTATGTTTTACAGGCACTAGCTTTTCTTATATCAAGCCTCCCCCCAGCCTTTTACCTTTACAAATTCTTTTGCTATGTGACTCCATTTTGCTCAAGAGTTGTGGACATTTTCAACTTGTTGTCTAATCTTATCTCTTTAGCAAGCTTTGTGAACTCATACAGTTATATCCACATAGCAACACCTGTGATTTGCGAAAGCCAATACATTTATGTTTATCACAACCGTAACTTGTTTTCCTGGCAATGAGGAGACAAGCCTTTGGTTTTATGCTTAACGAAAAAAAGCCAGGAAGCTGGACACTTGTTTTCAGTTACACTGCTGCCTGCTTGCACAATTATTTACTCTCTGTAACCACAATAAGGTACAGCAAAGAAAAAAGGAAAGTAAAAGCCATTTACTTACTTTACAGGCACAGTCAGAGGCTGAACTAATATTTGCCAAGCATCCCAAAAGACAGATGCATAAAGGACTACATTTTTTCCAAACGCAGAGAAGTGCCATGCTGGAGGGTTCCAAAGGCTGAGGTTTATTCCAGGCCCCTCAGTAAAACTCAGCAAAAGAAAATACTTCTGACTTCTAGGGTTTAGGCATAACACCGGAGGTTGTGACTGGCCATGCAAAAGCTGTCTAGTGTTCTACCTGCAAGGCGCTAACCCCATTGCTCGACACCGCGGTTTAAACCCATGTGCTCTCATCTGTTACGTTTCCTACCCCAGCATAACCTCACCTGCGGGGCCGCTCGCCGGGCCGGTAGAAGGGGCGGCGAGGCCCTGCCGGGCCGGAGGCGGCGCCCGGGTGCCCGCTGTCCCCGCGCCGCCGGGTGTGGCGGCCTTGGCCGGGGAGTGGAACAGTGTTCCGTACCTCCCTGCGCCGTAACCGGGGCCGCGGGGAGACCCCGCCGATATGAAGAAAGTTCCCCTCAGAGCTCTGCTGCGGAGGAGCCATAAAAATGTCTATTACACTTTGTCGCAACTGTTTTAATTTGCACGATAATTTGCATAGCGGACATACGCTGCCTAAAAGGCGTTCTTTCCTCATCAAAGTATAGCGGCCCACACGCTGCTAGTTCTGACCTTTCCTCAGAGCATTCTGAACGCGGCGACGTGCTCGCGGCTATAACCTGGTACGGTCCCACCCCGAGCACGGGGGGTGCATCGCGGACCTCAGCGCCGCCGCCCGCAGCCCGTGCCCGCCATTTGCTCCTGTCAGGCGGACTGCCATTTGGCCGCCTCCCTCCTCTTCCCTTCTCGCGGCGAAGTCAGACCTTCCTGCCTGTCTGATAGCCGAGCTGAGAGTCTGATAGCTGATCTGACAGGGATGGTAGCCGGGCTGAGGGGTTGGTGGCCCTGCTGAGGATGCCGGCGCCATCAGCTTTTGGCTGAACTTTTAACAGCTCTAGCGGCAACAGCAGGCTCAGCGCTCTGCATCCCACTTACACCCTCCCTCAAGGTCCTCTTGAGACGCAACCCTAGAAGCTACAGGCTGCAGGGGGGGGTCAGTTGTTCAGCAAACAACAAAGTACTTGTATTTTTGTTATACACAGGTTGCTTTAATTTTTAAATTATTTGCTAGCAGTGCAACAACAACAACAAAATTAACCGCGCATTACATTTTCATGGTAGTCCCTGTAGAAGAGATACATCAACCCTTGAAAATAAGCAACCAAATAAACTGCAAACGGAAGATGCTTTGATTCAGGAAGACTGTTTAAAAAAAAAAAAAAAATAAAAAGGCAGCTAGTCCTTTCTTGTATTGCCTGAGTCTTGTAAATGAATTTATCCAAACAGAATTTTAAATAAAGTATCCAGTTCATTAGGCAAATAAAGGCAAGCAAACAGCGCTGGGAGCCTGGGGAGTCTCCGCTCTACCAACACGCACACCCTCCCCATTCCTGTGGTCTGTTTCTATTTCTTCGTGCTCATACATATTCATAAACAGGCATTTCCCCTTTTTTGCGCACTTTTCCACCTTCTAGAATCTTCTCAAATTCTCCCCTGTTCTCGGCACCTCCCCCCCACGCTGCACGAATTGAGAAGAACCGAGAGAGAGACCAACAAGATACAGGAAGTAACAATAGGATTGTCCTGGGTTCAGCAATAGCAGTCAGTTTTTCTCCTCCTTAGTAGCTGGTGCAGCACTGTTTTGACTTAACCCAGGAACAAGGCTGATAAGGCTGATGTTTTTGGTTGTTGCTAAGCAATGTTTACACTGACCAAGGACTTTGTGAGCCTCATGCTCTGCCGGGGAGAAGGGGAAGCCAGGAGGAAGGAGGGACAGGACCAAACTGACCAAAGAGGTATTCGATACTGTAGCACATCATGCCCAGGATGTAACTGGGGGTTATCCAGAAGGGCGAGTTCTCTCTGGGGTGTTGGAGGAGTTGGTCGGTCAGCACTCGGTTGGGTTGGGGTGTCGTGAGTTACCTGTCGGTGGTTGGTGAGATGCTGTATTCTTTTCCCTTGTTATTTCCTTTATCATTATTATTATTGGTGGTAGCAGCAGTGATTTGTGTTATACCATAGTTACTAAACTGTTCTTATCTCAACCTGTGGGAGTTGCCCATCCTTCTGGAAGCAGGGGAGGGCAAGAAGGGGGGTTTGAGTGAGTGAACAAGCTGCATGGCTGGGTTTAAACCATGACAAGAATACATAAAGTAATAACCCATAAACGTTTTTATACACAATAGCAATAGTGAAAACAGTAACAAAATTGCTATAGATAAAAAGTAAAAGCTATGTTCATGTTCTGTCAAAGATCCCATGTTTTTAAGAGGGTTGTATTTTGTTATGCAATATTGCTTCACATTGACACGAATCACATAAACATATTTCACAATTCCCCGTCTTCTTTTTTTATGATATTGATTCGTGGTTTTGTTTGTTTGTTTCTGATCATGCCAATATCTGTCAAATTGGTCCTCTTTCATTTTTATTATCATCAAGGAATGGTTCTTTTCTTTCCCTGATTCTTTAGTCCAGTGAAACAAAGTATTAAACATGGAATTATTAACAGTCCTCTGCATAGTCCCAGTACAAACATTCCAATTTCAGTCAGCCAATTTCTGCCCACAAAGTGGGCATACGGTTCAGTTTCCTTTACAGAAGGCATATTGGGTTTGGTTATAAATACTCCTATTTTCCGACCTTTACAGTCATAGAGGGTATGATACATCAAAATTTGGAAGCTTACNAGCCAATTTGTCTCCACCAAGTGGGACAGTTAGATTTCCTTCTTTACAGAAGGCATATTGGGTTTGGTTATAAATACTCCTATTTTCCGACCTTTACAGTCATAGAGGGTATGATACATCAAAATTTGGAAGCTTACCCATCCCCTTCTAGTTATCACTACATATTGACTATAGTTGTTTGCTGTAGCCAGGGTCAAAGAACTCACCTCAAGTAAAAGAGGTCCGGTAAGGGCCTTAGTGGTTGGTGGTCACAGCCCAAAGGGGTTGCAGCCCTTGGCAGACCCTTAAATCCGCACCACCGGTTTCCTACCCTGTCTTGCCCTCTTCTTTAATAGGTGATCTTTCAAAACACTTAAAGGGTTGTAGGGGTTAGCTCTTAGTCCAATTTGTTCAGTGTATTTCCTTCCTTAATAGGTACTTAATTTGGAGTCTATTTGTTTACTAATTATATAGGAGTAGTTATAATAAAAATCCCCCAACAATTGACCTTATTTTATGATTCACCCAATAATTTTCTATTGCTACAACCCTGTTAAAATACAAAAAGGAGATAGTGTGTTCTCTATGTATTTTCCACAGTAATAACAGTGACAAATAAGATACAAACTGCACCAGTGACATTGGACAGAATTGAATATTAGCTTGACTTGGGATCCTGCTATCCTGTGTCGTCAGTTGGAGTGCTTCTCCCATGCCTTTCAAGTCCGTTTGATGGTTAGCTTGGTTTCTCCTGTTTCAGATGTTATTCTCCGCTCTTTCACCGGACCTTTCACTCATGACACATGCATCCATTGTTTTTCAGCAGTTCTCACTGCTGTTTCTGTGGTTAACAAGACAAGAAATGGTCCCTCCCAAAGAGGGGTCAGAGTTTCTTCTTTCCATGTTTTTATTAAGACTTTTTCCCCTGGCCCAAAGGTGGGGTTTGAGCCAACATACCTATTCCCCCTAGTTCTTTTAATCTCATTCCTAGAGTGGTTATATATTTTTGGATATTATGATCTTCTATTACATTACCCTCTAATGGCATTCTCTGATAATAAGGGTAGATTTTTTGTCTAGGGGGCAAGCCCAAAAAGGCATCTTTTAAATCTATTACACTATACAAAGTGTATTTAGAAGATACCTGACTTAATAAAGTATACGGATTTGCTACTACAGAGAATTTAGTGATTGTTCTTTGGTTTCCTGCTTTTAGGTCCTGTACCATTCTGTATGACCCATCTGGTTTTTTATGGGGAGTATGGGTGTATTATGAAGTGACATACATGGCTCTAAAGTTCCTTTTTCTAAGAGTCTGTTGACTATGGGTTTTAATCCTTTTCAACCCTCCATTGGTATAGGATGTTGCTTTACTCTGATCGTAAAGTTCGGATCTATTATTTGAACATTTATGGGTTCAATTTCTAGTCTACCTATTTCTCCTTCCTGATACCACACTGAGGGATTGTCCTGGGTTCAGCAGTTGCAGTCAGTTCTTCTTCTCTTTAGTAGCTGGTGTTTTGACTTAACCCGGGAACAAGACTGATAAGGCCGATGTTGTTGGTTGTTGCTAATCGATGTTTGCCCTGACCAAAGACTTTGTGAGCCTCATGCTCTGCCAGGGAGCAGGGGAAGCCAGGAGGAAGGCGGGACAGGACTGTACTGACAGGACCAAACTGGCCAAAGAGGTATTCGATACCGTAGCACGTCATGCCCAGGATGTAACTGGGGGTGATCCGGAAGGCCTAGTTCTCTTGGGGTGGTTGGAAGAGGTGGTCGGTCAGCACTCGGTTGGTGGGGTGTCGTGAGTTATCTGTTGTGGTTGATGGGATGCTGTATTCTTTTCCTTTATCATTATTATTATTGGTGGTAGCAGCAGTGATTTGTGTTATACCTTAGTTACTAAACTGTTCTTATCTCAACCTGTGGAAGTTGCATTCTTTTGATTCTCCCCCCATCTCCCTGGAAGCAGGGGAGGGCAAGAAGGGGCGTTGAGTGAGTGAACGAGCTGCGTGGTTGGTTGGGTTTAAACCATGACAGGGATCTCTTGCTTTCTCATGCTCCTGTGTTAAAGTATATAGTTTGATCTGTAATTTATCTCCTTGGCTCTGGATACTCAAATTCAATTTTAAGATTAAATCCCTTCCCAAAAAATTATGTTCTGTTTCAGGGAGCAAAAATAAATCATTAAGACAAATTTAACACAGGTACTTTAAAAGGTTTTCCTTTTGCTCTGACTATAGAAATATGATTCTTTCCTTTTTCTACCCCTTTTGGAAGTTTTTGAATAGTTGACTTTTTAGTTCCCATATCCATTAAAAATAAAACCTCCTCTTTATGAGGACCTATTAGTAATTTTGTCAAGGGCTCTGTCGATGTTCCAGTCTCCAAGAGATATAGCCCCTGATACCCCTATTCCCCTTTAAACATTTTATCATGTTTTGGCTTGCAGCAGTTCACAGAATCACAGAATCACTAGGTTGGAAGGGACCTCTAAGATCATCAAGTCCAACCCATGCCCTACACCTCCACTAACCCATGTCATCAAGTTCTATAGCCAGTCTCTTTTTAAACACATCCAGGGATGGTGACTCCACCACCTCTCTGGGGAGACCATTCCAATATTTTATTATTCTTTCTGTGAAAAACTTCTTCCTAATAATCCAACCTGTACTGTAGGTGGAGATTGACTGAAGTCAAGACAGCACTCAATATGAGTTAAAAGTCTTGCTTGCTTTATTGCCTAAGCCTCCCATATTTATACCCCACACACTAGTTCACGCGCTAGTAATACTGCTTCCATTGGCTATAAGTGCCGGTCCACATGCCTATTCTAACACAGTAATTGGCTAAGCTGGAATGTCCATGTGTATCTCTGCATCAGCAGAGCTCAGTACTTGCGGTAAACAGGTTTCTATTTTGATGTCCTGTTGTAGTTCTTCCTCCCTAGCCAGCTGCCTCTTTATCTTGCATCCCAGGCCAGTTCATTAATTTACTCAGCCAGCTCCATGCCTGGGATGTGCAGTCCTCCTGGAGTCAATTGCACAACTCCACATACCATCCATGTCCGCACTCAGCCAGCCATTCTCCTACACTGTACCTTCCTTGGCGCAGTTTGAGACTGTGTCCTCTCGTTCTGTCCATTGCTGCCTGGTGAGAGAGCCCAACCCCCACCTGTCTACAACCTCTTTTCAAGAAGTTGTAGAGAGTGATAAGGTCATCTCTGAGTCTCCTTTTCTCCAGGCTAAACAACTCCAGTTCTCTCAATCGCTCTTCATAGGGCTTGTGCTCCAAGCCCCTCACCAACCTCGTTGCCCTCCTTTGGACACGCTCAATCATTTCCACATCCTTCTTAAACTGAGGGCCCCAGAACTGGACACAGTATTCAAGGTGCGGCCTCACCAGCGCCGAGTACAGGGGAAGAATAACCTCCTTGTTTCTGCTGGCCACACCATTCCTAATACAGGCCAGAATGCCATTGGCCTTCTTGGCCACCAGGGCACACTGCCGGCTCATGTTCAGGTGGCAGTCAACCAANGGTCGGGCTCGTTTTCGGCGGGTGGTATCGTACCCTCTTCCCTTGTTTTCTTTGTCATTGTTATTATTGTTGGTGATAGTGATAGTGATTTGTGTTGTACCTTGGTTACTGGACTGTTGTTATCTGACCAATGGGAGTTCTTCAGCCCATCTTCCCTCCCACTCCTCTGGGGGGGTGTCGTGGTTTAAACCCAACCAACCACGCAGCTTGTTCACTCACTCAACGCCCCTTCTTGCCCTCCCCTGCTTCCAGAGAGATGGGGGGGAGAATCAAAAAATGCAACTTCCATAGGTTGAGATAAGAACAGTTTAGTAACTAAGGT
>NDXB01007392.1:70920-82283 GCA_002631895.1 Agapornis roseicollis | reverse complement strand
GGGGGGGGATATTTATCACTAGTAAATTTGTGAATCACCTATACAAACCTGTCATAGTATGCACTCTGCAGAGTTTCAGAGAACTCACTTTTGTGTAGCACAGACTACAGACTTCTCCTGCAGCTTCCTATAATGACATGGAAGTATAGTCTAGAAAATAACTTGAATTTCCTAGCTTTATGGTTCAGGTGCATGAACTATTCCTAAGGTGTTGACATTCATATATCCATTTGAAATATAGAGAGTTACAAGTCATTCATCCATGTCAAGTTAAAGACCACAAGTCTTCCTTGTGTGCTCGGTTGCTTTATCACTGTCCTTCCTCTTCTTTCATTATCTTCAGCATGGCACACCAAGCATAAACTACAGGAATGAACTGGTCTTTCCAATGTTGCTGTCTAGAAAACAACACTGACTGTGAATTTAATTTAGAGTTAAAAAAAGGAAAAGTTATTTCAATGACAGCCTTCAGTATGCCTCTTAAAAACAGTAAACTAAGCAGCAGCAGCGAAACTGCAATTTCTTAATGTAAGCTAGTGGTATATAAAAAAGATACACTTCTGTTACTAGTTGTGTCCACAAATTGAAGCTGTACTACTATTTTAGTCTGATACTGAAGACCTAAGTAATCTTCTGTTACATGCATTTTACAAGGTAATGCCATTAGATCCATATAGCTTTGTTCAGTAATGTTTTCAGACCATCAGATATATATTCCACATGCAAGGATACACAAACAGGCGTATGTATGGTTGGAAATGTCATACAAAACCAGCCTCCAGACAGTTTCATTAGAAAACTCATGTTAGTTAAAAATCAATTTTAAACACTTGTATTCAACAGAAAATAGCTGCTGTTTGCTTGCCCCGTGCTTTTCATATTTGTACTCCCCACTCATGTTAACTTCTTCCTGTTTCCAAAATGTCCTAATCTCTTCTATGACATCCAGTTTTACTTCCATATGGTATTACAAGCGTGTCAAAGCATTAGTTTCTTGGGAATTGTATATTGCTTGTAGAGCTGATCCTGAATTCAAGATTCAGCTTCTTTACTAGTTTATAATGGCATGTATTAAAAAAAAAAAAAGGTTGATGTTCTCTGTTGCAAGATGTAACTGCATCAGCCATGTTACTGTAATGGCCTTTACTGTCTTCTTCCACCTCTTGCCCCAATTTGGGCATTATTTTGACAAAAAATCACAAGAAAATCAAGTAAAATGGAGTAAAATGGGACAAAATTCATCACAATGTACACTTGGTTCAACCTGTCAGTGGAAAACTGCAAAACAAGCAAAACTTTACACAACACAAGTGAGCTTTTAGGGTAATCAACTGCATTCATATCAAAATTCGAAACAAGAACTTCGCTACATGCAAACAGAAGAAGGGATGACTGCCAAATCTGTAAATGTGGAAATGCTAAGTAGCGTTTAAAACCATCTTATCACTGAAGACAGTTTCTCTCAACAACGCGTTTTGAAACTATTACACAGACTATCCTGCTTCCAAGTTTTTTCATAATGCTCTTTTCCTTTGAAAACAATTTTCTCGTGTATTATCAACTAGTGCAGCATCTTGATACAAGCTATTCAAACGATTTTTTGGCATTTGGAATTATTTGAATGCTCTTTCAGAACATTAATAATTTATCTCTGTATCTCTGTAAACAGCATCTTTAACACTTCTTAATGATGTCATTTTGTATAAAGCTGTAGTACAGAGGAACAGCAGCAAGTGAAGAGAATTCAATTGTGCTAGGCACTGTACAACCAAAAGTCATTATAAAACAATCTCTCTCTGTTCTAGTCTCTATTTCTCTAATGGCTTAGTGGTAAAATAGCTATTCCCCAGCACACATAAGGGGAACGATTTTATTGTTTGCTAATATAAGCATTTCATTTTGCATAATACAGAAGGTGGAAAGTAATAACGTATCTCATTAAGAAATTTCTCACTGGATTAGTAGATAACATCAATCTTTAAAATGTTTAAGTACCTCTCATTACATCAGAAACAATTTCCAATTAATATCCTCGAATTCATGTTAGCCAATATAAACAGTCTACACAAAACTGGTACTTATTGTCTCTCTCCCTGTCTGAAAATACCTATGCAAAATTCTTAGTGGTAGCTGGACATTGAAAGCTTGCTGTGTTCCAGCAACACCAATCACCAGGGATCACACAAGAAATCTCCACTTGGGCCAGTTAATAAGTGTTATATCTAATGCCACTCCTTCCCTAAATCCATGCAAATACACCAGATTTTCCTTGTCTATCCCCCCCACATAAACCCACTGGAATAACCCGGGAACGCTCCCAAAATAAAATGAATTAAAGAAACAAAGCAAACCAAACCAAAACACACCAGCTATTGTGGGCCACTGACGACTCCCAGAAATGTCAGCTGCGCTAAAATGCACTGTGCTAATTGTTGCTGAGAACATGCTGATTGCTACAATAAATGTCTGTTGGGTTTTGTGTGAAAACCCAGACATTGATATGTTTAGCACTATACAGTATTCATATGTAAAAAGTATTAAATAAGGGGGATCTAGGGAAGATTTATCTGTACCAGTGAGAGCAAAACTGCTTACACTGACTTCTGTTTGAGATTTAATATCTAATACAGGAGTTACTTTAATTGTGATCATTTATGAAAACTTTTACCAAACAATGTGATTTTTTTTAGGGTTTGTAGATATGCTTATCTTCCAATTCTTCCACTATTTTAGTAACTCTATATATTTTTTTGCCTTGGCAGACAGAAATAGACATAAAAAGAAATAAGAACTCCATAAATAGAAGTCAATACTACTGCTGTCTTCAACTGTAGGCTCTGCCAGCCCATTGCCTCCTCTGAGGCTCCACACGAAACTGTTGAAATCCAGCTGAACTGGATGTTCAACTTGTATCAGTCTGAATTTAAACCTATCTTTACTCACCTAAGGAACAAACCATTGGGGTTTTTTTTCAGCTTCACTAGTCTAAGAAAGAGAAATGAAGATTTTGTCTGGACATGCATCCAGAAAAGGGTCTCCTAGCCCCAGTGCATGAAGAAAACTTGTTTGTGGACAGAAAACAAACCACAGAGGAACACAAGAAAAAACAAACAAGCAACAAAAAAAAAACAAACAAAAAATACCCCCACATTTCATGAAGAAAGTTGTGAATACAGGAAAGAAACTTCAATAAACAGCATGAATATATGTGTCGCCCTAAACCTCAGAAATCGCTTTCTCAGCCACAGTAAATTTTCCCTCAAAATATAGATTATTAATTGTCTTTGAGAATACTAGCCTATATATCATGTGAATGGGTCTTCCTGTTACATATGGAGTTCCTTAACTAAAATACAAACTTCTGAGATCTAACAACTGAGTGGTTGAATGTTGTGGTTCAAGCCCAGCCGGTAACTCAGAACCACACAGCCACTCTCTTGCTCCCCCAACTCCCTCCCTTTGCTCCCAGAGGGATGGGGAGAAGAATCAAAAGAATACAACTCCCATGAATTGAGATGAGAATAGTCCAGTAACTAAGGTATAACACAAACCACTACTGCTACCACCGATAATAATAATGGTAAGAGAAATAACAAGGGAAGAGAACAGAACTGATCACCACCCGCCAACTGATACCCAGCCTGACCCTACCAGTGATCTAACCCTTCTGGGTAACTGCCCCCAGTTTATATACTGGGCATGATGTGCTGTGGTATGGAATACCTCTTAGGCTAGTTTGTCCTGTCTCTGCTTCCACCTGGTTTCCCCTCCTCCCTGACAGAGCATGAAACTCAGAAAGTCCTTGGTCAGAGTAAACATTACTGAGCAGCAACTAAAAACATTGCTGTTATCAGCACTCTTCCCAGGCTGAAAGTCAAAAACACAGCACTGCACCAGAAGGGGAAAAAATGACTGCTACTGCTGAGCCCAGAACAATGAACATAGTAAAAGCAGACATCAGTACCAAGTAGAGTTGGGAACTGTAAAGTTAAATCTGCTTATATGAGACTAAAAAATTGAATTAATCCAACAGTGGGGCAGCCAGCCTACAGAACAAAACAACCCATAGCTTTTGAGATACTCTCTTTTCCCAGCATCTCTGTAAGGTCAGCGATTCAACTGATCTAGTTAGCATATGCTAAAAACAATCCAGACATTCTCAGCCACCAGTACCTGATGATCAACTACCATCTTCCACTTTTCTGACAGCTTCAAAATGCTATCCTACAAGTGTAGTCAACCATTAGCCCAGAGCATGTTACTTGTTTATCTTAACTAGAGGCTGATAATATCAGCCACAATTTTTTCTATTTTCTCATTTCAGCTATGGCAAACTAATCACGTAAGAAAAAGAACTGCAGCAGCATAAACGTTTCCTTCAAACATTTGTATATTTGCTCCGATTTTGTCAAACAAGGCCAGATTACTAAAAAACATTTCTAAATAATTTCCTTAAAGCAACTATTTTCTGCATCTCTGCCAAATGTTTTACTGCCACTGTGCACTAAAAACTTTTTGCATTGATCGAAGACTTAATACTTGGCTCACATCATTTCTGTTGAATACAAAAAGCCTGAAAGGATATTTGATAAATGAGGGCAAAGAGCAAGAGTGATGAACATGCCTAATGAAAATTAATATTTCCTTATTCAAGTCACAGATTGACAAGCCCCATTTGACTACACAAACGTCAGATTTAACTGAGACACAGACAGTAAACAGTGTGGTTGCTTAGACACACATTACAGAATGCAACAGAAGTGATAAATTCTCACTCTAATTACTATGAATGTATGCAAGGTATATGTAACCAACACTTAGCCACGTTCAGTCCTGGAGGATCATTTATATTTTAAATCAATGAGGCAACAGTAAAGCATCTTTAGCACACTTTGCTTCAATAATTTTTATTCTTTGAAAAGTTAATGAAATGCAGCTTTTAGCAATATTCAGTAATATCTTATTCTGTAGCTGAAGACCTGAGAATCAAAAAGATGAATCCTGGAAGACACCTTTTACATTGATAGTTTAAAGATCTTGACCTGTCTCCCTCCTCAAAGACATGTAGGTACCAGCTCATCATGCCATAACTATTGCTCTATTTTCCCTTGGAGAAGTCCTCGTTGCTCTCTTGTATCATCACATGTGAATTCCCTTCCTGAGAGTCAGGCCTCAAGTTCAAACATCTTCTCTCATTTAGCATTTTCCCTAGGTCTCCACATCTAATCTGCCTCTTCAGATCATTTCTTCATAATCCCTTTGAAATTGGGAGTTTTCTATTTACTGGTGCAGGCTTACATCTCCAGTCTCAAGCTGTGATTACTGGAAACAATTCTTTACTCTGGTTTCAGAAAACAAGAGCAAACAAAACACAAAAAAAATCCACAAAAAAACCCCTGAAACAAATGGGGAATTTTCTGCTGTAGGATGAATCAGCTTCACCAAACAAGCTGACACAACCCCTGCAAGGTAAGCGCTTTAAGCACAGAGATGGTTCGGTAATTTCTCTCTCCCTCTTCCCTTGTGATCATTCCTGTCAGTGTGTATTCAGGCATAGTTTTAAATTCCTTCAGGACTGATGGTCCTAGGAAGGACTTCTGCCTTCCTAAGGCATTAAAATGTGATAGGAACGCACAGTCCTGTGAAAATAAGGACAGTCTTGGAGACATACGTAGGGAAAATAAGGACATTTTATTCAGTGATTTTATGTTTGTTAGCTACCAATGTTGTCAGAAGAGGAATTTCAGATGAAGTGTGGGAAAACCTCTTCTCTCCAATTCCACTTGGAATCATACCAAACTCTTCTAAAAATAGATTTGGGCTTTCGAATGTGTACAAATTCTAAAATACATCAAGAATGCGATGGTACAGAGGTTGCGTTTGTTCTACTCCACAGGTAAGTGGGAAACCAAGAGGCTAAACACTCAGGGGAGGTTGAGACCCAAGTTCATATCAAGCACTGAAGAAGCACGATTCCATCACAAGATCCCACACTAACACCTTGAAACAGCAAAAAAAATTGTTCAGAGGCTGTTCAGGGGAAGTAGCGGGCCCTTCTGCAATCCTCTTCCCAAGACAATGGAAAAGGAGAAATCACACAGAGATGATATCCTGCCTGACCAATTTGGTGGCCTTCTACGATGGGGCTATGGAACTGATGAACAGGGGTAGAACAGTTGATGTCATCTACCTGGACTTGTGCAAAGCATTCGACACTGTCCCACACGACATCCTTGTCTCTACATTGGAGAGACATCATACAAAGACAAGCTGAGGAAGTTTGGGCTGTTCAGCCTGGGGAAGAGAAGGCTGCGTGGAGACCTCATAGCAGCCTTCCAGTATCTGAGGGGGGCTACAGGGATGCTGGGGAGGGGCTCTTCATTAGGGACTGTAGTGACAGGACAAGGGGTAACGGGTTCAAACTGAAACAGGAGAGGTTTAGATTGGATCTAAGGAAGAAATTCTTTCCTGTGAGGGTGCTGAGGCACTGGAATGGGTTGGCCAGGGAGGCTGTGAGTGCTCCATCCCTGGCGGTGTTCAAGGCCAGGTTGGATGAAGCCTTGGGTGGCATGGTTTTGTGTGAGGTGTCCCTGCTCATGGCAGGGGGGTTGGAACTGGATGATCTTAAGGTCCTTTCCAACCCAAACTATTCTATGATTCTATGATGCTGCTGCCTGAAAAAGTTCAGAAAGAGGTAAAGGAGAGCTCTTGGGGTGCAGAGCTTGCAAAAGCCCTCTTGTCCACTTGGCACATTAGTTTCACTCTTGGTCTCCATGAGTCTAGGAGGACCTGTGATCTTCCGTATGTCTCCTATACTCATATTGTCACTTTTCCTCTGACTCTCCACTTCCTCAAATGTTGAACAAGTTATTATCTAAGGATGAGCTCTCACCTATTGAAACACAAGATATGTATAAAAATACAGATAGTTACTCTCTTCAGGAAACAAAGACCTTTTTGCCTTAATTTTAAAAAGGCACTGTTACCCACAGAAAATCTATTGCAAGTTCTGCCTTTTTAAAAGGCAAGGGGAAAGCATCCAACTGTGCTACCTTGGCATCACGCAGCTGCAGATAGTTCAAATAATTCAGCAAAGCTATACTGATCTATACTATCTGAGATGTGATCAATGGTCTTTAAAAGAGGTAACGATGGTAAAGGCACTGCCTCCCAGATTTTTCCTTAGGACTTTTGTTGTTCTAGAGACATCAATACGATGCTACATCTTCCACTTTGAGAGTGTAATGTTCATTCCTTCAAACTGTCAGAAGAAGCAACTTTACAGTCTGATCAAACTTTGCTGATCATTGAGTCACAGAATGGTTAAAGTTGAGAAGGACTTTATGATTACCTAGCTCCAATCCCTCCACCATGGGCAAGGACACCACAGACTACACCATGTCGCCCAGGGCTCTGTCCGACCTGACCTTGAACACTGCCAGGGACGGAGCATTTACCACTTCTTTAGGCAACCTGTTCCGGTGCCTCCACACAGTAAGAACTTCTTTATATCTAACCTGATTTTGTGCAGCTTTTCAGTTATTGTATCAGTAACAGTAGGCAGACATTACACCCAACTCTGAGAGCACATCACAGACCAGTGCGCTGGTTAACAAAAAACAAATGAAGCACAGGGTAGAAAGAAGTAAAGGAGAATTCTGATGTGACAATAAATGCTTATACTTAAGTCAGTTGTGTATAGAAATGGTGTCTATATCGCCTGCATCATGAAATGACTGACCAAGAAAAATATGCATCTTCTTATTTTGGAAGATTGGTAACTGTATGGCAGTCTCTTTAGGAATCAGCATTCCTCACATTGTTCACTGTAAAACTTACAGATACATGAAAAAGCCTATAGTGGGCAGCATAAACAAGATTATGAAGTGTTTCTGAATGTGAAAATTTCACTTTAAAAGAAACTGGACAATTACATTTTAAAAAGCTAACACAAGCAGTTTCTACTCAATTGTGGCACATAGATTTTACATTTTTTGCGCATATATAGAAACAATTCAGTAAGATTTCATAATACCTAAGGTAGAATATGAATGAAATACAAAACATTTCATGTACTCACTGTTCAGTGTGGCAGTACAGAACCTGCACCACACAATTATTCATTGCAAATAGAATCAGTGGCCTCAGAGAAGGGCAATTACTAATGAACAAAACAGGTAATTCAAAGATTCTGTCAAGTTCAAAAGTCCAGCGCTCGGCAGTGTGTGCCCATCTCACACCAGTGGAATCACGACCCCTTAATGCCACAACTGCTGTTCTGTGTGTTGCTAAAAACTGCTGTTTTCTACCTCAAACAGAGACCATGATTCATCTCTGGGAAGCTAGCCATTTCATCACTCTGCTGTGAAGAGCCTGGCACTCTGCACAGATGGAGACTTTGCTTTAGTTTATGTTAAAGAACCCAGATGGCCTTCTTGGTGACCACACAAAACAAACCAGCTGCGTATTTGTATCTGAAAAAAATGCAAACACCAAGTCTGCATGGAACAGAATGAGAGTGTTTGGCGAGAAACCTGGTAACCAGTAACTGATAAACTGTTCACCTAAATGCCATTCCAAACACTGAAAGACCATTAAACACCACGTAATAGCAGCATAAATATGCAAGAGCAAATTCTCACAAGAGATCAAAACAAAGTTACAAAAGCCAAAACTTCAAAGCAGTTTCAGCTGGAGAGGTAGAAATGACTTAGTGATGGTGTCCATATCACAGGATGGTGGGGATTAGAAGAGACCTCTGGAGATCATTTAGCCGTCTCCCTGCCGAAAGCAGATTGTTCACAGCATTGTCCATGCTGGATCAAGGATAATTCATCCCCAAAACGGTTAATCTGAGTATTACAAACACCTCAAAATTCTACAGTAGTAGACAGGAGGATGGTAATAGACATACAGAGGGAAAGTCCTCACCTCCAAGAGGTTTCCATAGGTTGGAATTCATATTAATGT
This sequence comes from Agapornis roseicollis, assembly GCA_002631895.1. Classification (NCBI taxonomy): domain Eukaryota; kingdom Metazoa; phylum Chordata; class Aves; order Psittaciformes; family Psittacidae; genus Agapornis; species Agapornis roseicollis. Next base: position 73,313 of record NDXB01007392.1, on the reverse strand, counting down.
TCCCAGAACAACAAAAACCCTAAATGCCATAAAACACCAACACTCCCCTCCCCCCCCAAAAAAAGGAAAAGAAAAAAAATAAACAAACTGTGCCAGATACCACAATTCTTATTTTATAGGACAAAGAACTCCTCAACTGAAATCTCATAACCACTGCGGGCTATTGTCAAGGCCATTCTTAAGGAAATACAGTGCCGTAAACCAATCTAGAAGACATGGGATAGCATACACAAGGCATATCACCTCAAAAATCTTTAGAAATAAAACAGACATTTTCAAGTCATGAACAGCACTTACAAAAGGTGACACAGAACTAAATTCAACACAAAAATAGTATGTTTCTCAAAAAATGGATATAACCAGTCCCAAAAGGCATATAATCAAGCTGATCTCCTACACATAATCTTAGCCATACATTCCCCTGACCTGTTTCCTTCACAGAAGAAAAATACCATTTGAGTTGTATGAGTTCATTTCAGTTTTATTATTCTCTCTGATAATTTAGCTGAACTTTATGCACCCCATACAAGATATCCTTTCAGATCACTGACCACTGATTTCCCTAAGACACTTCCTAGAGCCCAGCAAAACTCAGTAAACATCTAAGGAGTGTGAAGATTCAATCAGAAGCCAAACACAGATGCATTACCTTATTCATTGCATTTTGCCATTCATTGTTTGAGAAGAACCATGCTGACTTGTTTTTCAGCATGTTGGCATCAAATCACTAATGTTATATTAAAAACTGTACTGTGAACGTACTTATCTTAGGCAAAACAGAGGGGAGAGGTCACAGAAGAAAAGCTGCAATGAAGAACGAGCTCTTCATTAGGCAGCATAATTAGATACCTGTTCTAAACAAAAGTTTCTTAAGAGTGGACTTTGCCAGGAAGGGAGAGAAGGGGGAGAAAACAAAAGACAACCCAGTTTCCTCCTTGCTGGCTTAACTGATGTGACTTCAGAGCACATGTACTCTGCCCAAAGAAAACAGTTAAGTCTGGAGCAAATTGATAGCGCATGTTGGTAAGTATCGATGTTATTATTCTCAACCTATGCTGCAATTCTAACATTTTTAAATCCAATCTGTTAAATTGCTCAATGAAGACATAACAAAAAGCTGGGGAGTTTACTGATGCCTAGCAACTCAGGGTAAATGCAAAATGTTTCCCGACAATGTTACATTATCACTGTGCTTTCCCACAAACCTGTTCACATATTTTATCTCTTTTTAAGTGTGTGAGGAAGATTTACAACCCTGTAGTGAGACTGAAAAATACGGTTTGAATTTGTCAGTGCTTCAAAAGAAAGTCAGTCGCTGTCACAGTACAACCCATCTTTCAGTCAGAAGTGAAAGTCGCAACGGATTTTCCCTGCTTCAGATTTCTCTGGAAGGCTTGTCTTCTTGTTTAAATGAATTTCCTTTTAATCTTCTCCCTGAGCTGCTGGATAGATGGAGCCTCTTAAAAAATTCAGGATACCACTGTAATTGTAAATTGATCTGCTTCTGTGGCAGCAGGCTGGGCCCTCCATCCAGCAAAGAGACTGTCCTAAAGTTGTCTGTCACACAAATGATTAATTTGCACTCTCCCTTACTACCATATTAGCCCTTAATGGAAAAGCAGGTTTTAAGTAAAACTACTACTTTTTGGGTTGTTTTATTCCTGGCACTGTACAGGGAAGAAAGCCAGCTGCTGAAGCCTATGTGAAATGTGCAATAGCTTTAAATTCTCAAATTTCCTAAGGCAAACTTTGACTCTGCTTACAAAGCGACTAAACCCATATTAGACAACTAAAATACACATACTCACCACTGCTAAAGTGCTGAATTAATGTAATATATTAATAGACACAGGAAAATTCCCCACTGATTTTTAACACAAAGTTAAGGTTGGACCACTGTTATGACTATGTAATCTTTAAAACAGACACGTAACTCATTAGTATCAAAGTAGAAGAAATTATCTATCTAGTGTGATGCTGAATCCACATAGCCTATTTGCCTTTGGCTCTTTAGTTATGAGATCTGGCATCACTTGGATTATCTCACCTAATCCATCATTAGCTTTCACGTGTCCTATATACTGCGCAACAAACCTAAATTTAACAATCCCATCTCCCCATCCATTACCACGCTGAATATATTACATGTCAGCATGGAACACAAAGATTAGATATGCTGAATTACATCTTTCTTTGTGAAAAGTCAATATTTTTAGAGCACTGTTAACGTTGCTGACTATGTAACAAACATTTCTTCCCATTGTGGACAGGCACTAACAAACACCCTGACCTTTGCTATTTAATACAGGGCTACTAAAAATATATGAAAAAACTCAGAAGACACGGAAAACACATAAGAAACCCCAGTAACAGAGTCACAAACGCGGGGGGGG
>NDXB01007392.1:38402-70806 GCA_002631895.1 Agapornis roseicollis | reverse complement strand
GTGAGGGGGAGGGGGAGGGGGGGGGGGGGGGGGGGGGGGGGGGGGTGGGGGTTAATTGCCATATTTGCTTGGCTGGTGGATACCTGGAAGATGACCTATATTTTTTTTCCCTGTAACCCTGCCAGTAACCATTAGTCATTCAGCTTTAACTTTCTTCTCGTACACAAAGCACACAGAAAGGTTGTAACTCACAATAAAACCATAAGCACCGAACCGCTGTGTTACCGCCGCGTCCTTACTTACCGGTCTTCCACACATACACTGATGAAGTTTGGAATTCACTTTGTGCACGCGTGTCCCAGATTCCCAGCAGCAGCAGCAGCAGCAGCACAAGAACTCCCACGCACGGGGCTGGCCCGGCGGAAACCCCTGGACCGCGGCAGAGAGCAGCGCTCCCCTTGCTCAACCCCATGCTGGAGTCCAGCTGCCTGCTGCCGCCTCCAAAACCCTCACCACGACCACGAGGTCTTCTTCAAACAGTATTCCCCTCTTCAGAACTCCCTCCCGCGGAGAAGGAGGCTGGAAACCTCTCTCCTGCTATTGTGCATGGCAGTTGAAATGGAAAAGCTGTTTAACGCCAGGGAACAATAGAGTCCTTGCTCGCTCTTGCGGCGGCGGCGGCTCCTGCTCCTAGTATGGTTGCTGCTCCACGCTCTTCCATTCAGCAGTTAGTAGCAGTTTTCCATCAGCTAAAAGCGAGACAGCTGTCCGCAGGGGGCTCCAGCTGACTGAGCAGGTTATCTTTCTCTGGGAGGCAGCAGCAGTCATTTACACCAGCTGGAGAGAGTGAGAGACACAGAAAAACAGGGGTGAAGAGAAACACAAATAGCCCAGTGCTGTAATCGTGACTGGAAAAGGCTGGCTTCCCAGACACCGTCTCTCCCTGGAATATCCCAAATGATACATCCCGAGAAGAAAAGAAGGAATCAACATCAGACACACTTCAGAAGCACAAGTTGTACAACTGGAACAGATATAAGCAGAACACTATTTATTAACTAAGAGAGCATCAGGCATTGGTTCAGATAATAATAAGGATGCTGCATTAACCATTTTGTAAACAATAAAAATAAGTGCTAGGACATGCATTAAGTAGACAATTCAGACCATAAGAAGGCAGATGGAAGAAAATGCAGCAAAAAAAAAAAGGAATAATAAAAGATATCTGCTAACTTGCCTTGCATATTTATCAAATCTGTTTCAGGTAATAACATACAGATATCTGCTGTGAGGACAGACGAATATATGTATGTGGTAACATGTATATATGTGTAAGCACATCATCTCTGTGGTAGATGAAGTGTGGATATACGATATAATGCAAGATAACATCCCTTCCTATCCAGCAAGTGCGTACACATGTATACATGCATAAATGTCAACTGTGTAATTTAAAATAATTTCAAGATCAAGTTATCAATCATTTTACACATGAAAGTATTCAGGATACATTAGGCTGTCATGATGATACAGAAACGTGGAGACAAAGCTTTTTAAATAGGGATCTTTCTTTATCTCTCCCTTCCACTCCCCAGTGAACAGAGGCAATAACAACCCTAAAAACCCAGTTTTGGACACCTATAAACTGGGAAACAAATGAGGAATTGTCAAGAAAACTGCTGTCATATGCAAAAAGTTTCATTAAAAATGCAAACAGCTACAAACATACACAGTAAGAACACAGGACCCAGAGCTGGAAAATGACAGAGCTATTGTTGTTTAAAGAGGGAATCTTCAGCCAACCTCTCCTGGGACGCCTGTCATTTTGCACAGCCTTCCCAGCCTCAGCCTTTTCACATACATTAGATTAAAATCAGGCGCGATCAAATAATTCTCAAGTCCTTGCCTGTTTAAATATTCTGACATCAGAGCAAATTAGCAATGTTGAAGGTTGCAAATTCGTCTTTGTTTACTTTCCACTCTGTTACGCCTCTAAGAGGGAATTAAAGGCTCAGGGAGCTCTAGCACCATGAGGCTGTGATTAAGAGAGATAAGCAAGTGTGGATTACTGTTCCTCAGCTGTTGAAAAACAGGCAACAATCAAGAGATTATAGGTTGATAAGGGATACATAGAAAGCCATGATCTTAACGAATTTATAGCATCCTGATGCAGAAGTTATACCCTCAGCTAAAGCGCTTCTGGAAATACATTTTATTCACATGTGCTATATCATGCTGTATTCTCTTCAGGAAGCATAAAACCCCCTTCAGCCTTCGCTCCGTTGGACTGGACAGAATACTGTCCTAAATACAAGTGCCCTCTGAGTTTATAGAATTACAGCAATTTCACTGATTAATTCAGGGTTAAGTTAGTCATATGCAAATTATCGTTCGTGCTACATACAAGGACTTGAGAATATTTGACCTACTAAAAATAAAGGCAGCTTTATCAAAAATAAGACTAAGAATTTAAAGGCTTAAAAAAAGTTGTAAGCTCATCAGGAAATCTGTGGCAATAGCTTTATTGACTATACATTCCTTTGAAAAATTAAGAGTAAAAATGTTGGCTTTCTAGCTAGAGCTACACACCGGGGGAAAAATCAAGTTTACAGAGTGCCTGTGGGAAAGGCACCCTTTTCAGGGTTATTACATAGGATGGATTCTACCTAGAACTTTTATGAACGTACAAAGAAAGCCTCTGAAAATATTTTGTACGTGACTCAGATCATCCGGAAACATCATCAGGGAACAGATCATCCATGTAGCTGGCTCAATGAATCAAAGTGGGTTTTGACAGCAGAACAAAGCAGTAGCACAGCAGAGGGTGAGCACACATACACAAACAAACACTCAAAACATTTTCTTATGTTTATGCAACCCTAATACCACATACTTTTAAAACTCCTCTAAAATAGATGCTATAAAATTTTCACACTACTTTTTCTGTTAAAAATTAGTAATCTAACCTTCTTTAAAAAAAGAAAGAAAGAGTTATAGTGTGTTTGAAACTACTCAGAAATGTATCAGAGACAGAATGAAGGGAGTATTTATTGTGCAAATATATTTGTGTGTCTGGGAAAGAAAGAAGGATTCCTGAAGAGCTGGTTTTGACAAACACTAGATCACTCCTACATTATATACACTCATCCTCCATTAATCATGGAAGAGAAAAGCAAGGGAAACTATAGGCCAAAGAGCATGCTAAGGCCTGCAGAAACATCCACACTAGGAATTAGACTTCGGACACAAGAGGCAATTTATCTTGATTGCAAGCTTCAGCTGCCATCAGCATGCCTTACCCAGAGAGCTGTTGTTAGCCCTTACCACCCCAGCACATCCAATACAAGCTTACCTTCTTCTTATTTGCTACAGGGAACACAGATCTCCCTCCCAATTACCAACTGCAACCACTAATTCCAGCCCATGATGGCAATCCACCTTCTAATACATACCTAATGATCATAATTCATCAGTTATTTACAGCTTAGGAATTCCAAAGAAATAGTGAAGTACTTCAGAGATGAAACCTCTAGACAAAGCCTAGAAATAAACTGCAATCAATATTAGTATCACTAACATTGCAGCATTGTACCTTAAAGCACCAACATATGTGTCTAGCAAAACCTTAACTCAGACACAATTATTTATCTGAGGCACAACAGCTTTGTGAGCCTGTAAATTCCTCACACAAGTGACTGACAAGTTAGCACCTTTTCCTTTTCTAGGGAAAAAAACCTCAAAGACCTTTATGAAAATGAGGGAGAACAAGCCATGAAATATTGGAATTACTCTGTTCATGTTTCCTAGCATTAAAGAATTAGAGGATAACAAGCAAAACCCATGCAACGCTTTTTATTTAGTGGAAAAAGAAATTAGAACAAGATATAAACCTTTTAGCCACTGCCACCTGCCAAATGGACTCATTCAACTGGTATTCACTTGCTACCAAGCTGTTCCATGCTAGCACCCCTCTCTTTTTAAGAAATTACATGAATAAAAGCTTCAAGACCAAACTATTTTCTATCCTGAATGTGTTGTATTTCTATGTATAGTAAAGCCAGAGAGTGTACAGAAAGTACAACATATACATGGCGCATTTGTTTCTTGAGTCAACAACAGTCAACTAAGAAGTGGGTCTAGCATCATTTTCATCCACCTTCAATTTCACAGCCTCTGGGTAAGCCAAAAATCTTCAGAGAAGTTTTAGTCCACTCTTTTATATCCATAGATGTTTTACAAACCCTACACTTGTACCCTACTAAACCATTTGTAAAAGAATAGCACAAAAATCACCCAAATTGTAAAGAATGAAAAATGCTTTCTTTCTTGTGTAGCGAAGTCAAAATCCTCCTCATCTGAACTCTGCTCATTTTGATTTATCTCTGAGACTTCTTCCCTTCACTTAGATATGAAAAAACAAGTGCTGCCAAAGTTGAGTAAGTCAACTATTTCCCTGAAAAGAGTTCTAGAGTTACAATGAGTTTATTACAGCCAATATCCAATAACATATTGATCTCTTTCAGTCACCACTTTACGATGCCCTTGGCTATATCCTCTGTATGGGATGCAGTGATATGATTGCATTCCTACCTTTTAGAGAAGATACGGAAGTGTGGTATGCTCATTAAACGTGTGTTTGTTTTGCAAGATCCATGATTGATCTAAGCATAACCCACATAACAGCTCAAAAAAGATCTTTTGTTCTCTTTATTCCCAGACATTAACTCATGGGCCAAAACTTCTAGCTCTGCATTTTAGAATCACCTGACTTGCCTGCAGATGTTTTATAAGACATATACGTATATTATATGGAATCTCTTGAGATGGGACTCGCAAGACTTTTATGTGATTTTGAGAACTTCAGGCTCAACTAAGCTGCACAGAGCTCTTTTAGGCTTGGCTGCAAAGCGTTGAGCACTCTTCATCACACTCAGTAAGGGTTTACTATTTTCCTTCCTAATCAGTGCTAAGGAGACTAGTCAGGGAAGCCACAAAAAATATCCTAAACATGCACAAAAAAAAATAAAAGAATTAGTATGTTGCAATATAATTCATCTCTCAAAATCTGGCCGCTTCATCCCTTAAATCAAAACTTAAATCTGCTGTGCAAAACTTGCAGAAGTTATAGGGATCCTAAACATATGGCCTCTAGGTGTCACACTCGACCATGGCATCATTCTTCTATAGCAGGTGAGAGGCCCTGCTTTGCTCCTTTCAAGGTGTGATACTATGTCACATCCCTTTTCCAAACTTGGAACTAAAAAACAAACAAACAACAAAACCCCCAGCAGATTTCTGCCTCTTTCATACAAACAGCACAAGTACTTTTGGTTTTGCCACAGTAACTGTTCTTGCAAAAACTGTAAGTACCATGAAACCTGTTTGTTAACTCTACGTCATTCTTTTGCATCTCAGATTTGGAAGACAAATCAGGAACTTTAAGACTTACGTACATGAGCTGTGCAGAAGTAAGAAAGCATTACATGTGTAAAATCACTAGAACATGTTAACAACGTATACTTAAACTCTTCACTGTTTCTCAATTACTTCAAAAATCGCTGCGACATGAAAAAGTTGGTTTTGGAAAATCAATAAACATTCTGCTTGCATGAATGCATAAGCAGCAAACATCTAGCCAGCCATCTAGTTCTGACTTTACAAATGCTTTGTTTTTATTAAGTTAGTAATTCTTGGACAGATCTCTCTTTCTTGAGTTTTGTTGTTATTATTTGATTGCATTAGATGTGTGGCTTTTAATCTAGTTTAATATAGAAGTTTCCCTAGCCATTCTTTCATTGGGAAGGGGTGGAGTTTTTCTCAGTTTCTCTGTTTTAACGCCCAGCTGTTGAATTTTTGTAGATCCTTTTGGTTGGTAACAATCAACATCCCTGACATGGAACATCCACAGTGAGAAAATACTCCTTGTGAGAAAGGCACATTAGTATATGATCACAATGTATACCATGAACTGCTTGCTGGAACATAAGGCTAGAGGAATTCAAGTAAGAAATCAATGAATTTATCAAGGAGGCCACCTAGTTTTGGATCAAGCTACCTGGTAAAAGAGTGTATTTACCATCTCTGTCCTCAACAAAAAAATATTAGTTTTGACTTGATGATATATTTTAACCAAGGAAAGGCTACTTGACTAAGAAGATCAATAGCCTTGTGAAATTAGTGACCCAAGAACACTGCAGAAGGTCAGATTAAATGAGCTAATTCTACCTTCTAGCTTTAAGCTCTATGAATGAACATCGTCCTCTACACTGGCTTCAAAGCTGACTGCATGAAGCAGAACCTTTCCAAAGATCAGAATTGGCTGCAAAGGTGTCCGTGATAGTTCCCTGTTAGGAAGTGTCACCTCTGTTGAGAATTCCAGCTTTCAGTCTTTACTCAGCAATTCAGAGATCTGCTTAGTAGCCTCTGATGGAACTTGCTGTATAGCAGGAAAATACAGTGTGCTATTTACTTTTTACTCCTTCAATACATTTGACATAGTTCCACAGCTTGCATACCTATGTGATTAAGACTGCACAAAGAACAGAGCTTTTTAAATCTTTTGTTACCTCATTTTCAGAAAGTGCAGTGCAGATTTCACTAGTGGAGAAACCAACCCAGGTGACCATAATTGCCAGAACCAACTTTTTATCCCCAAGCGCATTATACTAGATTTCCCAACAGAAAACCAAAAGGCAAAATTTCAATGGGCTTTCCAAGTCAGCTCTGCTCCTCCAGTGTGTGCATATTCTTCTGAAATTTGTGTTTCTAAAATGAATGGGAACATCTATCCCCTATGCCTAGCATGAACTTATACTGGAAATAAGTAAGTTTACATGCTTACCGGAGAAAAACAAGTTAAAAAGGACAGCTGCAAATGCAAATAAGTAGAATAATCCACAGGACCTACGAAGCAGGCAGGGAGATTTGAAAGACACACTGAAGAGGTAAGTATTGAAATTCCTGGCAAGGGGAACAGAGAGTGAAAGGAAGAAACAAAGAAAATCAGTGCCCATTATTGCCTTTGAGAATCCTCTCCAGGGAGAGTTTAGTAATCTGCACACACCAAGTCACCTTAAACAAAAGCCACCTTCAGTCAATTTTAAACCTTCTCCTTATTAAAACCTTATTGATTGATCATTCTTCATCTAAATGTCTGACAAGCCAATTTCCATTTTCAAGGAGGGAAATGTTGGTCTTCTTTTTCAAGTCATAAATCACTCAAACATTCTGCTACCAATTCTCAAATTAGTTAAGTAATACAAATTAATTAGAAAATTAAACAAGGCTGCTGTCTTTAGTAAGTTGTTTCATTAGGGTTTTATTAACTTAGTCAATACATTTAATGGTTTCCCGAAATGGATAGGCTTGGAAGTGGTGACAAACACAACATAGTCCGAAACAGCTTTTAATAATCTGTTAATTTCTTAAGAGTCCTAATTTAATGAGCCAAAAGTACAACTGTGTGTTTTGCACTGATTTCAACAGAACAGTAAACAAGAGGAGTGTAACTTCAGGGAGTTGATTAGTGGATCTGGCACCATTCTGACATGGGGTAAGAGGAAGAGAGACTCAAACCCTATTAAACAGATGACCAAGGTTCAACTATTATTTGCCAACTAACCAAACCCTAAGATAGATAAATTATATCATTAATAATAATATTTTGTAGAACCCTAGGTTATAATTAAAGCTACAGCACAAAAGATAATACCTGAAAATAAACCCTTCACCCTCTCATTTCATATGAAAGATTGACAAATGTGCACCAGGCATCATGCTTTCATTATATATCAGATGTTTTAACTGGGGGGTAGAAAGGAAACACGTTCCTACTGATCAATCTTCCTATTGGAAATTATAGGTCACTCTTATTGAAGTCAACTCCGTAGCAAACTACAATGTAAAAACTAAATCTAAATAACGATGGCAACAAAATTAATGGATTCTAAGCCTATATTAATGAAAGCGTAACACATTTCAAACCACACGGACAACTAGTTCCACAAAACTGAGCTGTATTAACAAGACCTCTCTACTTCTCCTAAGCGCTGCCTTTTCCTCCCCCTCTGCTGTGGCAGCACCATCCTCTCCTATGCTCTATTAAACCGATATTTCTGTGGCATGAAGAAAGCAAGTAGCCCAATCTCTGCACTGAGATAGATGACATCACTACCACATATAATTGGATTTTCTGCATACTTATCACAACGTACTTAACACATTCTGAGAGCTGCTGAAAAATCTTTTAAATAATCTACATTAGCATTAAAATCAGAGCTTCACTAGGGGGATCAAACCAAGCTTAAGGTGATGTGACACTTTCAGGACAGGAAACAATATCATTAAATTGGCACCATTTTTCTTCCCTATGGTGACAAAAGACATTATTGCCAGTTTTCTCCAATATTATACTTGTGTATCTGAAAATGAGATAAAAAGCTCTTCAATTAACTGTCAGTGGCAGCTCTGGGACTTCCACAAGTTTTTCCCTTGAGTCTCAAAACTAACCTTGGTCTAAATAATTCAAAGTTCCATCCATATACTTTCCTCAGAATATGTAACAACTTTGGTATATTGATTCACTGAAGGAAGAAATGGTAGAGGAGTTTAAGTTTTCTCAGCAGTTGCACTATTACTGAAACAGTATAGAAACTTGCAAAGCAGTTGTCTCCAGATCTGCGTTGAGTTCCATTATTACCATTCAGCTGGATGCGTGAAGCATGATTTGTCTGGGACAGGGAAATTAAATCTGTACAGATGAAGGGGAGTAGGGAGCACTATAAAAATGAAGCATGACTTTAAAACCACAGCAGCAATGCTTGAATGACACTGACGAAACAACAACCTGCGTTCAGGTAACGAGATGAATGTGCTGCAGCAATGCATAAGAAGGCACATTAAGCATAAAGCAGAGGTCAAACTTTACATAAGAAGCTGTTTCCTAGATGTATCAATAGACAAAATAAGATAAAAATAATTTATGATTCCTTCATTTCAATGTTTTTTCATGTACATACTGAATCTATCAGTTTTACAAACAAAATATCAACATAATTTATGTCAGCCTAAATTCTCTTAGCACCCATATGTAAACATAGATATAACACACCTCACTTTAGCTGCCTGGCTGACATATCACTGCCTAAGTAGAAGCTGGTCCTTCTGAGATATCCCGCATGGCAATTTTTGTAATGTGCCTGAAATGATCTCAGCAGTAGGCCAACCTCCACCCATTGTCTGCAAACACTTCTACATACACTCCAACATTAATGTCTCCATCACACATACTCACTCTAGGAGGTATTTTCAGTGTTCACAAAAGCTTTCAATATTTTTACATGAATTACAAAGCCAAGTAACTCAGAATTTTACCTGATGATGAAGAAAATCAATATATATATATTCTGTTCTGTTTCCTCCCAAAACTACTAGAAAACCTTTATAAGCAACTTGCTTTGGAGACCTTGGAGGATAATTGCATATTAAATCCTCAGATCATTTTAGTTCTCCCTTCTTCTTACAGATACATAGTCATAAAACCACAACATACATAGAAGTTTGCCCATATCTTATTGCAGCACATGCACTTATCTAAAGGAGGAGTTTAAATGTTATATGGTCTTTGAATACATCCTAAATACTGGAAGTTGCTGAACAGCAGGGTACATTGTACCTCACTTAAGCTCAAATATGGTACAATTCAATAAAATAACCTCTTGTAAAGTTACAGGGTTGCCATAGCAAAGTATTACACTGATACGATTCATTATGTCAAACACTTTAAACAAGCATATGCTTACACCAATTCCCCCCTCACTGTCAGTAACTGGGTGACTTACAGCCAACAAATACTTTCTTGGCTGCTGATTTAGTGAATAAGATTCTTTTTTAATGTAAAACTTAACTATACTGAGTTTACTACAATGATCTCTAATACAAATCTTCCTTGATGTGGGCAGTTTGACAGGGCTTCTTCTAAGCTCCCAAGATTTCACTTTTATTTCTGAAGGGACCAGTGAAGCGTACCAAGGGCTCCCAGCCTCTGTTAGAGTCAAGACTTCATGTCCTGAGTTTTCTAGCTGCATACATAGGTTAGGCAAAGGGAAGAACCGCATATCTTGGATCTTTGGAGGAAAGGAGTAAAATCAATCTTCCTACCACTTTTATATGTATGCAAAACTAAAACAGCTACAGTCTTTGGCCAGGACAGGACTTATTTTCACCAAGCATCAGGAGAGTTTAAAGTTTAAATCTGTTACAGAAAATATTTTTTGTAGTGTTCTCTTTGTAAGCAATTTTACAAAAGAAAAATAATTAAAATAGGAATAGGGAATGGCATTTTCATTGCCACTTCATCTTCAAAACGTAATTCTGAAACCCAGTCTCATTCTTTTCTCCATTTGAAAAGAAAAAAAGTGCAAGAACTCTCTTTCTCTTCTGTGTTTCATCTTCTCTTTCACACTCCCATTCTTATATTAACCTACAATTTCACATAGTGATCTTCAAATGATATAATGAAGCAACCCCAAATGAGTTTCTTTGGCTTTATATAATGGAATACAGAAGATTGTATTACTTCAATTTCAGAAAGGACCATTAGCCACTGTATCCTTAAACCATTAAAATGAAGAACTTGAAATCAAACAATAAATAAACCTAATGCATACCTTTAAGCAGAAAATAATTAAAAAAGATAGTAAACATGTGCTTTATTGTTTTCCCCCTAAATTATGATTTTTGCAACAGCTCTTCAAATGGCTTTCATTTTAACTGCATTGCAAAAATGAGATCATATTCATTGTATGCTCTTCATTAACTCAACTGATGGTGTTTTAATTCCTACAACATACAAAGTCTGATGTTTGTTTCACAATTTGACATAAGTAGTGTGTGTTGAGAATAATTAGCTTCACTATGGCAGAACAAATGATTTCTTTGCCAAGCACACACAGCACTTTTGAACAAATATTACTGGTAAACTTTCAAGGTATTACTTGTCTTACAGAAAAGCGACTATTTCATTTTTAATTGACCTTTCTGTGCCCTGATTTCCCTAATGAACACATAATCCATGTTCTGATGGTAAATACTTTCAATAGATCTAAAATGAGAAAGGACCCTTGGCACAAATAGTACGTCCGCTACACTGAAACACTTCGGTGTTATTATTAACAGTAAATGCAATTTAAAAGACTTAGGATTAACCAGAAAGGCTTTAGCATGGAATTTCATTACAAATTATTAAATTATGATGGTATTTTTGCCTAAGAGTTCCTATAAAAGCCAAATACCACCTACAGTTTGGCAAACAACATATGTAGGTATCACAGAAACAAAGCCAAATGGTTACACTATCACACAAAATAAAATTCTACTCATCTATTTTCAGAGCTACAACATAGTATCCAAGATGTGACCTATGAAAATCTGCACTTATGTTAAAATGTTATGAACATTGATACAGGCCACGGATCAACAAGTGACAGAAGAAGAGCACCTGAATCATTCTATAAAAGTGCACACTGATACTACTGTAGGGTGCTTTGATCTGCAGTCTGCGGCTGCCTGGTTAACCCATACACACATGCTCATAGAGATCAGGATAACATTGGTTACACAGAGGCCAGTCACTGTTAGTGCTGCATTCTCCCCCCATCCCAGCTCAGTTGTGCCAAACACTGCAGTCCTAATTAGGGCACATGCTGGTTAACTTCCAAGTGTTGCATGTGTGAGAAGCTTTCCCTCACACACTCCATCCTTCCTTGCTTGATCCACTAATAATTGAGCACAACCTCACCACACTGCCTACGGTTCAATTCCCCCTCTCCCCATCACAACATAGAATCTTCTCCCAGATGCTGGCCTTTTATGTTCTCCATAATAAAAATAACATTTAGAACTTACTGTATTCCCTGAAAGCATAAAGCAAGAGAATTTGTCCTACAGTCAAAGAACAACCACTGGATTATATCTCAAATTCCTTAAGAGTAGGGTCCATGAGTTAGACATAGGCATTGAATTCTAGGTCAACTGCGGTGGATCATCATGGGTTGAGCAGTGATGACCCTTTAGTTGCTTGGCATAAGTTAGACTTTGCTTGACATAAGTAGCTTTTATGCTTGATATAAGTTAGGCTCTTGGCAACAGCAGGCTTTGGGAAAGCACCTTTGAGCCAGTTTAAGATAGGTAAGAATAAGTAAAAAGTGGAAGTCACTTTGGCAGATGGCATAACACACACTGAAAATGCTAGATGGGCAAGATGATGCAATTGGGTGGAAAAGTACCAGCCAGAATTAGCAACATTTTTGAGACCGACCAATCAGGGTTCGGAGGAGGTGTGGATAAAGTAAGAATAAGTGCTGATAATGTAAGAATAAGTGCTTTATAACCCTATAAAAGCGATCGGTGTTTGGAATAAAGATGGCATTTGCTTGATCACACTGATTGTCTCAGCGTTGTCCGTGACTCTTGCGTCAACAGTCAACCACACCTCCTTGAATATTACTGGGATGAAAGAAGACAGTTATTGGAACTTCAAAAAAACATGCTGATATTACATGCAGAAATGCTAATTAGAATTTTGGTTTATGACTGATATATGAGTATCATCATTATGGGATAAAGCAATAATCCCAGCTTACTTTCATAAAATTTCAGATTACTTTGGCAAGAACAAGAGAAGCAAACTCCATCAATACATAAATCAGAACTATATATAGAACTTAACAGAGCCTTCAGTTCTTCCAGATATAGGAACAGAAGCACCAGCCAGAGTTAAGGTCAATACTGATAGGTACTAATGTTGAGTTCCAAACCAAATTTCACTTTTCTATCACACTCTAACATTCTACAGATACCAGATGGGAAGTTAAACACACACACACACACACACACACACACGCCAAACGCACTCAGAACACAGCTTTGCAACAACAGCAATGATTTACAGAAGACCAGCTCAAATACCCTGAGCAGGCCTGCCGCAGCAGGTGCGGTACCATCTCAAAACCTTGAGACGAATTCTAACGATCAGCACCTTGGACAAGGACTCGCGAAGCTTCGTGGATGTCATATGCTTCCCTGCTTCTATTTGTTCATGAAACAGAACACAGAGACTTCCTTTACAGTATGCTCCTTATCTTTACAGTATGCTCCTTATCTTTACATGAAAATTTTGCACTGATAAAATACATGCATAGCTAGTAAAACACAGATGACCTGGCATAAGCTTGAGGTCATCCAAACTTTGGGATTTTTCTGAGAGTCACATACAGAGACTATTGCAGCTTAAGACCATGTTAGACTTCTTTCTTTTTCCTACATAATTGAAATTGTAATTATGGAGAGACACTATAAAAATACTCCCCTTAGGACTTTTTGACTCTATTTTACAAAAGTTAAAACACTATGTTTGGACTGTAGCTCTGCTGTCCCCAGAAGTATTCCTTTTGCTGTTCCTCCTTGTTAAAAGTAGTTAATTCTACCAAATGAACACAAGATAAATTGAGCAGATGGGTGAAATGAACTAAAATCGTACTTGAGAAATATCTATTAACAATATAATGGTTGCAAGGGGGGAATAATCTATACACCACCACCTAGATGAATGTAATAAAATATTTTCATTTATAAGAAAGAAGCTTATGGAAAGTGATAAGAGAAATCTGAATCAATACAGGATCAGTGAGAATAAGTTTATTTGCTGGGTCTTCTCCCTTTGGATGGCAAAATTCTTCACATTTATCATGAGGAAATTATACATTTCCAAGATGTTCAAGGCCAGGTTGGACACTCTTGAGCGGCAAGTTCTAGTGTGAGGTGTATCTGGCATTAGATGATTTTAAGGTCCTTTCCAACCCTAACGATTCTGTGATTCTATGTTTCATAAAAAAAAATAAAATAAAAAATAAAAAAAATAATAAAAAGCTAGTGCAATTTTAGCACTACAAGACAATTAGGATTTTATTGAGTCAGTTGAAACTGTTATTCTACAAGTCAGTGTAAACAGAATTAAATTTAAATCTCCAATTACCATGTAGATTACACTCAGATGAGGCATAGGAGAATTTTTGCTGATGTTCACTGCAAGAAATCAATATAAAACTGAAAGAAAAAATATTTATTTTAGAGATGCTCTTAAAAATAGGCTTAAAAATTACTATTCAGATCTACCTGCAGGCCATTTCAGAGAGATTGCAGCTGAGGGGATGAGACAGCAGGGAAATCCATTCAAGCTGATCCAATTTAGATATGCAAATTTTATCCTGGGTGTTTGAAAAGGACATTATGGCACAGCATAATTTGCACCTTGAGTTCCAAAGAATAATATTTCTAATCTAATGAAAACATGGCTCCATTGTTTACTTTCCCACTCTCCAGGTCTGGTCCAATCCACTGCTCTCTTACCCATTTCAAACTGTGTTGTTTCCGTATTTGAAACAACTAACTAACACTAAAAAAAATAAATAAATCCAAAAAGGAAAAACACCCCCCCCAAACAAACCAACCCACCAATAAAAATAATAGAAATGCATTTCGTTTTTTCAGTTACTTAAAAAAGGCAACGTTACAAGTGGCTGACTTTATACAATACAATAAAGCGTGTAACAGTAATGGGGCCAATATAATCCCCACTCTAGGGGTTAAATGCTAAGTGAAACAACTTAAGATCAAGATCATGTGTTTGACACAGCCCACTGTTAGCTGATTTTTGTCTTCATTATTTCAAGCAGTAATACTTGCTCAATGATGAACTTTTGTAAAAGTATATGTTTTCTTATTTTTCATCCAAGTGAAGGTAAAAATACTGAGTTTTTTTAGCCCACACAATTTCTACTTGCAACTATGATCTATTATTGCTTCTTGATTCAGTAATACTAATGATGGAAATCAGGCCAGCATGTCTTAAAATTCATAAACATATGTTGTCTTGAAAACAACAAGTATAACAGAACTAGCATTGGTGGCGATTACTGTCTAGCTCAATAGAGAGTAACAATATAAGGCTCAACCCTTCAGAGCAAATTTTCTTCTCAAAGCTGCAGAAGAGACACTTTTTGTCTTGCTTCTAAACTTGCATAAAACTTATGTTACTAAAACAATAAGCAACAACAGTTTTGATCAAATATGGCTCAGAGTTGGAGACCAATCATTGCATTGCCGCTCTTGTTAAAAAAGCTGAGTGTTACATTAAAATTCCTTAACATGTAGATAGTATCAGATGTTGAATAAGAAACTACATATTTGATATTGTAAGGGCAGTTACAGTCAGAAAACAAATCTATTTTTGAAGAAGTATCTCTAAGATTAATATACACATAAATTTATGGTGGAGCAAACTAAAATATATGAAATATAGTACCAGAATTATAACTTTTAGCTAAGAAACACTTATCAATACTCTCATAATTACACAATTTAATAATTTATTAATGTCGTGGTTTAAACCCAACCAACCACGCAGCTTGTTCACTCACTCAACCCCCCTTTCTTGCCCTCCCCTGCTTCCAGAGCATTAAATATTGTAATTTTAATATATTAATTTTAATTTTAAAACCATAAATCTATTTTAATCACTCAATTTATAAAAATTAAACTGTAAAATAAAATTTTGAAGGCATTGAAAAAAACCTTGAACTTCATAAAACTCACATTCCAGGCATGCCTTTAATTTAAAAGAAGCAGTACCCAGTTTCATTTTGAGCTAAATTAAGCACATTTTGAGGTAAGCGCCACCTCTTTGTTGAACTCCTCCAACTTCAAACAATCTCTTCTAGGGTTAGTTGTAATATTCAGCTCAGCCTCTGAATCTTCACCCATGAAGATAACCAAATAATGAGGTCTATTCTGACAAATCCTCAGGATCTTACTCGTTCCACTGTCACAAGACTTAGCTCTTTATTGCTTTCATCCACCCTGGCCATAGTAGTGATAAAATAAGCAACACTAGATGCTACAGAAGATTACATTTACAAGTCCTTTAACTGTTAACCCAATTATACCCATCATACATTTAAAAAGGTTAAAAAAAGGCTTCATAAGGAAATTTTTTCCAGACCTTCAATACAAGCAGTTGGTCAGACTGACAGTTCTTTAAGAACATAACTCTCAAAGTACAAGTGCAAAATAGGAGATAACGGGTAGCCACAGAAAACTGGAAGCTCAAATTCCCTTAAGGATGTCTGCCACCTTTTACACTACCTTTTGTTTAACTTGCAATTTGTAATGCCTAAATTTCATATCTTTATTGTAATGACACCATAACTACAGGTCACATAAACAAAATGTAATTAGAAGAGGAACCAGCAAATAAATGGTTAACATGCTGAAAATGAGTCTAATTGAGGTCTCCTCCTATGCTCTCCATCCAAAACAATTACTGGAATAGCCCCAGTGCTGATGTCAGTGGGAGCTGGCACAGACCCTGAATCAGGAAATCAGCACAGGAAAAGTACAAGGCCTACGCTTGTGCTATCCAAAATAGAAGAGCAAAAAAAAGTAAGCCTGCAACCGTACGTATTAACCAGTCCATTAAATAGAGCAAAAGAATGACTCCCAGCCCTGTTCTGAGGGTTCTGCGCTACCTAAGCTTGTAGTATGATGAGTGAGCTGAAGGGGCTCAGCAGCCCGCACAACAGAAGGGTGTTGCACAGGACCCCCATCTAGGGGCAGTGGGAGGATGCTGGAAATGGGATGGTGCGTACGCAATCCTGCAACTCTATGACAGATGACAACTGAACATGCAGTGCTGGAGAGGCTGGACTTTATCTCTAGAAGAGATACTGCTTTACCACAGTGTTTTATATTAATGATAGCTTCATAAAATATGCTACTGTTCGTGCTTGATTCCAAATTGCTTCCCAAGCCATACTGAAAGTCTGATAAATGTGTGAATAAAACTGAGGAAATTAAAATATTTCAAAATTCATAAAAGCAGACAGAAGGCGGAGACAAACTAAATTGTAAGAGCACTGCATTCATGCAGGATTAAAGAATACACTTGACATCCCTTTGAGTCAAGAGCACTTAGCCACATGGCTGAAATGAGAACAATCCTAATCTTGCTATCATTCCTCAACTGCTGTCTTGATCATCTCTTCCCATTAGATTACTATCCACTGGGACTTCTATGGCTGTGCTACAAGACTGTGAACATAGAATATCCTTTAGCTAAATTAAATAATTTCAAAAATGGAAGCAGATGTGGTGGTTTGGATTTTTTTGTGCATGTTAAACTTTGTAAAAGAAGGGAAAAGTTTCAAGACGCTGCAGTCAACATCAGGGTTCAGAGACTATCAAAATAACACAATACATTCATGCAACCTATGAGTTACAGTAGCAAAACACATCTCTTACTGTATGTCACAATTTGCATTTCTTCTATTTAGATACCTTCTTGATATAATTTATACAGTAAGTTAATTCTGTATGGCAATTACGTTCATCAACATCCTGTTATAATTAACACTTTCCTTTTCTGCTTTAAATATAACTCCCATTTCCTGTTAAATATGCTTTCCAAGAAGATTAGCACATTAACTTCCTCTATGTATTTGTCATTGGGTGGGTTGCCCAGGGAGGCTGTGAGTGCTCCACCCCTGGCAGTGTTCAAGGCCAGGTTAGACGAAGCCTTGGGTGGCATGGTTTAGTGTGAGCTGTCCCTGCCCATGGCAGGGGGGTTGGAACTGGATGATCTTAAGGTCCTTTCCAACCCGAACTATTCTATGATTCTAAGACCTGAGTCTTCAAAACAAAACCCCTGGCAGGAAACAAACTCCTCACTGAATTAATAGAGAGGTTAGTTAAATTTCATTACATCACCTTATGTAAGTTACAAAATACAAAACCACAATTAACATGAGTTTGTTGGAAAAAAAAAGGAAGGGAAGTGAGTGTGTGAGCAGACAGATTTTCATTAATTTCCACCGTATTCTATGTTTCAACATGCTCCATACTTAAAAAGGAAATTCAACACAATGCACTTCAATCATCCTTCTTGTGATTTAAGTATGATCATTTTAAGAGTAAATCCTGAAGTTCTTCCTTGAACTCCAGGGAGAGACTTCTGCCAGGTTGAAAGACAAGCATTTTGATTAGATAAATCAAAACTCTTGTTACAGTTACTACTTCTACATTTTTCCTGGCTCCTAATTCAGAAGAGCTGCTCACCAGTTCAGAACATCTCAACACCACTGCCTTACAAATCTACCAGATTATCCAGGCATGACAGCACTTGCAGTCCAGTAAATATTTGCAATACATTACAGCCTCTGTTTTGGTGATTAACAATCCATAAAGAGATTTTAAGCAAAGCTGTCAGTTTAGTCTAGCAGGGATTTGCATTCAGTATGCCACACTGAGTCAGACAGTTCTAGTAGAGAAGCAGTGATGTAGCATCTGAACTGAGGCAGTGCATTTTAAAAAACCCGGGGGAGTTACAGCCCCATTTACTCCATCTGTGATACATGATGAGGGAGAGAGAAGCAAGGTTTACTACGTATTTATCTACAAAATGTGTTGTCAAACAGCTATTTGCGGTACACAAAAGTAAGTATGATGTTCAGAATGTACACAAAACATCTGGAATACAATTATTTTCAGCACAAACAAACAATATTTTTGTATTCTGACATGAAGTGGTTTTACGAGTAGCATTCAGTCATTCCATGTAACTTCTGAGACCAGCAGTCTTCATTAGAGATGACTACATTCCTTCAACAATAGAGTCACAAAGGTATGCCCCTTTATAAATAAGCAGAGCAGTTTTGGCCACACTGAGGTAAGACCTCTGAGATCATTCAGACCAATATGCAGGCTGGGTTGCTCTAGGACTGCTCTAGCTTCTACCTTCTGATTCCCATTTCCTATTACACTAACACAGGGTTGCATATATAGAGTAGCTGCACCTTGCCTTATAAAGCAGGACTTCACAACACTTATATCTATAGCTTTACAGTACTCTCCAGGTACAGACAACATTTTATCTTACCTATGCCACTGGGCACCAATCTGACCCATATGAACCTAATTTTCAAAACCCTAGAAAAACAGAATAGTGCACAAAAAATTACATATAATGAAGTTGATAGGTATACATATATTGCACCCAAGTATACATGGTCATTTCTGCACGTAATTCAGGCAAACCTGAAGTCCTAGAGTAATAAACAACAGAACGTAAAATGCACATTACTTATTCTAACATAAAGCACAGCAAAACACTTCTGTCATTTAATGTAATGTTACGAGAGAAATGCACAAAACATTCTTCACTTTTTACAATAAGCTTGAACATGAAGCTATTCTCCCAATATTACCAAAGATTATGAACTTGAAATATTTTCAAGCCAAATTTAGCTGATGCATCAGTTTGTCTGCAGCAGAAAGACAGAATGCATATTTAAAATCATGGCAAACTTCAGAATTTAACCTATTTGCTCCAAATAGATGTGACATAGTGTGTTGAAGTAGATTGCTTATATATTGACTCTGGTACCCAGCATTCTCAACTAACTATGAACACATGCAATCCACAACAGAAAAGCTGTGCTGTACTAAACTGAACTGACCTACCATCATATCTCAATGTTTGACAAGGCTCTAGAACAGAGTTTTACAAAGAATAATAGATCTTCTAGAGAGCAAAAGGCAATAAGGAAAAACTGACCAAAGCAATGGTTGAAGCAACCTTACTTTTGTGGAATACCTTGCAAGTACCTCACAGTATTGGTTACTTTCAGTTATTTTGACTAAAGACATTGATATTTTTAGTTGATTACTTCATACTTGCAATCACAGAAGTTTAAAATCTACTGAGTTATTACAACATACCTTGAAGATCAAAAGAATGTTCAGTTTGCAGCAAGATTACTCTGAATACACAACAGGTATTTCCTTTCTGAAATCTGACTCTCGGAAGATTTACTTTTGGACCAACTTTTAAACCTGAAGTTCATTGATGATCGGCAGCTATAAGTTATAGCTGATATATATAAGCTATAAAGCAGTTGTTTGCAAAAGCAACTGCTAGCTTGCCCAAACTGTTGTGGAAGTTCAGGTTTTAAATATTTTTTTGTAACAGAAAAAATACAGGTTGCCCAAACTTAATTTTTTTTATGCTTATTGTATTTTATTTTCGAACAAAGCACTGACCTGCTTGTTCAAATGCTCTGCATTTCAAGCTGCAAAGAAGATACTTCTTCTCTATCATTTAGTTCTGTCATTTAGTTCATGCTCTTCTTCAGTGACCTCTTGTTGAATGGAGATGTACATTTTTACAGTGCTCATAAATTTCTCTCACAGATATTTCCAACAACAGAAACTTTCCTTTAAGATCCCTTTCACAAGGCTTCATTCACCAGCTGGTCTCTCGGTACACAGTAAATGACAACTCTAAGCTTGAAAAGTACTTTCATACATTTTCAGTGAGTATTTTGAAGACTGGAAAGCCTCCAATTGCTGCATTGTGCAAACTATTAGGGTTCATAGTTGTGGGATAAGCTTCCACAGGCTACTGCACCAACAGTAAACTTAGCTTTAAGGCTGTACAGCAATAAATAAATTCTCAAAATAAGACCTAAGCTTTTATTTCTTTTTTTATTATTATTATTTTTCTACATCTTTCTATAGAACCTAAGTGGTTGTTAAAAGATAGGACTTCAGAGAAAAGACAAATGCATACTGAAGAGTAACCAGTCAGTGTTGCTCTTCAGTATCCAAGATTTTGCATTACATTATAGTTCAGGTTCACTGAGGATCACCATGTAATTTCCAGACATCTTGTTTGTAAACCCAACATCTGTGCAGAAAGGTACATGAACAAACACTAAAAGTAAATAAAGTACTTAGAATTCTTAAGGAAAGAAAGTTGAGGAAAATGGGACAGAACTACTCATCAGAACTTTCCTCCCCTTGCTCCATAATACCAGTTAAAAGCTTAGCACTATTTATTAGTTAGGGTTCACTTCCCAAGCAAGTACTCATTGTATCCAGGATAGGCAACAGCTGGAGGAGTCTGCTGAGCTTTTGTCTGACAG
The DNA here is from genome assembly GCA_002631895.1 of Agapornis roseicollis. NCBI lineage: Eukaryota > Metazoa > Chordata > Aves > Psittaciformes > Psittacidae > Agapornis > Agapornis roseicollis. The sequence continues at coordinate 49,831 of NDXB01007392.1, read as the reverse complement.
AAATCTTTCATGCATGTATCTGTTCAATCACATCTGCACAGAATGGTCTAAAGCAAAGGAAAAGTTACACAAGCCAGTCTGACCTGCAATCTGAGAGTTCAAAGATAAATAGCACTTTTCAGCATAAATCAGTCAACCATACAATGCATTTGATTATTTTTCTCCATTAATCAAGTGCTTGAACTTTCATATTGCTACGCTGGGAAGAAGGGATATAATTTGCTCACAACTATTTCAGAAAGTACATTCATTTTGATGGAAACGTGCAATATTGCACTGCTGTGGGAGTGCTCCAATATGTATCTTGAATAGGATTCATCAGTGTCCATTGTTGTTATCTACGTTTCAGCTATACTTCATTATATTCAAGGAAGATCTAATCAATAAGATAAAATTTATCTTGGCTGAAAGCAGGTATCTAAAATCAGTCAGATGAATCCTGTCCCAGAATACTAAAAATGCTCCTTGAATATAGAGGACACGCCATGTTACCTACACAACCGCAAACATGTGAATTAGATTAAGCCCATGTTCTAGTGCTTTAACACTTCCGTTCAGAAGCCACTCTATTCCCTGTTCTTATGCTTTCTGCAAGTTTCAGCCAACTATTATTTTTTTTTTTCAACTGGGAAATCTTTATAAAACTTGGACCATAAACACAGGTCATCCTGAACCTTTTCTCTGCTTCCAGCACGACACACAGATGTAGAGATCTAGGTAAGCAAAGAAAGGAATATCCTCTATAACCTGCTAAAACTTTTCGTTAGCTAAATGCTAATGAATAAGCTTCTTTTCTTCCTAGCCCTCTGCAGTGGCAGTGCAGCTATCTTCAGCTATGGGTTGAAACAAATAAAATAGGGGCAGATTCCTCTATTCCCAACTCCAGAATGCAGTGATGCAGCAATCCTGAAGCCTGAAGAACAGGCTGCCACAACCAAACAAACATTCTGAATCCAGACTGGAGTGCAGATTTGAGAGCTGAGGGCTGGGCTATATACACCTCTATCAGCACCTAGCAAAGCACCAAAGACTAGTCTACAACTTCCATAGCACACCACCCCTCAATAAAAAACAAACCCTAACAATTATTTCAAAATACAATAATAATACTGAAATGATCATTAGGGTAAATAACAAAACCAAAATGAACATCCCGAAGTGAAGAGATGCCAGCATTATGGAATCTCAACCTTGCTTACCTGTGTCTACCACAACGCAGGCAGAGTATAACGGGATACTTGTACTCCTCACACAGCACCTCTGACTATACACAAAAGATGTTTCCCTAGAGTTTCACAGGTCCCTAGGGTTTACTGGGCCAGAAGATTTTGCTGGGTTATTGCAGAACCTTAAACTCCTCAAATATTTCCAAATCACTAAGTGCAACCCATTCTTCAATGTGTATTTTTCAAAAATACATCCACTTGAACAGAATATTTTTAGCACCCAGTACTTATTCCCACTCTGAAGGGATTTATGCATCTTATACCCAGTAATACTTAAGATTGTTGTCGCTGAAATAAACAGGGGGCTTTGCAGTTTCCTCATGCAATATTTACATGATATTTTTCTACACCTTCTCCTGCTCTTCTGCAGCCTTTTAAACTATCAACATCCATCACTAAGAACTCTTCCAGTATCGATTTCAAAGATTAAAAACCAGGTCTTTTAGCCTTTTTGCTAAAATGCTGACTTTTAGTCTTTCCTGCACCATTTCACAGCCAAAGACTGAACTAATCTCTGTCAAACTGGGAGCTCAGGAGGAGCTTCTTTTTCCGCTCTGATTCCTTCAGTCCTCTCCAGAGTCAGTGCCTTCCCTAGTCAAGGATCCAGGAGCTATCTGAAAATACAGTTTGCACTTCTTGTTCTAGATGTGTCGTTTTGACTTTGGATAGACAAAATCATACTTTGCCGGCATAAATCCACATTACCAACAGTCCAGATTATTCCCAGGACTATTCTGTTCCACCACTCTAAAAACCAAGTTAACAACTACAAGTTTCACGTGCAATGATTTTGAAATACGCTACTGTGTAAAATATAAAGCATCAGTGTTTCCTAAAGCAGGGATGTTTCAATACAAACAAATCAATAATGATTATAGTTATTTACTTTAGCAGTGTGACCACTCACAGTTCTTTAAACAAGTTGATGCATTTTTCTTCATATTTTTATTCCTAAAATGGGATGCTAGACTTCGATTTAGAATTTCACCACAGACTCTTTTATGTGCCTTACCAAAGTCTAGCTGTTTACTACCCTCCCCTTTGTCAGAAAACATTAAAATACTTCAGAGGGTACACAAAACACAGATGAATTAAAGACAAGGTACACAGGAAGTGTCATTCAATATACTTCAATGGAAAAATATGTCCTATCGAGCAAATCTTACTACTTTTTTAACTATTACTATAAGCACTAAACCACTACCCTGTACAACTCTTCTTTTCTTATGTGTTCAGCTGTGATGGTGAAGGGACACATGAAAAACACTGAAGATACTTCACCTTCGGGGGGGGTATAAAAAAAAAATACTAATAAAGAAAGGCATCATATTGTGAGTTAATCTGAAGGCTGACTGATAGAGTTGAAATTGTGCTGTGTTTTGGAGTGTTAGCAGACAATCCAGTGGAGAAGGCAGAAACACTAAAACAGTTAAAAACCTCAAAGATTTAAGTCTTCAATATGGTAGACTCAAACTAACAATATTTTCATGTAATCATTTTTACAGCAGGATTCAAAAAGACACAAAAAACAAGCCAGTGTAGAGGTAGGTGTTGCTAGGACCCACCGGTGCTCCATACATGCTGGTGGCATGAGCAGCGCCCACTGTACCACAGGGGAACCATGTGCCTTGCTGTAGCCCAGGACTAACACTAGCTCCAGGTGCACAATAACCCCTGCTTCCACACTGACAAACAGCAACTTAGCTGTGCAAAGGCCTAAAGGTAAAAAAAAAGATAGCAATATAAAAGACACCAGTTAAAAAAAACCAAACCCACTGTTATATCACTATCATAATGATTAAGAATAGCACATACGTCTTTGTGAATCCCTACTGTTAGACTGGAGGTATCCTGCATGCTTTTATACTCCAGAAGTAATATTTTTATAGCATATTTTCAAAGCAAGTTTAGTTCCACCTATGAAGAACCCCTGAGCCAAACTCTAGAAGAGAAATGCAGAAGAAAAGAAGAAAACCTATTAAAATTGTCAAGTGGGGACAGTGAACCACATCATTTAAGATTCATTTAACATCTTAACTAGTAATTATGTTGTAATGGAAGAATCAGTTTAATAAATAAGCTAAGGTAAGGAAGCAATACTTCCAAAGTAAAAGATCTCTAAAACAGTTGGTTTGGGGTTCTTTTTTTTAAATGAAGACTTACATTCTATGTTTATGAAGAAGGACAAAAGCAACATAGAATCTCACATTAGACAGGGAAGAAATACACATGAAACATAACAAAGCAAGAAGCGCATCTCTACTGAAAAACCCAAAACTAACAACTGTTTGCTCCGTCCCACCAATGCCACTCTCCAAGAGAGAGAAAAACACAAACCTATTTTTCCTAGAGAAACAAGATAAGATTATTATATTTTCCATAAAAATAAAAGGATGGGGTTTTGAATGTCTCTGTATTGTACATAGAAGGCTTTGTAACTAAAAGTTTAGCTTTAAACATACGGTTTATGGGAGTAATGCCTGTGCTTGATATTAACATTTTTCATTGAAAGACCATATTTTAGCTGATTATTAATAACTTAATCTAGCTATTCTACAACCAAATTTATTCCTCAGGATGATTACCTTGAGGCAATGATTTAGGGTTTGTTTAGCCTGATTCTTTTTACAGAGTAATGAATAACAAGAAGTTAGTCCAAATAAAATCAAACAAACAAAAAACCAAACCCCAATAATACATAAAACCACACAACACTCACAGTTTTAAAAGAAATTTACAACTGCCAATGAATTAATTCCCTAAGAAAAACTATTAGGATATTCTTTCAAGCCAGAGGAGTTTGAAATTTAGCAAGTAGAGACTATCTCATACCAGAAATACACCTCCTGACCTACTCAAAAAAAGAAAAGAACACTCAGAATGGCAATAAAAGTTTAAGAATCACAAGTCATGCAATTCCCAGCAGAGCCAGTAATTGGAGAGCACTGATCAAAGACTTCATTACACCAATTACACTCTGCCTTGTGTGTCACTATAATTACTCAGGTGTGATCCTGCCAGCATGAGAAGCATCACTAAAACAGCAAAGCACAGACCATGCTGACAATCACATTTCTCATTGCAAGGCAGACCCAGAGCAGCTGCTCTGTGCTCCCAGCACTGTCTCCATAAAAGCACATGATGGCAGGGAGTGGAAAGAAATACATAAACTAGAATCTAATATTCTAAGGAATGCAAGGAAACAAAAAACAACTTAGAAAAGAGATAGGTTTGAGGACAGGACAGAGAAGAAAGCCATTGAGTGATACCAGCACTCACAATTGAGGACTGACCCAAGCTGGGTCCTACCTAAAATTATCTAGTATGAACTGCAAAAAGACAATTTGTCATATGCCATCAGAGCACACCTTCCAAGTGTTCACTATTGTAATCTGACATTTCATCACTAAAACAATTTTGTAAACATCATTTAAACTACTATGTATTTTCTTCAAATATTTATTTAATTCATTTAAAATATGTCTGAGGTTGTAGTCTATATACATTTCCCCTAATAGCACCCCAGGTTATGCTCCATTATTTCAAAAGTAAGAAACCTCCCTTCAGATGTGCACTGAATTCTATATATTTATGACATTACCATTGTGGTTACACTGCTAATTACACTTGAATTTTACATTTCGTTACCACATGAACACAATTCTACTTAGTAGCCCAAATATTACACCACTGGAAAAGTCTGAGAAGCCTAGTGTATTGGAAGCTATCCCAGGATGCTGCACATTAGTTTTAAAAAGACAAAGTTCAGTTTTAAAAGGCTGCCATTTTGAAAACAGAAGTCTTCAATTCCCTAAGCAGAGATTTCTGAACATGTGACACATGCAGGTTTTGTTCCCCCCACTAACTACACAACGCACTACTACTGAGGACCCTGTCCTCAGTTGCATTCCGGATGCTCTACACAAAGCTGTACAGAGGAATGCTGGATATAATCAGAAGACAAAGCAATTTTCCTGAGAACTCTTTTTCCATAATAGTCTTCCTGGTCATGCAGCTGCGAGCTAGGATTTCAATACATTGTTTTTTAACTATATAGGGAAGCCGGGTTAATAATGGAGGAAACCAATAAATTATCCTGCTTGAGTAAAATAAATGAAAAGAATTCAGAATTTGTAAAAATAATGAATCACTCAAGAAGCGATCTTTCCATGAGACAATGCCACAGTTTGAACTTGGGATGGCTTGAGTATGTTTTATTCTTAGTAGGTATCCGCTACATAACTTTCCTCCATTGTCTTTAATTATCCCATTAAGCAAGTTGGTATTTGCATTTGCACTTAACAGTAGCTGCACTAGAGCTGCAGGGCACAAGACTATAAAATCAAGAGCAAAAAATTAATAAAACATTATCTTCTGCATTTAGTAAGTTCTTTTTAATGGAAACATTTGTATTAGTAGATACTATTTCAGTATCATAAGGTAATAAATCATGTAAACCCTGTATTATTCAAGCTCAGCTGCCAAATATAAGTATGATCACTCACTAATAATACAACTTGCCCTTAAGCTTTTCTCATTTTACAGTATTTCTGAGGAGTCACTTTGTATCCAAAATGTTATTCAAAACACAGAGAGTGGTGCAAATGCAAAGAATCAGAAATCATTCTTCATCGCTGTTCTAAGCTTCTTCCATAGGAAATAAGCTACAGATTTATTTCACTGTGTTGTACATTATAAACTAGTCCAGACACATTCCTGAGAAGACAAAGATTTCAATTCATTAATTAAGAAGTTTTCTCATCATCATACATTCCTAGAAACACCTTCTGAGTTTCAAGACTTCATTTTCCAGCCCAACTGTTTACAATACCACCATCACAGACCAGGAAAATAATTGTTACCCAGTATGTCAACATGTTCTCTAAATAGTATGCATACAAAAAGAGTATGAAACAGAGAAATAAGAAGCATCAATTTATTCATTAAGAGCCACTGCTACTGAAAAGGCAATTCCAGATTGCTGGGTGCTGCATCACTAGCGCCAGGAGTGTGGAAGCTCCCTTCCATACATAACAGGGTATCATGCATTAGAAGACTGAGATCTTATGTATACACATGAAAGAAGCGAAGGACCAGGTTCAATTTTGCCCACTCCCTTATTTCCAAAGCCCTATTTTCATAGCTGATATTAAAATGTCCTATTTATGTAAATGTTTTATCCAAGAACACCTCACTGTAATACCTTTGTAGATCTGGCTGGAACAACCCTATCAGGCTATCTGCCATCCACATTAAGACCTTCCTCCTTTTAGCGAAAATCATTCCTACTGAGATCTTTTCTCATCATTTCTATTTTTCACTTTGGAGCAAAGATAAGTCACCTATCAAAAAATAGACAAATCGCTGTTTTAGAAGTGTACGAAGTGCATTGCAGCATGGACTAATGGTCTATACCAGGTTTGGTGCCAAAATTCAGGCATTAACTCACATTGACAGTACTTGATATCCTAAAAGTTCCCCTCTTACCCAAAGAAGGCATGCATATAGCAAAAAAGTTCTTAAGGGGTGTAAGATCACTACACATATTATAGTAGCTGTACACCTTTAATAACAGAGTTTTTTGTGTGAGACTTTAAGGACAGGCCAGGGCGTAGGCCTAAGATACACTCGTTCAAGTGTTTAAAACACTGTTTTAAACTAAATCTTACTATTACACCAGTTTTAGTGAGCTGTTTGCCTGCACTGCTCATGCAGTTGTGAGGACAAAGGAACCGTGTGACTCAGCGCAAGCAACGTATCTATACGCACCCACATAAAAGACAGGTTTAGTGGAGCTGCATATCACATACATGTCACATCAGTGAGAAGGAAATAAAATCATCATGCAGCTTTTATAACCCTTAATCTGACTTTCCATTTCTGTTCAATAACTGATTAAGCGATATCAAGGAGTTTGGGCACAGCTGCCAATTCCTCCCAGTTGGCTGAAAAATCCTTCTTCCTTTCTTTCTGAAGAAAATAAACATCAGTTCCCATAAAGAAACACATGCCAGTGGTTAGCTAGGGAGCATTTTACAAGAAGAACTAAAAATTGTCATCAACACAGCAGGCAAATGCTGACATTTTTACAAGCACAGCCATGCCACAGTTTAATTTCTAGTTCCAGAGCTCTTGAGGGCAGGCAGCTGCCACCCAGGCAAGCTGAGAACTGTAACACTTACTGCAAATCCCAGCTTTCTGATACTTATTCAAACTGGCAAGAAACATTTCTCCTACATCACTTTCAAATATTTGACAGCCTGGCCATCCATTAAATGCATCTTGTAAAGATGTCCATGGATCACTATATAATTCTTCCTTCCAGCTACTGGAAAATAATGTGATGGGTAGGCAGCTGGGAGGGCTCCCAGCTCCCACAGCACCTGACAGGCAAGGGTAAAGCAGGAATAAAAGTCAGCACTGATGGGAGAAGGCCAGTAGCAGATTATACTGATTAATGGGTGGATACAAGATGCTCTCCTTCACTGAGAAGCTGGAGAGCAGGGCCAGCTGCTGCACAGGGATCAAACATTATTTGCAGTGAGAATTGCCTATTGCCGAAAGTCATGGCACTCGAATCTGCACAAGGGCAACACCAACTGCCACAGGCTCACAGGGGATAAATAACAGAAACTGGAAAAAAATATGAATTTAATATAAACAAACAACAACAAAAAAAGGTCATAAGCACAACAAAGCAATACAACAAAGCCCCAAGATGCTCTTTCTTCCCCTTTCCCACAAATCCTACCAAATTTAAGCAAAAATCCATCTGCACTCTAAATTTGAAGTTCTAATGTTGGGTGCGGCAGATGTGAATCAGTAATCTGTTTTCCTGAAGGGGAAAAGAGCCACAACCACTGCGGTGGGTATAGACATGCGCTCAATTATAAGGACAATGAGAGAGGATAAAAAACAGATTAGGCCCTCCCTCTAGAATACAGAGGAACCAAGACCAAGGAAGAGGTGTTAAGGGGTTAATTACCAGCTGGAACCCAAACACTTTCTTTTTAACAGTTCAAAATGTGACTCTGTTTAAGCGACATAATTTTCACCAAACACTGACACACATGCATAAGAGAAATGTCCAGCTATTGCAGTCAGTTTTAAGCTTTCCTATGGGCGTCTGGGACAACATTTCCTTTCGATTACACATCGCCACCCACTCACAGGATAGAACCAAACAAAAAACCTTCCAGTGTTAAAGACCAAATATTTACCACAAACGCATTCAGTCTGATAAACTTGGTACTGCTCATACTCTATTTAAGACATTGTGCTCTGCAGCACAATGAAAAACTGAAATCTGGTTTCATAACCCAGGAAATTGTACGTGCTGTAACCACTGTAAAACACGTCCAATTCATTTTCAGAATAAAGGTCACCTTCAGCAAACACTGCTTTATCTTTTAAATAAGGCTACAGTGTTCAGCTACATTAGTATGTCCTTAGTTCAAACAGCCAAAAATGCCTAAGAGCCAGTCACCATGCAGACAGCGTTGGTCAGAGCTGGGAGCAGTGAATGAGTCCCAGGGCAGCTGAGAGCCCCCCAGCCCTCTCCTTGCATTCTGTTCATTGTAAGGGGCCAGCTGAGGGCAGATGCCTCAGCGAGAGATCCAGAAGTTTATCTCATTAACCAAAAGTTAATGGTTTGGTACTGAGATTTCTGAGGTTTTTTCCATTCTGAAGGGGTTTTTTAAACTCACATTTACATTTGCCAAACGTTCAGATGATGTTTTCAAGCTCCACATGCCCATCAAGATGACATTTTTATGAGGTTTTAGCTAAATCAGCCAACTAGACTCAGGAAAAATTCACTGCTACTGTAATTTCAGACACACACTGAATATTCAATTTTGTAACAGTACTGTCATCTCAAACCTATATCCAAGAACATCTACTCAATGTGTAGAAAATCTAATTAGGTAATGCAAAATGAGTTACTGGAGAGCTTAAGGAGAAAGATTTCTCTAGCCACCACAATAGTTTTGCATAGGAAAAAAAAAAACAAACCCACAAAACCCCCTCCATTCTTGTGTTTATTCACCTGGTTAAGTTTTGGCTTTACATTCCATATGCAGTTACATTGCCTGGGATTGTGTAAAACAACACCACTGCTTATTCAGCATAGTTCTTTTAACACATTTATCACCGTGTCTTCTCTCCTAGTAAGTTGAGCTGGTAGTATGGACTAATCGAAATGTCTTTGAACATGCATTAATACTGTCCAGTTAATCATCTATTGGGTTTAGAACCAATGTCAAGCTCAATTTATGCTCTCCATGTTCTACTGGCATAAAGTTTTAAAACTATTTCTTTTCTACCACTGGAAAGGTCAAAATAAATAGCTCCTCTTAATATTAAGGATTTCTGGGGTAAGGGAGAGAAACAGCCTACACTCACTGGCTGAAGCCATTAACTGCTTTCATTAATGACCAAGGAGACAACTGATAGAACCAGAATAAATAATCCGGAGTTTAGTGTTTCAAAATGTAAATATTTAACAGAAACATTATGTTATTCTATTAAAATAGCTAAACTTTAAAGTTACAAATATAAATACATACATTCCACTATAACATTATCTTGAAACCCACATCTTTTAAGAAGTAATATGGAAAAGAAGGAGATGCAACCCTCTGTCTTTTCCCAGTCCATGGCTGAATTTGGAATGACTAACACAGATGGTAAAGAATATGAAATACAGCAGAGGTCCTCTGGGTCTGGTATTCACCTGCCTCTTCAGCACCACCACACTCTTACTGCCTCAATTAATATCTGCCAGAATCAGTAAAATTACATCCCTCTGCTGCTACTATTATTTTGTTCAACCCTGATATCGTGAACAAGAATGTAATTATGGTAATGAACTGATTATTTTTATACAATATAGCAATCAAAAAGACTCCCTGCTACTCCCTCCCTTTCCTCATGAGAATACCTGAACATTCTGGTTTTATTTCACCATCAATTGGTCACATGAAATTGTTAACATTAACATCCTACTTAGTGTTTATTTATTATCTAAAATAAAAATAAATATAAAATGGAAAACAGTGAAGTTTTAGATTATTCATAAGAGCATATAAGATGTATGATTTATGTAGGACAACAAACAAGTGTTTTATTGTTTGCAGTATTTTACAGGATTAACTGCTGTGAATTTTGAATGGCCGCCCATCTGTCTATCAGGACAACTAACCATCAATAATGCAACAGCTACACTATCATATGCACTGCATATTTTATACAGTTTATATAAAAACAGTGTTAAGGATGTTTTAGAGGATTTAATTGTGGCTTAGTAGTTTGTATAGAACCCAGCCATACCTGCCTTCCAAGGGACTTTTTGTCTCATAATTCTTGTAGCTAATAGTGCCTAGAGACAGTTTTCTTTATTCAGACATATTTATAACTGGAACAAAAACACAGACCTAAAACTATCCACGTCTAATTTAGACAAACTGCAGTTTACTGTTATCCACATAAGAATCACGTCTGCTTTCTTACTCTATTTGTAAGATTGTTTCATGCAGATTGTAGCTCTACCTATAAATTGTGTCTTGTTTGTGCAAAAAAGAATTGCAATTGACTTCAGATTTTCTCTAAGTATCGAAAAGTTGACAGGTAAGAGACAAACTACTATTCCACATGGAATTCCTCCATGTCTAAACAGTTCTAAGTAGTAGAAACTAAACATACCTTTCTGCCACAGTAAACATTCATTCTCCACTGGTAGTGAGGGACTTCACAGCTGCCATGATCAACAGCATGCTAAAGCAACACCACATGGACAAGTAACTTCTGTGCGGTGAACCTCAAAGAAACCTGTAAGTAGATGAAAAGTCAGAAGTCAGAAATTAAACTAATTACTCATAAGTCCCTTTGATGGAGCAATTCCAGGCACAGCTACAGGTTGGGCAAAGAGGAGATTCAGAGCAGCCCAAGGAGAAGGACTTGGGGGTGGTGGTCGATGAGAACATGAACATGAGTTGTCAGTGCGCACTGGCAGCCCAGAAAGCAACCGTATCCTGGGCTGCATCCAAAGGAGTGTGATCGAGTGAGATGATCCTGGCCCCTCTGCTCTGCTCTCGGGAGACCTCACCTGGAGCATTGTGTGCAGTTCTGGTGTGCTCAACATCAAAAGGACATGGAGCTGTTGGAACAAGTGCAGAGGAGGCCACGAGGATGATACTGGAGCAT
>NDXB01007392.1:0-37887 GCA_002631895.1 Agapornis roseicollis | reverse complement strand
GTGTTCAAGGCCAGGTTGGATGAAGCCTTGGGTGCCATGGTTTAGTGTGAGGTGTCCCTGCTTATGGCAGGGGGGTTGGAACTGGATGATCTTAAGGTCCTTTCCAAGCTGAACTATTCTGTGATTCTATGATTCACTAAGGAGAGGGTACTGATGGACACTCTGTTGCAGTGACCTAAATTATGTGCAACCAATAGCAAATTCAGCATTAAGACCTCTATACACCTAAGAGCATACAGAGATAAGCAGATTTTAACATCTTCCCCCATTTCAAAACTTACTGTGCCTGTGGATGATTTCTAATTTGCCTGAATAGCCCAATATTCAAGTCTCCATTGCATAATCATGCCTGGAAGGTCATTCCACACATTTTTTGTTTCTGTGAAAAAGTGCTGCCAGGCATCTGTTTTGAACCTTTTCTCCTCTCATTCTTTTTTTCCCATTTATGCCATCTGATCACATTACTTACAGCCATTTCAAATTCTAATTTAAGAGGGCATTCCTCTGAATCATGGCTTAGTCTTGCCCATACTTTTTGAAATGTATTGAAAGAGATTTTTATTTTCAGGTTGAAGGTACTAAAAAAAAATAAGCACAGTCTGTTACCTGCCAGCCAGTACTGCCCCCAATGATTAAGATTAAATCTTTACAGAGGCTTACTAAAATAAAGAAGTCCAACTTCTTGACTAACGAAGCGGCCCAGTCAACCAAATTATATAAGCATAACCTAATATAGTAAGTACAGCACACTGGCACCAAGTAATGAACAGGACAGGCAGAATGATTCTGCATTTAGACAACAGTACACCACCACCCCACCCCACCCCCATTTCCTTAGCGAGGAGAAATATGCCAGCTAAGAAGAAAAAATCCTAACTGTTAACCATGGTCTTCTGCTCCATTTGCTCTATGTGCCAACTCCTTTCTTGAAGCCCAGGAAAATCCTCAGCCTTATTGCTAATGTAACCTCACTCTTCCACCTTATGAAGGACACAGAAGAGCAGAACAGGCTGAACATACGAAGATGTACCACAATAAGGACCGTTTTCTTCGCAGTTGAACCCATGTTTGCCAACACTGAGAAAATTCTAGGCTTATACCTAATCTCACTTTGGATGCTCCTACCCTGTTTTAGCTTGGACTGTTAAAACCCCAAGAAAAAGAAAAATCAGGGTCAGAAAACTTACATGTAGTCAAAACTTCATGCAAATAATTAATATAATCTAGGCCTTATTGCACGAAGTGTTTCCACATTTAAGCTGTAACATTACAGTTTTATACTGACTGCTGTAAAAAAACTGCAGTAACAAGAGACCATTGTTCTTTGCATCCTCGTGACAGGGGATAAGACTATTTCTTTTTGGTTGAACCTCTGAACTGTTTAAAATTAAGCCAATTTCAGCCAAATTTGATAAAGGAAGTTTAGCATGAGGCTGATAATTCGCATTCAGCTTTCAGCTTCAAGCAACTTTTTTACAGCCTGAAGAATGGAATTACAACAAAATGCTGACAAGCCCTTACTGTACCAGAGAGACCCTGCTAGAGGGTGCATTGCCTATTGCTGACATTTCAAAATAGATGAATTTACATTTAAGGAATGAGATGCAGTTCACATTCAGTAACTGTGTATTAGAACAGTAAACTCTTCATGGCTTTTTCTATTTGATAGATGTGAAATAAATATCAACCAGATAATTTAGATTCTTCTCCTTTCCTAAATTCAAGTTGAAATGCTTCAGACTTCAACCCTAAAGCCAATTTAGTCTATCAAGCCACACATGACAGTAGCATTTAAATAAGAGAAGTCTCCTTTGAAAAAGGACTCAATTCCAGCCCTTATTACTTTAAGTGCAGCTCCAATGATTTAATGCAACTGATGCAGATGTTCTCCCTCCTGCTGCCATGCAGTTGAGTTTACACAGGTTTCTTTAAAAACAACCCAAAACTAGTTCTGAGCCTTCCACTAATAAATAGTGGTGCCACAAACAGCTGAATGCTGTTTCTTCTGAATGAAGAAACACAATCATAGTGCAGGGCTGTCTGCTGCCATTTACCACAAGAATCTCCAACAGACTGCACAAGGAAATGTCATTACACCAACCCAGCACCCACAACTTTTAACCAAGAACATGTATTCTGCTATTTGACTTGCAAACAGAAACCTGATTATTGAAATTAGAATGCCAGAAGTGTCTCACTTTACTATTCTAATACACAGAAGATCATGAAATAAAACAAATGTTTTAAAGAGGGACCCAAACAAAAGATGATTTTCTGATCAGTGTACTAATTTCAGTTACAAAAAGATATATACCACAGGAATGTTCCTCAAACTTTTTTAAAGTACCTTTAATATGATAACCTCCTATTTACCAGAGGATACATTTCCCTTATTCCTTGGCAAAAGTACAGCCTTGGGTGCCATGGTTTAGTGTGAGGTGTCCCTGCTTATGGCAGGGGGGTTGGAACTGGATGATCTTAAGGTCCTTTCCAACCCTGACTATTCTACGATTCTATGTTCCCTTTAACCATGCAAGTCCATCTAAGAGCAGTGACAAAGCATCAGCATCAATTCCAGAAAGTGCTTTCCACCTGCATTTGTTTATTTGGTTTCTGATTTCGAAAGTCAGAATTCAGTGGCCAGCCCAGTGACTTCTTTATTTTGTTTCAGTTCTTTAGGAAAAAAGAAAAACAAAATAAAACCTGACAGTTCCTGCTACAGTAAACATTACACAGCTTACAGCTGTGGGTATCTGCCACATAAAGAAACAAATCTGCATCAGCACAAAATGACATTTCAATTTCATATTCATGACTGGTTCTCTGGCAGATCAAGTTTAAATGTCAAGCCTCTGTGAAAAGATTCCCCCCTTGACATTCATCTTTCTCACCCACACATTCTTCTCAGAAAATTCATATTCCAGCACCTTAGGAAGTACTTTGTATTCTTTTCTTATGTATCTCCCTATTTCCTGGAATAACTTTGAACTTTATCTAAACTAAGCACTCATGCAAGGGGCTGCCCTAAATTTTAAAACTGTTAAGTGAAAGCTGTGCTCTCTGAAGACTACAGTCTTCATATCAACCTTTTATCATACACAGAATCCATATAAAAATAAACATAAGGTAGATACCTAAGCTAGCCTCCCAGGCAATGCTGCCTAAGGATGAAGTCAGTCACTCTCCTGGCAGACATCTCAAACAAATGAAAGATACCCTAAAGTGCTTCTCCGTCCTTTACAGCTCTGACTGGAGCTTATGCTAACTCAGCTATACACCCTGACACTGCAGACAATGAAAACAGGTCTCTCTTTATGAAAGACACTAACAAGCATTGTAATTTTTGACAGAATTGTCAATATTTGCATGCACATTGCAAAGGCATTCTGCCTTAAGAGGGCTGCAGGTATGGTTCAAAACATAATCTAATCAAGAAGCGTATTACAAATACGTTCAAGAAACCTGGGGAAGAGTATTACCATTTTATGTCCAGAGGTATGATCTCTGGAAACAAGGATCATCCAAACAGAAAGCTATAGTCAGCCATGTTATCCCTGGTTAGAGAAAACAAAGGTTCTCAAACAGCCTGCTCTAAAGATTTTCCTTTAAATATAGCAACAGAGAAAGTCCCATAGTGAGAATGAAAACTGAAGAATCATTGACTTCAAAAAATGCGTGATGTTTAAGCAGAACCATCGTAGCAACCTCTGGCTTACCGAAGTATTTTCTGTGGAGTAAATAGGTATGGGAAAGAAGAATGTCTGTTCTCACAGCATTATTTTAAAAACGCTGGGCTATTAACATTGTTCATAACTTTCCCATCTAGTTGGTTTTAAATAAGTGAAGAAATAAGATAATTATGTTTCAACTATTTCAAATCACATAGTTGATAATGAAAGAGATTGAAAACAGTAAGATCAGAGTACACAGCAGATTTAAAGAAAGCGTGTAATCATTGCACAGCAGGAGATGACCTCTGGGCTGCAATCAGGAGCCCCTTATAAAATTATTACAGCGATACAGTTGAGGGTTTCAAAAAGTAAGCGTGAGTGAGGTCCTTGCCCAATTTGATATTAATAAAGGATTAAGGCAGGGAGATACATGGTTCCCTACGGGTGATTCTGGAAAACCAGTGTCATTGCTGCAGAGTTTTCAGAATGGGCCTGGAGCAACCTTTTTGATATGCTGATCAGTCTTGCTAACTTAAGAAAGCAAGAACATATGATAAAGATCATGATGTCTGGAGATGAAGGGAAATGGGATGTAAGATTAGGAAAGATAAGCCAAATATATATTTTTGAGCTGACAAAAATAGTCTTAAACTAGCCAGCTATAAAATTGATAAATACGAATACCAATGAATCTGAACATTTAGGTGCAAAGGAACATCAAGCTAAAAAAACAGTGATAAAGAGAAAAAGGTTAAATCACATTTTTAGCTGTCAGCAGTCAGTGAGAAAGACTAATTTCAGGTGTACAAGACCATTATATGGTTTATTCTTTTCTACTTAAGTAGGACACAACCACCTACCTCCAGAGGAAAAATGCATTTTAAAACATTAAAATCAAAATAACAAAGTAAATTTGCCAGTAAAGGGAAGTGCATAGGAGGTACAAGTAGAGACACACATCGGAAGAAAACTAGTCAGATCTCAGCAGTCAGGGAAATGACAAGGTCAAGAAGCTCATTTAAACAACCCATAGCAGTCTTCCCATGCAAGTCCGTATCAAGAAAAGAGTAAGAAATAATATGCAAAAGACCAAAGGCTATGACTGGAAATGGTAAAAATACACAAGTTACATGAAGACATTTGAGTAACATATGAATGGCCAAGAGCTCTGAGTTCCCAGAAGTCTGGCAAGAGCTGGAGGAACACAGAAGACTGCAGATGCAGAGAATGGATGCAATACCGAAAAAACAAACAAACAGCATCAACCAATGCTTGCAACCTATGAATACTTTAATACACAATTCCAATTAAATGCATTTGTCTTTAAAATATGAAATACTGAAGTCCAGTCTAGAACAGTGTTGGGCTGAGAAATAATACATTAGAAAAAGCAGAAACATTACTTCGACATTCCAGATACTGCAGACTCTTTCATGTTTTGTAACTGAATGGATGCATCATTTCAAAACAAAACCAGTCGAAATACTTTTAAATAAGTGGACAAAACCATATAAACTGCTTTCACCACCAACAGGCTTTGTTTTTCCCATATTCTTGCATCCCTCCTTCTACATGCTGTGAATTTTTTCACTTGAAGGTCTGCATACTGCAATGCCTTGTTTCTTGATTGACATGGTCAAAAAAAAACCCAAAACCCCACAAACTCTCAGCATTGAATAACATTCATTTAATCTTCACTTAAGCATTCCTTGTTTGTGCTTCGTTGTGCTGGAAACTTATTAACTTTTCTCCAAACACAACTGCATTTAATCCTAAGCAACATATACAAGAAATAGTAGTCAAGATCATAATAATGAAAATATTTTAAGCAGGTTTCCACACTCGTTCAGCCAAACTTCAAGGAAACAGCACAAAAAGCTTGTGAACCACTTCTTCAATAAAACATAACCAGCCAAACCAACCAACCAACCAACCAACACAGAACAACAATCCCACTGATCGACTAGCATTTTAGTAAGGATTTTTGATTCTCAGACACTGAATGCCATCAAATGATGACATTATTCTGAAAGGTTTTTGGGGTATATATCCTTGTATCCAACTTCCTCCCGTTTTCACTTTTAATGGCATTCAGCAAAATAAAAATCAAAAACTCTATTCACACATTTAGTCTGTTGCCTTGATGCTAACAGAAACCCACCAGTACCCGCAGATACAAATTGGAAAGCACATTCATGGCAGATGTTATTTGAAACGGGCAAGCCTTTAAGCAAAAAAGAAAATTGAATTTGATATTTCAGTCCACATTGGTTGCACCGCTTCAATAAAACACACACAAAACACTGCCATTTATCAGGCTCCAGTTTTTGGATACAAGGACTTAAGGATATGAGACATCCATACCTGAACAAGAAAAAATAAAGAAGTACCAAAAAATACCACCCTTCAACATGGGCTACATTTGAGAGAGAACAACAGTGACCACTTGATTCTAAGCCTGGTGTGCAGTCTGCGAAACATCCAGGAACACAGCATCAACTCCATCTCTGCCATGCCACAGCGTGGCCCTTGTGCAGAAAGTGCTGAACTGCAAACACAAAGCTAGCACAACGTCTCTCAAAGATGCAACACTCAAGATTCAATTCTCCAAATCTTCTGCTGTGCGTGAAATGAAATTTCTCAGATCATTTGCTATATACCCATACTTTTAAGGCATCAGCTACTGAAGAAGTAAGCTGAAAACTAGATCTTTATATTCATTTTGACTGTTGTTCCTTTCAGACTTCACAGATTTCCTTATCCTTCTCATGATAAGAGTCTCTAAAGATCTTCCCACATTATAGTATATGAAAACATCATTCCCTTTCCTCTTCCACTGAAGAAGAAATGCAGGCAGTGAAGGCTTGCTCTAGGTAGTGCTAAATGTATACCTCTAGAGTTATGATGGCCTGAAAGATCTAAGTGAGGCAAGGCTGATGGTACAGGTAGTATCTTTTTCTCCCAAACTGGCTGGAAGGATACAATAAATAATAAAAATCAGTCCTTTATCAGACATATATGCTAACTGCAAACAGTATGCTGTTCTAGGAAAGCATTCCTGTTTATGTTGTGATTTTTATAACCATATAGATGTCTGTACTGTTAGATTATAGAAAACAAGGTCACAAAAGATGTATTTCTGCCTATTTAAGGAAAGCATGGCTCTGTGATTGCTGTTAGCTCTTGTCTGTGTAACCATTTCAGATTCACCCGTAAGGACTTTTTATCTTCAAGGCAGGGAAGCTTAATATTTACTGTGCAGAGCCCTGCTGTGCCAAAGGAGCAAAGCACAGACAGCAGATAAACAACAAAGCCTCCCCCGACTGCAGTTCAATTTTCCTATAAACAAACAGGCTTGGTTAGTTTAAAAACCCTTCTAACTCACTCACAGAAGGTTCAGAATAAACACACTGTTTTCACAGTTACAAAACTATACCTTATGTTGTTCTTGTAGTCCTTGCCATGCTTTAGGACAACATTTAGCCTCACTTTTCAATCAAGCGAACAAAGCTGCCTTTTTTTTTAGTAACATAATCATATAATCACGTAAAAACTCCCAAACTGCCATTCATTTTTTTAATCTGCCCCCACAAATTATATTTAAAATAACTGTTTAGGAATAGCAGCCAGTACTTCTCAGGATATATGATCTCATGCATCAAACCCCACTTGCTAAACAAACTGACCACTCTAAGTGAACATTTAGACCAGGTGCTAGCTGAGCTTGTTGATAATTTAAGTGTCATTAAACTTCATATACTGTTACACTCTATTTATACAAAAGTAAGTAAAATATGAAACACATTTTGCATGTGCAGCTCAACAACAGACTACAAGAGTTTGATATGAGCAGCTTAGTGTGACATAGGCAAAATGAAACAATTATGGAAAAATTGTTGATCGAGGGTCATTTGGTTCTATTGTTCTATTAAAAGAATTGGCTGTTGAAGTTACTAGGAATTGCAACAGCACCCTATAATCTGTGCGAGTGCCCTGGCCAAATAATAACTGTGACACAGTGGTGCATGTTTCCACTGGCAGAAGGAAATGATGTTGAAAGATATTGCAAGGGCATTTTCTGTTTAATGTCTGAAATGTCCTTTTGTGACTCCCGGATCTGAACAAGGCCAGGCAGGGTGTACATGAGGACAAAATCCTACCTCATGTCACTGTGATTGACTACTACAGAGGAAAGGGCAAAAAACCCCACAACCCTTCAGCAGAAGCAGACTGCATGTTATCCAAGCTTCATAAGAAAAGCCCTTCTGAAGCACAATTAGGACACACAACACACACTCACTGTGGAGTGTGACAAGTCTTATGCCCCACACATTCACCTCAATGAACCATGCCTAGAGATAAAACTGCAATTTTTATTTCACTGAGGAGTCTATCACATGAGGATGTGTTCTTGGACAGGCTGAAAATACTGAGCATACGCACTTCTTTGCTAAAGCAGCAGGACCCAGACTTCCAAGCTACTTCTCCATCTAATGTGCTAAATATCAGGAATTCCAGACAAAAAAAAAAATCATTACAGAGCTAACAGAAACTCAGGGAACCTAAGCACGTAACACATATACAAATAACTTTATGTGCAGCTAGTTCAAGTAAATAAACCATATACCTTAGTTATTGTCAAGTTTTTATATTTAACATTGGGATTTACAGACCATTTCCTTCTGTATCATGTAGAACATATCAACTATTTCTAACTCATCTTCAAACCTGAAAGTATCACTAAGCCTGGAAGGCAGAGACAATTTAGGGCCTCCTAAGGGCAACATATTCTTTCACTCCCACTTTCCTTTTCAGGAAAGCCATCTCACAGTAATCCATGTGGCTTTTTATTAGATACTACAAACACATGATGCACAGCAAAACAAAGGACAACACAGAAACCAGATGTTCTGAAGAAGCTACCTTACATCTCCTGAAGTGACGCCACCTTGTGCAAATGCAATTCCTATCTGAAGACTTTAATGTTCCTCTGGAAGTTTCTAATCCATTAAGATCCTGGCACTAACACTCAGATTCAGCTGTACAAAAGGCCAGGGTGTGTTTTATGAGCTACCACAGGAGTCGTATACCCTGGAACAATGGAGATCGAAGTCCAGAGTGATTCGTATCAAGGCTTTCTCAAGAAGGCTTGGACAGTTTTGTAAGACAATACTGAATATTCACTAAAGCGCATGACTATCCCAGCTGCAATTAGATCATCTCTTGAAGTGCAGCATCTTGTGTTACGGAATGCTTCAATGAAGACGAGTAACTTTTAACAAAAAACATATTTTCCCCATAGTACATGCAATGAAACCTATGGATCCAAGTCCTCCAGAAAACAGAAGAAGATAAATATTAGGCTTATCACTAAAGAAAATGTCTGCATCACTGGTCTACCTAGTAAATTTGAAAAAGATTGGATGCTCTTCAGTTTTCTGATGTCTACACGTGCACCAAGCCAAAAGATGATGCCTTTTATACTTCGGAGAAATCGACAAAGGAAACATGAAATTAAAAATTGTTTTGGCTGTTCCAAAATATTCCCTAAAAAAACCAAAACAACACACCACATTATTAGCCATAAAAAGTTAATAAGCTTTAAACAGGAACCTCAAATTCCATGCCTTCAAAATCACTTCTGAATTAAGACCCGAGTGTCAAGAAGCTTACAACTTTTATCATCCATTTCAGTCAAAATATGTCTTGTTTTACTGTTATCTACAAGACACTATTATCGAAGTATTTGCATCACAGTCCAGTTCCCTTCTATTGAATTGTTGCCATGACCCCCCAAATCAATGGAGGCTTTTATTTCATAATCGCTGTGCACAGAAATAAATCTGATAGTAAATAGGTCTTATTGACACTGCAATAATTCCTTGAACTGTGCCAGGGATGGAGCATTCACAGCTTCCTTGGGCAACCCATTCCAGTGCCTCACCACACTCACAGTAAAGAACTTCCTTATATCTAACCTGAACTTTCCCTGTTTAAGTTCAAACCCATTACCCCTTGTCCTACCACTACACTCCCTAACGTCTTTCAAGTCTTCCAATGATGACTTCGTGTATGCAATGTAGGTGACCTAACAACAAACTGTCATGGTAATTACCTCTTGGAAATCAGGGAAACCACTGCACAAATATCCCATGCATCATGTCTTCAAATTAGGCTTCTCTATGTATAGTTTTAACACCTGTCTTCTATTTTCACATTATTCTTATTTATTTTGTCTGACATTCTTAGATTAGGATTTTCTACAAGAAATACTGTGCAAATGAATAGGCATATGGAATACTAGGGCACAAGAAAAGCATATAAACCAGATATTTACATCTAAAACTAAATGGTTCAAGTATTAGTAAAAAAAGAAGCCTGAAAGATTCATATTAGTACTCTAATTTAGATGAGAGAATGCTATCGCACCCAGTGCACCTGCAATTTTTACAGTTTCTTAACAAACTGCTATTTCCAAGAACAGTTTCCAGCCAAGTGTTGGAAAAGCAACATTAGCTTAAAATGCAAGGGATGAAAATGTATTTTCTCTTTATCAGAATGTAAATTTAGGCCAAAGGTCTTTTTCTCTGCCAAGGGAAGGCTTAGAAATGCTTATTGTCCCATTTTACTCAGGAAAGTTAACCCATACGAATTTGCTTCTATTATGGTAGATACCTAGTATTGCTCACATATTTGGGGCCTAGATGGCTTACTTTACTGGAATTCCTTTCAAGAATTAACTGATTAGCATGAGCATACAGTCTTACTCAGAATTAACCTACTTACAGAATTAACATACTCACCCAAAGCAATACTCTTGGTGAGAGGAGTTTTCTGTTGGGTTTATAAAGGACTTTATAAACAATTCCAAATGCATGAAAAAAAAACCCCATAACGTTCATTTCCATTACACACATCCTTGTGATTTCATGAAAGAATTGAATAATATATCAGACTATTATTCTCAATGAAAGAATATAGGCTAATAGACTATACTAAACAAATTCTGATCTCTACTACATCCACGTGATCCTGCTGAGTGCACTGAAGCTGACTGAACAACCACAGACACATAGTTTGGTTCACGGTTAGGGTTCACAATGGTTAGACATTCATGGTTAGACATTCACAATGTCTAGCTAAGATATATAATGTAAGTAAATCTTCCCTATGGTGCATGCCAAGAGTACCTCCATTAAAAATTAGGTTTTGACTTCAAACCTCAAAGGTAAAGCAAATGAGATGTACAGGTGTCATGAACAGCCAAAAATCAATGTGGAAAAAAGCGCTATTATTTGAGGTTGGGTATAGTCAAAGACCACAACAAAATATTACTGGACAACCTGTACTTACATACAATTGTAAGATGACTTCAATAGTGTTGTGGTGAAATCAAACCTCAAATGAAATCATCAGTTGCCACAGCAAGTCAGAATGCTTGGATTTCACCTACTTTTTCTTTCATTTCACGTAAGTGATCATCATTTCTACCTGGTTTTCTCATCCTAGTAATCTATAACCCTGTAATATGACACCCATCATGTTACCACAAACAGTGGAGAGGCACTCACAAATAACAATTCATTAATCTCTTCAATGATAAATATCCCTTATTCACACAGAATATGTAAAAGAGGAACTGATAAATTCAATCTTGCAAAATCTAATACAAAATGTGACAGGAATTTGTCACAGGATCTCTAACAGCCCTAGACCCATCACATCAAAATGCCTTGAGTTACTGAGAAAACTGGAGGCAATTTTCAAATACCCTACAGCATGACTGTATCCTTACATGACTTCTCTATTAACTGGAATCACTAGTGAAGACAAAGTCTTCATATACACTTAAACCTAATCTTTAAAATAGTAAGAAAAAATGGCATAATACCATAATTTCCACTAAAAAATTCCAAATGCTTTTTTCTTTTAAAGATAGCCTACCATTACAAATGTACACAGTCTATTTATACAAAATGCTACTTTAACTAATTCAGTGAGAACATTGACAAGTTTATTGATTGCTAAACATGAGATAACAACTAAACCTTCTTACCACCCAACAGACAACTAATGACAACTGAGTAACAAAATGCTTTGAGTTACTGTACCAGTGGCACACAGTCCTACATATACATTGTATTTAACCCAATTTCACCATCCTCCCACTATCTTGACTGAGGAAGGGTTAAACACCAAAGCTACCTACATATAATTCAGTTTCTCCATATTACTTAGGGCTTAACAAACCATGCACATACCACATTGTTTGACACTCCTCCAGGGAAGGGAACACAATGCAACACAGATTACTAATATTTCCCATTCCGAATTGTGTTTTTCTGCGTAGCCCCCTGGCTCTCCAAGTGAGGGGTCAGAGAGCACCCTTGGAGTGACAAGCCAACAGGAAGCACAGCAAGGAGCGCGTCCAGGAAGAGAGGGCTGGGGCCAGGCACAGTGAAACCCCAGGAAGCTAACAGCTGCTCAGACCCACAGCACAACCTGCATAGTTTGAGGAGGTTGCCGGAACAGTCACAGCAGGGAAGAGCTGAGCTTGACAACATGGCTTTTGGCAGCCACCTGTGCCTCAACTCTTATTCAGCAACTCCTACATGGAGCCTTTCACGGCAGCATCACCCCAAGCCCCAGCCCAGAGGTCAAGGGGTTTCCTGCTACAGGGTCCAGCTACTGGGCAGCATCTCAAAACTGGTTAAAAATGTCTATCTTGGGCTCTGGAAACCTTAACCATTCTAGTTGTGTATTCAATACAGAGTCTTACAGGAATAGCTCAATACAGATTCAGAACAGGTACCCACAGAAACGTTAACCTATGCTTGTTATACATAGGAATAAAGATTTGTTCTTGTTTCTGATAAGCACAACCCAGAGTAACTTCAGGACATGCACGTCAATGCAGAGTATTACTGCAATCAGAAACTACATCAATGCAAAACAGCTCTTCACAACAGCACTCAGCAAGATGAAAGATCAAAACACAAGCAAAAGATGCCACAGTCAGAACTCAGAACAGCAGCGATGTGAACTTCAAGGGATAATCTGATCTATAGCAACTTGAACACAGGAGCTGGACACATCCTATGATTGGTAAAAATAACCAGGCTTTGTGTGTGATATTTATGCAGTACACTGCTCAATCACGCCACTATGTATTAACATGAAAGACAGACACAGGAACTTTACAATCAAATAGTTCTCACTCTTTTTAAACTCTTAAACAAAAATGTTTGAAAATATAAATCAACTCTAAAGTACAGAATTTGTGAAGTCTCAGTTTGGAGAAATATTTGTATGTCCTAGTTTAATCACAATAGAAAAATAATAAGAAGAATAATAAGAATAAACAACTCTGTTCTTTTAGTACCCATGCCATGCCATCCACTATTTCTCTGTCCAATGAGAGGAATAATTATGAATGTTCTGTTTATATACATAGCACAGTTTGGAAGTTCAGATTTCTAAATCAAATTACTCAACTAGTACTCATGTTTTCACATCAGTCTTGTGCTTGATAGCCTGGTAAAGAAAGAAACTATACAGAAGTATCAATTTGACACTCAATTCCTTTTAAAAAGTCAACTTAGCCTAGTTGAAGATGTCCCTGCTCTTGCAGTGGGGTTGGACTAGATGACCTTTGAAGGTCTCTTCCAACCCAAACTATTCTATGATACTATGATATATCACTTTGAATGACTGTGGATGGTCTTTGAACAGCCTACTACATGCATTTATAGTTTCAAACTTCCCCCAATCTTTCTGTTACAAATATCCACAGCATCAAATTTCTGTGTAAAAGCTATACATGTTTAAGCTTAAGTTACAACAGGGTAATTCATTTTGCACTTTGATTTCACTACCTCAGAATTAGGCCTGTTCAGTGCGATATTATTCTCTTATTAATAAAAGTAAGAAACTAAGCTTTGCTTTTTTCCAAGTTAAGCCCTCTCTATTTCTACTGAAGTTTAGCTAATTCTATTAAACTGGACAGACTGCAATAAGATAAAATTGAAGACATATTATTACCTTTTTAAAGAGAAAAACAGGCTGTAAGTAGTAATATAGTTAGTAGGTTTTAAGTGAACATAAGCATTTTATGGTACTCAAAGGATAAAAGAATCTACCTATTAGCATGTTTGGAGTGTGTCCAGTATAAAAGCCATTTCAGGTTTACTCTGATCATCTGTGATTCATTTCAAAGCTCAGTAAAGTAACTTATCATTAGCATTTAAAAGAAGCATCACATTCGAGGAAAGCTGTCCAGTACATGATACACAATCTCTCAAAGGCTGTTTGACAGGGTGCTGAAGGAGATTAAAACTAGCTCAGTTCTATATTACAGCTCTGAGCACAGCCCATGAAAGCAGAAAACTGTATTTAGGAGCAAGCAGATCATCAAGGCATAGAAAAGTTGTGGGACTTTTTTCCACCTCCAGCAATACACCCACTATTGTTGCCCTATCTAGTCAAGAGACTTTGAAAAGAGGGAGCCACTAATGATTTAGTTTATCTCCAATTCATACAGCTTTTACTACAGGAGGAGCATGTCCTGAGAGAATGAGAGACCCCCACAATGTCCCTGTGCTGGCAGGAGATGCAGCAAGTCCCAGATGTATCACCCTGCCCTGCTCAGATCTCCATTCTTCCTTCCAATTCAGCTCACAGGACGAGGCAGACACTGTCTCCCTCCTTAAGCGACCAAACAGAGATTTACCCTATTCCAAATGTGAAACCTTGACTTCGGGTCATCTATTTTAGCACTTAGTAACTAATCCCTTTTTCTCCATTAACAACTCTGGGTTTAGAAAACACCTCTGTGATCACATTTAAAGGACAAAAAAGGGCAATATTTAATTTTCCTACTAGTGATCTACTCAAAACTGCTATGCCAGATTAAGTGATAAAACATGCAGAATACATGCATAAGCTCAGGCCCAGATAAAGCTACGTGCCTTTCTATGCATTCTCTGACACGTCTCTACATCATCTTGTGTTACGCTGTCAGATGCTCACAGGGAAAATAGCACAGGCATTCTCCATAACCCCAAAGGCGATTAGCATGTCTCCCACACCTTTCAACTCTTGTCACTTCTTGTCATGGTGTCATTTCTCCTTCAGTGCCCCACTGCCAGGCTGTCTCCCACACCTTCTGCAGATGCTGGAAGTGGGATCACTTCACAGATTCCACTCATGGGTCCTGCTGCTCTGTGCTTTCAGATCAAAACTGATGCTCTTGTTTTCCTGGTAAGCACTCAAGGAGAGTCTATTTCTCTTTCTGTCCTCCCTTCACTCTCTCATTTACCCATCTCATGATTTTTTTCCTTCATAGGTATCTTAGCTTCCAGCTATTTCTTCTGACCGTATGATCACAAAGACAAGACTTTGGTCTGTGGGATGACTTCCAAAAAGGTTGTTTAGCCACTAGATTATCTCCACTTAAAATGTCAGAGAATATGCAAGAACATGAGCGGTCCATTAAAAGAAACCACCACACGCAACCCACAAAATACAAAATAAAACCCGTGCAGTTTCTTATCAATTCACATTGATCTGGGCATCAGACATGGCTATCATGCATGCAGCATCTCAGCTTCTCCTAAAAGTCAATCATTAATCTTACAGTCCCTTCAGGCGATTGCAGGGACACTACACATCACAAGAGAGAATACAGAAATACAAAACAACATTGATTTTTTTCATGGATTTAACATCCTCCTTAATAGATAAAGATAAATCTTGAAATCTTAAGTATAAGCACTCTTCTCCTAGAACAAAGACATACCTGGAAAGTCTTCTTTCTCTTTAGCAGATTGTTTTTATCTAGAAGGACTTGGACCATTTGTATCTGAGTAATGGGAGTCTATAACCCTTGACACATCCACTGTGCACTCACTAACAAGCTCCAAGGCTTACTTGCACAGAAGTTCTGTGCACATGCAGGAATTTCAATACTCTTCAATACTACTTCAGACTCACTTCACACATGAAAACTATCAGAACCCATATGTGCGATCACTTTTGTCCACATGGGCTATGCAATGACTACAGATGTGGTGCAAAGGGCAAACCCACTATACTGCAGAGACAGACACAGAAACTCAACTCTCAATCCTAAGGCACACTTGGCTATTATTTTCAGCTCACTACATATGTTTAAATAAGAAACACAGATTAGGAAACAACACATTCTGAGCTTGGAAACAGAACAGACTCATGCAACTTACTCACCATGCTTTATTCTACACATTGCCTCTTTTGAGAAGTTATAAAAATTGAATAAAATTTACACGATTTATTATTGGCATGCTGGTAGAAATGTTCCACAACCTCCTTTTGCTTCTATTTTAGAAGTAATGAAAATAAAAAATACAATTTCACCTCACTCTGATAAATGCAGACTAGAACCAGGAGCTGAGCAAATGTTTGATCTACAAATGTCAAACTGGAAACAAGATGCTTTTACTGCTGTCAGCTGTATATGGCTTGAAGTCTTATATTTGGCATGGGCAACTGGTCAGCTAACCAGTCATTTGAACAGTGAAACATGCATTTTTCAAAAGCAATTAGGTTTAGAGGGTAAACCAAGACAAACAGTATGTATTAGATTATATCTAACAAGGTCTAAGAGCACTTTGCTTCAATTAAACATGCCCGATTTGTTATTCTTGTCTTGTAAAAAACCCTTCATGGCTACAGCATGGAGACTAGTAGATTTTAATAAATTCTAGTGAGTTACACCCAATGGAAATCATAGAATGATAGAATAGTTAGGGTTGGAAAGCACCTTAAGTTCATCTAGTTTGAACCCCCCTGCCATGGGCAGGGACACCTCACACTAAAAAGTCAGTGTGGTCCCTTTTTACTCCGAAACAGGAACTAACGAAAAGAACCAGTGCTTACAGTTAAATAGTACCTACGTATTGAAAAGCATGCGCCTACACTAACATGTGAAGCACTAGCACCTTTTCTGATTAAATACAGTTCAGGAGAGCTTTCCTGCTCTCTAATCATTTTCCTCCAATTACATCTTATTAAAAGTTAAAACAGGGGTGCGAAGGAGAAGGGGACAAAGTACTGAAAAATTAACAAGCAATATTCCTAACCCTCAGTTCCACATTCAACAACTGCCCAGTTTTCCATCATTTTAACAACGCCTTACTCATGCTGAACTATGCCGTATTTGGAACCGATATGCCAATGCGCACTAAGCAAAAAACAAAGTAAATACGGCAATTGAAATGAAGAACAAACCCTCCACTCCATCAAAAAACGTGCTGCCTCTTCTCTCTTGTAGTCAGTTGTTGTTTAATGACAACTTCTGTTCCAGATCTTCAAAGTCAAGCAGGAGCTTTCCTGGGACAGCGTGCCCTAATTAAATTCATTTCCACTGGCCCATTTTGTAAGATTCAAATTAAACTTTTCTTTTCTTTTCTTTTGTAGTTGAATGACAGTTTCGAAGTTCTTTTGTTATGCAAGAACAATTTTCCAGAGACAGGAACTGGAATTTCTGTAGAACACTGAACACTAAAATCTAACATTTCCCAATTTCAGCTATATGTGACGTCTGTAAAATCGTGTTGCTCCTGAGGGACAACAGAGAAAAAATGTCCCAAATTATATTATGATTTATAAGACAGGACCCTTCCTTGAAATGTTACCCTAACTGAATTCAGCCACAGTCAAGAATCACAGAACCATAGAACAGTTAGGGTTGCAAAGGACCTTAAGATCATCCAGTTCCAACCCCTCTGCCATAAGCAGGGACACCTCACACTAAACCATGCCATGCAAGGCTTTGTCTAACCTGGCCTTGAGCATATACTGCAGCAAATAACTACTGTGTTGCATAAACCGGTACCACTTAAACCATATTTCTTCCTCTTTGTGACCTTCAAGGAAACCATAGTGTGGTTTTACTGGCTGACAGCAACAGAAGAGAGCTTCATAAAATCCCTCTTTGGAAGACTGAAAGAATTTAGCCTGGATGAGGCTATATATATAAAAAAGTTGGTCTTTTTTGTTAGGTTTTCTTTGGGTTTGGGGGTCTTTTTGTAGGGTTTTTTGTTGTTTTGGGTTTTGTTTTGTTTGGTTATTGCTGTTCTTGTTTGTTTTGTTGGTTTTTGTGGGGTTTGTTGATTTTGGTTATTTTGGTTGGGTTTTTGATTGTGGGTTTTTGGTTTTTGGGTTTTTTTTTAAGAAGAAGAAAAAGAAAAGACATCTAAGTCTTATCTGGGAAGAGTTAAGATACTAAAAACAGGCTACAGTGTCAGTTCTGAAGCAACAGCAGTGTTCTTATTGATGATGTGCATTCAGCAGCTGTGAGTGTAAAAAATGGGCTCAGCATCTTGGTCATAATCTGGGAATTCAAAATTAATGAAGCGCTATTTTGCTGAGTATTTAAGTACTACAAAATCAGTTCATTTGCTTTTCTTTAGGTTTCATCAAGATTTCAGTTACAATATTCCTTCAGCTTTTTGGCAGTCATGGGCAACACTAAGACTCAACAATATTAACTATGAAAATTCCCTTAACACTGCGTATCAGAAGGGCAGAATCACAGACTGGTTTGGGTTGGAAGGGACCTTAAAGACTATCTTGTTCCAACAACCCTGCCATGGCAGGGACACCTTCCACTAGACCAGGTTGCTCAAAGCCCCATCCAACTTGGCCTTAAGCATTTTAAAGGATTTAATAATAAAATTTAAACTAAAGTTGAAAGGCTTTCAGTCACCCAAAAAGGTACCCTTTTATAGTGTTAATACACAGGCAACTTGAGAGTCACAGCAGGCAGAATTTGGGTCTAAGGACAGAATATTATAAGTGATATCAGTAGGACAATAAAATGGATTTCATACTCCAATTTATATTTCACGAAGAAACATGGACAGCTCTAGATGGTTTATAGTGTTTGCTCTATAGCGCATAAAACTTGGTGCTTGAGATAATAAAAACAACTGTGAAAGTGAAACTAAAAATAAAACCTTTGAATGACAAGGATGTATCATAATGTACTCTCTCTTCCATATTGTCAGTCAAACACAAATAATAACCCAGCTGCTTAAGACTTCTCATACATCATTCAACCTACTCTTTTGATTGATCAAATTATAATACTTTGCTACCACAGCAAGCTTTAAGACAAGATGCCAAATCAAGGCCACATTTCCTGGCACTCAGTTGTTATAACTGAGTGCTTACAGATTCTTACCTTTACTTTCAGGTTCCTTCCTGATAAACTGATAGAATTTGGGTTTGTAACTTACAGGACTTTTTTGAAGACATTTCAATATACAACTGAGTTTTGGCCAGGCTCCCTGAGACTTTCAAAGCTGTTTATCAAACACCACATTCTAACATCTCTGCTCCCCATACCCACCCAAAAAACTGGCACTCAGCTTTTGTCTCATCAGGTTNGGCTCCCTGAGACTTTCAAAGCTGTTTATCAAACACCACATTCTAACATCTCTGCTCCCCATACCCACCCAAAAAACTGGCAACTGGCACTCAGCTTTTGTCTCATCAGGTTTCCTTTATTTACAAAGCTTCTTACTTCTTGACCACTTACTATTATTCACTACTTTGCAATGAATCAATCAAGCAACACTCATGACTTTTGGCTCATCCTTCCAACTCTGACAGGGAACGAAGCAGCAGATTGTCCAATTTTACCACAGTATACATGATTGCTTTGTAGGAAGTAAATTGTCCTCTAGTTGTGTTGGGGAAAGTGATGATCATTAATGATTCTTAGCAAAGGTACACAGCAGTTCCATGTAATTCCAGAGATACATATACTGCCCCATGGCAAAAGTTCCCAACATTGCATGAATAACCCTTGCCAGCTGGTTGTCTTCTGGGTGCTTCAAGAGGTGCACTAGTTNGATCATTAATGATTCTTAGCAAAGGTACACAGCAGTTCCATGTAATTCCAGAGATACATATACTGCCCCATGGCAAAAGTTCCCAACATTGCATGAATAACCCTTGCCAGCTGGTTGTCTTCTGGGTGCTTCAAGAGGTCCACTAGTCAGGGGCTGGGGGGGAGGGGGAAGGGTACTTCATGCCATCAAGATGCCAAGTGGCATCATGTCCCTGGGATATCAACACACAGATGAGAAACTAGGTTCAACAAGATCCTGGCTGCATAGGCTAATGAGAAGCTTCAGAATTTAGGCTAGACAAAGCTACCCAAGTGCAAATAGCTCCTTTACTAACAGAGAAGTATGAATGGGTTACAATTTACAACAGACGAATGACAAAAGCATGCCAAAAACCAGAAGACAAGTGACTGACATCCAAAAGGGGACAGCATCTTCTGATGAGTCCAGAGATAAAAGAATATACTATACATTGGCTTCCTTGTGAATTAAAACCTGCTATGGACCAATATGACCATCTCAAATTTGCTTTACTTACAGTAGTAAATGTCTTCATGCCACTCCATGGTCCCACAGGTAACAATATTTTATCTTGAAATGATGTGATGCCTAAATATTTAAATATTCAGCAATTTCTTATCCTGAAGTTTTGAAAGATGTTGATGCCGCCTGCCACAAATTTTAAGATTTTTCGAGATTTACTATTGCTGAAACATGTTGGTGTTCCCCAAGAGATTTCATTTATTTCACAGCTGGTTTTAATTACTGTGACCTGGCTCAGGAAAGAAAGCCCCAAAAAACGTGTTCTCTAAAATTAGAGCACACTAATTTGTATCAATTTTTGCACCAGTTGTATTAATGTTCAGTAGTAGAATGGATGTTCAGTTTTCCCAATAAAAATACCATCCTACCTGAGAAACAGAGATTAGAAATACCTAATTTAGTAGTGAAATATCAGCAGTAAAACAGCCTCCTTACAAGTTCATAACAGAGTACACCAAATCATGTTACAAGAAGTTAAAATATTGTAATGCTTACTTATAGGCATTAAATAAAAGTGAGAAATTAAAGGCAAGACGTAAAAGGAAAGCAGTAAAATAATCCTAAATATTCTCAATAATTTTAACTATTCCTAAATGTGTTGATAATGTAATGAAAATATCCCCAGGATTTTGCTTATAACATACAGAAGCTACAACACATCACCCCTTTTCAAATAAGAAGTTTAAAAGAAATTCACCCCTTAGTTAAGGTGAGCTAATCTATTTTCTAAATGAAACATTTGTATTGCTGTGACATTTCTTAGCAACTAAAACCACTTCTGTAGTCACGCTGTTTCAGGGCCAGGAGCTGTCTACTCTGATCAACTCAAAGCGAATTCACAGAGCAGGTCCTTAAACACTCCAATGTTGTACTCTTTCAATATTCCACTTTCTATGAGAACCCAATTTACTAACGTAGACTTGAGAAAAAGCTAAATTAAATCATAGCTGAAATTATATTTAATAAAATTAAATAAAAAAAGAATAATAAAAAACCCCACAAAAGATCAATTAGGATGAAGCTTCATTATACAAAAGGGCTAAGGCTGCGATTGAAACTATTCTGGCTAGTCTGGTCAGGAAAGCACCTTTCAGAAATTCACATGCTCCACTGATGCTCTTGTAGTTATACAGAAAGGAATGCTTAAGTAACCAGGCGATGAATTCAGGGTTAAAAACTTTGTACTTCTGATGATCTGTTCTAGACAAAAGGCAGAAGTGTTCAAAAGCTAATTCCCCTGCATATTAGGGAAGTAGAATGATGTATCAGTGATCTACAGTGATGTTGGTCCATTTATTAAAACAAATAGGTTCACAAATAACTACTATTTGAAGTAGTATTCTTAAGTCTTCATAAGCAGAAAGCATGCATCCCAGGGTATTAAAAAATGCTGACAGAGCTCCCTGAACCTTGAATGCTGCTTTAACAAAGGAAAAGGCCAAAAGATTATGAAGTTACACAATGAAAAAGAGAAAGCTAATAGTACTTTTAGAACAAAACCAACCAACTGAAAAGGATAGCCCACAGATTTATACTCAGTGTGAGACTGATTCTGCAAATGTCATAGAAAGGTCGACAATATATGCCATCATATGAAAAAAAGGCCAACATTCCTAACACAAATAACTATGTTTTTCAGATTGTGTGATTACTTTAATATGTGGTTAATAAAAAAGACATGTAAGAAAACACTTTTTTTTCTTAAGGAAGCAAGTTATGCGTAGCATCCATACTAAAATAGATTAAGAACTAATTAAATGATAAACAGAACTTCAGAAATTGAATTGCTAAGCAATACTGATGGACTGGTTCTGGTGGTGGCAGTGGTGGTGATTTCCTTCAGTTTTGAGCTGGAGCAACAGACCCTTTTGGTCTTTTGCTCTTCACTTTTTGCTATTCTCAACCTTTCAGAATACAGACCTAAACATAAATTAATCCTTACCAAACATCTATAATATTTGTCAATGATGAAGAAGTGGCCTAATGGTTAACAGTGATGTGGATTGATCAGATGGCATTTTAGCCTGCTCTGCTTAAGTTGCATGGCATCAATTTTATCACCGATTTGAAAACTAAACAAAAAAATCCCAAGCCTTAAAGATCCCCTCCCTCCTAGTCATCCTCCTGTCAAACACCAATCACTGGTTATTTACAGTAAGCTTTTACTATGAGCATCTGTTTGAACAAAATAGATTTCACTTATTAAATTTATATTGAGTATTAAACATTAGAGGAAAATTCCTCAAAACAAGACATGTTCATACAGTTCTACAAACACACAATCCCTTCATTGTGAACGTAAAGTAGTGGTTTCTTCCCCAGATACACAAAGAACTGATTCTTTGAACAAGAGACTTAAGAGATTCTGGGGGAAAACTAAGGACTGTTTGACTGCTGTCAGCACTCAGCAGATTTTGAAAGCACAAGGCAAAATAGGTCCCTTCAGAGAGTCCACCGATGCAAACTTTATCTCATGCCAAATCTAGTCAAAAGCATTAAATACCATGGATATAGAGCTCATGAATGTCCTTTCTTTTTTATCCTACATTTGCATAACAGCCACCAAGTATTAAGACCGATCGTATCATTAAAGATGACTTCAGGGGCTCAGCAGAAGTTTGTATCTACTGGGGTCGGTGATTCCACCCTGGTGTATTAAATCCATCTACTCCACGGTTTCTCACTTTGTGGAAAAAGGCTCTCCAGGAATTCATTTGCTCCTTACTCCCCACTGGAAGTTGTAGTTTCATGCAACATCAAAACTATCCACAGCAGAGGCAAAAGTGACCTGAGATTTCAGGATTTAAAACACTGACCAGAGCAGCCTGGTTCCTAAAAGATCTTGTCTTCCTAAGAGTGCACACAGGATGCAGAATAACAGAATGGGAGTTTAACAGAAAGATGAACTGATTTCAAACTCTTTTAGTTTCACTTGCTCTTTTTCTCAGCAGCACAGCATGACAGCGTGCAGCTAATGCTCTGTGACAGATTTTGCCTTCTCCCAGGAAGGGAGACCTCATGGCCTATTTCTCCTTATGGCAAGTTTTAAGCAAATTAAACTGATAACCATATCTTGAAAAAAAAACCTGAGGACAGCATTGCTGACAGGACCCCCAAAGGGACACAGTCCATGCTAGCAGACCAACATGACAAGTCACAGGCAGTGTGGTACTGCAGAGGGACATGCTGTGGATTGCATACACCAAGGGACAAGGCAATGAGGGAGCCAGCCACAGCCCCCAGGGAATATGGGATGCCAATTAAGTGGCAGTGAGATCTCTGCCAGCTGGAGGGGTGCAGGCAGCCCTGAAGGGTGCTGGTCCCCACCTCAGGCAGCTGTGAGCTGCAGAGATGACAGCATGGCCAGACCACGCTCCATTGCTTTTCACCTTTGGGTGCGCAATGAGCGAATTTATCTCACAGGTTTCCTGAAGCGCCTGTGAATGACAGCCAGTGCAAAAGCTGTCAAAAGCTGTGTCTGCAGTGCTCAGGTGACCCTGAAGTTTAACATCGCTGCAGCTCTGGTCACCACTCAGTTTCCTGAAGCCTGGTGAGGGCCCTCGTCCCAGCTCTCAGCTCTAAGCTGCAACAACAGAAGAACAACACCACAGGAGGTCAGGGCTTTCCAACATATGGCTCATAGGTAATGTGCTGCCCAGAAACTTCTAGTAGCAGCAGTGTCATAAGCAATGGGGGAGGGAAAAAACAAACAAAACAAAACACTAAAATCAAGAGGTTACAATCAAGAACAACAAAGAACCATAGAATAGTTAGGGCTGGAAAGGACCTTAAGATCATCCAGTTCCAACCTCTTTGCCATGGGCAGGGACAACTCCCACTAAACCATGCCACCAAAGGCCCTGTCTAACCTGGCCTTGAACACCACTAGGGATGGAGCATTCACAACTTCCCTGGGCACCCCATTCCAGTGCCTCACCACCCTCACAGTAAAGAACATCTTTCTTGTATCTTCCTTAAACTCTCCCTGTTTAAGGTCAAACCCATTTCTCTCTGTGGAAAACACACAGACGATTCATATTAAAATAGAATGCGGTGTGATAAGTGTGATCATTGTACTCTGTGTGGATCTGAAACAATCTGTGATCACTATAGCCTATATCATAATTGTGATCAATGTTTGAATCAAATATAGACGAGTGCGCGCTTTTTAGAAACCCCTCCTAGAGCTGATGCAACCGCTTCCTAGAAAAGCCCACCGAAAGATGAGACCCTGACACTGTCAAAAGGCCCATTAAGAGAAGGACAAGTGCCCCAGCAACTCAAACAACCCAATGGAAGAAGAGCAGGACGACTATCTGGTGAAAGGGGATCAGTCAGGACGCCGGTACAAGGGTATAAAAGACGCTGCTTTCAGAACTCGGTGTGCATTGTGGTGGAGCAGAGACTCCCCGCGCACCCAGCGCTGTTTTGCTTATTGCCTCTCAGCCTAAATTGATTGTAACCTAAATAAAATCATATATTTTTTGATAAAAATTGGGCTTTGGTGATTTATAACATCTCCATCCTATCATTACAGTCCCCAATGAAGGGAACCCTCTCTGGCATCCCCGCAGACCTCCTTCAGATACTGGAAGGCTGCTAGGAGGTCTCCACACAGCCTTCTCTTCCCCAGGCTCAACAGCCCCAGCTTTCCCAGCCTGTCCTCATACAGGAGGTGCTCCAGTCCCTGATCATCCTCGTGGCCTCCTCTGGACTTGTTCCAACAGCTCCATGTCCTTTTGATGTTGAGCACACCAGAACTGCACACAGTGCTCCAGGTGAGGTCTCACAGAGCAGAGCAGAGGGGCAGGATCAGCTCCTTGGCCCTGCTGGTCACGCTCCTTTGGATGCAGCCCAGGATACGGTTGCTTTCTGGGCTNCTCCCGAGAGCAGAGCAGAGGGGCAGGATCAGCTCCTTGGCCCTGCTGGTCACGCTCCTTTGGATGCAGCCCAGGATACGGTTGCTTTCTGGGCTGCAAGCGCACACTGCAGCCGGCTCATGTTCATGTTCTCATCGACCAACAGGCAGCAAACTAAGAAGCACAAGGCTCCATAGCTGACAGGCAAGATTAAATCAAGTAAACACCTACATGCATTATTACTACTATTAAAACTCTTCAGAGTATGTTTTGCCACCACTCTTTTAACTGGCACATGGATAAAAACATTCACATCCAATAAAAGGGACCATTTCAGGAAGCACGCAAATATCTGGTTTTGCTAACCAGAAGCACGTTTCCTCAGTATGAAAACAAAGCACAATTATTTACAGAGCCTAAGCAACACTTCCCAGTTCATTCTTTACCAATGAAATGCAGATGTACCCTAGTTCAACATTAATTAATATCACACAAGAGATCCCAGCAGATAAATACTGGCCACTTCAGAGGCATTTGCTAAAACAAATAGGAACTCACAACAAACACACACTCACTGGAGACAGAGAGAGAAAGAGAAAGAAAACACCCACACTCAAGCCCTACTTTTCATCTGCTGGAAGCACTGCAGTGCAGGGTTGAGTGGGTGACACTGGCCCAATCTCACGCAGGTCTCCTCAAATCTAATTACATTATAAACAAAAATTGGTATCCAGATTTCAAACACATTTTCAAAAGTCTTGCAGCTTATTTAAGCAAGGAGGTCATTGTTCTCCTTTGCTTGTATTTATTCTGTTAACAAAGCCATTCAGCTGGAAAGAATTGGTTCAGGCCTTTCTGGTTTGTTTGGAGAGGGATACTCTTCATTGCTGCCATTCAGAGGCAACTGAAGACTTTACTGAAGCTTAACTCTGTAAACAGAATCTTTGCTGTACTCAACTGTGAGAAAAAATAAGACCCAAGAATGAAAGTTCTTACCCTCCACAGACTAAGAAAGAGACCTGTTCCAAATGTGCCTTTAAACCCATAATGTGGAAGGACATCCAAACACACAATTAGCAAGCAGTAACCATACAAAACAGAAATACAGCCCTCTGAACACCTGAAACTGCTTTATGTCACACACAAAGCATATTAGTATTGAAACAGACAGTAACCCTACTCTCTAAAACAAAATACTTAAAATCATAACATTTTATAACACATGAAAAAATTGGACCTGAGTCTAACCTCCACCTTCACTAGTATTTCATGGAGGAAAGAAGGAAGCCGTTAACCCGGGGAGCTGGGAAATAGTAACAAAAAAAAACCAACCAAAAAAACCAACAAAAAAAAGGAGGCAGAGGACAGTTAAAAGCAAGGGGCTTCCTCCCACATCTGTTGTCCCCCCCACCCGGAACCGCTTTGCTCTCCTGCAGGAGGCTAATGATGAAACGCGCTTGCATCGGGAACAGCCGGCTGGGGCACTGGTAAAGAACTCTACTGGTGCTGCCAGGAAGAAGCAGTGGGTCATAGTGGTGGGGGACTCTACTATGGAAGGAACAGAGGTGGGTAACTGTCAGCCTGACCCAGTCTCAAAGGAGGTGTGCTGCCTACCAGGGGCACAGATCAGGGGTGTTGCAGAAAGGCTGCCTGCTCTAATAAGTCACACTGAATATTACCCACTTCTAGTGATACATGTGGGTGCTAGGCATATAGACAGCACTAGCCAGAGAACATGAAGAAGGACTACAGAGCGCTGGGAGAGGTGGTGAGGGGCTCTAGAGCTCAGAATGTCTTTTTGTCAATTCTCCAGGATACAGGGGAGGACCACAAAAAGGCTAGGAGGATTGGCCAGGTTAATAAATGGTTAGAAGGGTGGTGCCATAGTCAGGAGTTTGGGTATCTAGAACACGGGACCCAAGTTTGTAGGCCAGATCTACTGGTGACTGGTGGAGCTAGTCTGACAACAATGGGGAAGAGTAGTTTTGGTAGGAGGCTTGCCAGGCTGGTCAAGGATACTTTAAACTAGATGTGTTGGGGGAGGGATGCTGGGGAGGGACTCTTCATTAGGGACTGTAGTGACAGGACAAGGGGGAACGGGTTCAAACTGAAACAGGAGAGGTTTACATACGATCTAAGGAAGAAATTCTTTCCTGTGAGGGTGCTGAGGCACTGGAATGGGTTGGCCAGGGAGGTTGTGAGTGCTCCATCCCTGGCAGTGTTCAAGGGCAGGTTGGATGAAGCCTTGGGTGCCATGGTTTAGTGTGAGGTGTCCCTGCTTATGGCAGGGGGTTGGAACTGGATGATCTTAAGGTGCTTTCCAACCCAAACTATTCTATGATTCTATGATTCTAAGATGAAAAGCAATTAGTTAGGTACTAGAGTCAGAGTGCTTCATTTGAAGTGGAAGACTGCAAAGAAAAAAAGCTTTGCATGATTTTGCATTACAAAAGACAATTACTGTGAGGGTGGTGAGGCACTGGAATGGGTTGGCCAGGGAGGTTGTGAGTGCTCGGAGTCTTGGTGCGAGGTGTCCCTGCTCATGGCAGGGGGTTGAAACTAGATGATCTTAAGGTCCTTTCCAACCCTAACTATTCTATTCTATGATACTCTGCTCTCCTGAGACCTCACCTGGAGCATTGTGTGCAGTTCTGGTGTCCTCAGCATCAAAAGGACATGGAGCTGTTGGAACAAGTCCAGAGGAGGCCACGAGGATGATCAGGTGACTGGAGCATCTCCCATACAAAGACAGGCTGGGAAAGTTGGGGCTGTTGAGCCTGGGGAAGAGAAGGCTGAGTGGAGACCTCATAGCAGCCTTGCAGTATCTGAAGGGGGCCTATAGGGATGCTGGGGAGGGACTCTTCATTATTAGAGACTTTAGTGATAGGACAAGAGGTAACAGGTGAAAACTTAAACAGGAGAGGTTTAGGTTGGATCTAAGGAAGAAATTCTTCCCTGTTAGGGTGCTGAGGCACTGGAATGGGTTGGGCAGGGAGGTTGTGAGTGCTCCATCCCTGGCAGTGTTCAAGGCCATGTTGGACAGAGCCTTGTGTGGCATGGTTTAGTGTGAGGTGTCCCTGCTTATGGCAGGGGGTTGGAACTGGATGATCTTAAGGTCCTTTCCAACCGTAACTATGATTCTAGGAAGCCCCTGAGAAGCATTCTGTTGCCAGGAAGCCCCTGTTGCTTTGCTATGTAAAATCAGGGCACACAGGCAACCCTCCTCTACCCTCAGGTTAGGATTCATGTAGGCTTCACACGGTGTCTCCCAAGACATACCCATGCCTGTCTCAAATTCACACACTCAAGTATACACTGAAGCAGAGGTTAAAACCAGAAAGCCAGAACCTTACAAAGTTTAAACTTTAGAAAAATAAGCATATTCCAGGGCCCACAAAAAGAAAACCTCTTCCTCGAGCTGACGCTGCACTGCAGATTTTGTTCAGGTGCATGTGGGACTATTTTTAAGCATCTCAGTATAAATCACAGATCTGGTGACCCCAGAATGAACTCTGATACAACACTGCTATAATTTGAACAGGGGGAAGAATAGCCACAAAATTAGATCAGAAAGACTCTGTCAATTCTGCAAAACAGGCAGTGTAAGGATTAAATAGGGTATATAAAATTAGCAATAAGGCTAAGTTTAATGTTTGTGCTTTTATATTGATGCTAAAACCAAAAATGTATGTGAATTCATGTAAGTGTGCATATACATATATATGCACCTGTGTGTAAAATGGTATCTTAGTCCTGCAATATAAAAAGAATATGAATAGATACCTATTGTATATATGTAAAAGTAGTAAAAAGAAGATAATAGAAGATACAAATGATACAGGACTAAGAGGGTAGAATACCTCTCTAAAGGAATTCTATTAATTAATCAAATAACATCATGTAAGCACAAATATATCTATGAATATATCATATGCATATATATTATATAAAATATATTGTCTGTACATAGATACATTTTACACATATTTTAGTCAAAACTGAAGAAAAGGTAACTGTTCAGAAAGCAATATCGAAGGGAAAACACCTGCTAATAATTCAGAATGGTCAAAGCTGAAGAAGGATCTTACAATCACAAATGTGTGGAGAATTACACATGAAATTCACAGCCCATAAATGTAAAACAATGCCTTAAAAAAACACACACACACACAACCTCAATCACATACAAACAGAGACAGGCTCTATACCAGCTTAGCCTGACATTTTAGAATCCTCAAGAACAGCTGTCTGAAAATGCCACCTTGATGTCTGGCAGCAGATAAAAACCTATTAGTTTTGGAAATGGGACAAAGTGGGAGGAGGCTTAATCGGAAACATTTAGATAGCAAACCAAGAATCATCATAATGTGACTTTATACGAAGGCTCCCTGGTAGGCCAAATTCTGGTTGCTGTTCTCTCTACTCCACCACAAAGAAATACAGAAGATCTAGAAAGGACACAGGGCATAGCAACATAGATGCTCAGCGGTTATACAGTGATACAGGTCCATAAAATCAAAGGAAGGAATCAAAGGACTAAAACCGTGGGAAGGAGAAATTGAGGCTCACAAATTAGAGGCCATTCAATAAAATTACTGGCAATTTTCAGACACAAGGAAGACTTATTTTAACAGATACTTGTTTTGTGGAATTAATTGTCACAACATACCCTGACGGTCAAATGCTAATAAGGAGGCTTAGAGAAGGCAGCAAAGCATAAATCATTAAACGTGATGATCACGCAGAGATCTAGACTTGGAATACACCAAAGTGCTGGCCAGCAGAAGCCAACAGTCTTCCAAAAAAATACATGAATAAAAAGCCATTCCTTTACGCCACCTCTGCCTCTTGCACTCTTCCTTCAGAAGGAATTTGCCTCAGGATTCAGAAGGAATCTTCGACCTCATTCTGAGCCAGTAGAGATACTCTTAAAAATTTTGCTTTCTATTCCCCAACACTTCTAAGTACAAAAAATACTTAGACTTTACATTT
Source organism: Agapornis roseicollis (assembly GCA_002631895.1). Taxonomy (NCBI): domain Eukaryota; kingdom Metazoa; phylum Chordata; class Aves; order Psittaciformes; family Psittacidae; genus Agapornis; species Agapornis roseicollis. The sequence goes on along the minus strand of NDXB01007392.1, from coordinate 7,929 downwards.
TAGCAACTTCAGTGCAGAATGTGTTTTTAAGTTAACATCATTGTATATATTTACTGCTAGGAAACAAACAGCAGCAAATATTTAAATCTCCTTTCTGTTGATAAAAAAAGATGTAATTTTTTCTCAAGGTATCATAAACTGACAGAATTTTCTTAGTTATGTATCGAGAACCAAAAGAAAAAAGAAAGCATGTTCAGTAAGCTATCTGGGAGTTACTAAAATAGGTACTGAACCTGCAAAGTTAAAAGAATTGCCTCTCTATGCTATGGCTGATGGTATACTACTTTTTCACCTTTTAATATACACAGTATACAGAGTTCAGCAATGCAGTTAACTACATTAGTACAGAAATCGAGGACTTAGCTAAGCCTAGATGACACTACTCAAGGTATTGTTTTCATTGACTCAGAATGGCATTTCTGGTGAATAAAAAATTGCAAACAGGAAAATAATACCATAATGAGCCACGCAGGTTTCTACAGCAGATATGGGGAATACATATCTAGAGTAAAGCCTAGGTTATGCCAAAAGAAAATGTAAAAGGTCTGTATACAGCAAAAAAATCCTGACGCCTGCAGTTCTTGTCACATGAATCCTTGCAGAAGCTTTGGCACCGTCCAAAGTTCACAGCTGAGCTCCTCTGAAAACATGTGACGAGCTTTTTTATTTTCTAAATAGCTTAAATCATTACTGTCCTGGGCTCAGCAGCAGCAGTCATTGTTTCCCCTTCTGGTGCAGTGCTGTGTTTTTGACTTTCGGCCTGGGAACAGCGCTGATAACAGCAATGTTTTTAGTTGCTGCTCAAGTGCTTAGTCTGACCAAGGACTTTGTGAGCCTCATGCTCTGCCAGGGAGAAGGGGAAGCTAGAAGGAAGCAGAGACAGGACACCTGATCCAAACTAGCCAAAGAGGTATTCCATACTACAGCACGTCATGCCCAGGATGTAACTGAGAGTTACCTGAAAGGGCTGGTTCACTGCTCGGGCATTGATGGGTGGTATTGTATTCTCCTCCCTTGTTATTTCCCTTATCGTTACTATTATTGGTGGTAGCAGTAGTGGTTTGTGAGGGAGCGGGCTGTGTGGGTTACTGACTGTACTTAAACCATGACAATTACCCAAATCATTACTTATCATGAACTGATCACACTGCAAATATTTATATACCTTACACTGCAGTTTCTCCTATTTACATGCTTCAGTGTTCAAGCTTGCGTCCATGCCCAATCTTAAATAATGAGAGCATTTAAGCTTATACACCTAGTTAAGAGAACTAAGGCAAGTAGAAGAATGTGTTTCACGCATCAAAGTCTATTCTCTTATTGTAGTCATTTACTATTGAAGAACCTTTCTTCAGAAATATGCACAGGTAGTGAATGACTACTAGCTTAAAATGGATATTTACATTATTTACTAACACGTCTTTGAATTATTAATTTCTTTTGGAAGTCTATAAAGCTTTATAACAAGACTAGTTAAACAAATCTTTTAGCTGTGACCTCAGGCTCAATTTGTTCCAAAGAGCGTCCTTCAGCTGATGAAGCCTAAAATCAGAACCTCAGTTCTTCCTGATACTGTAACACTCTTCTGCAGTATGTGAAGGAATTTTCTCCCCATTCCCACACTTTTCATTCTGTTTCTGAGAGAAGAAGTCTCCCTTGCTCATGAAATGCAAGCAAACTAAAGTGACAAAAGTTAATTTTTAAAATGCTTCACAAAGCAATTTTACCCAAAGCCATTCTTCCTACACTACATGCACTGGATGGCAATCGCCTGCCAGGCTTAAGCTGTGGTTCAGTCTGTATAATGACAGCACATTAGGAAACTGCTTATAGGGCTAACCACAAGATTACAAAGAATAAGCTTTAAAAAAATAAAATCACGGAAGTTAAGCAACAAAGGGATTCTAATTCCTTCAGCTGAATAGCTAGATTTTATTGTACTTGATCATAGTAAGTGTTGCTAGTCTTCACTGTCTGTAGATTTTATTTAGCAAGTAAGACAAAAAGTAACAGAAAAGGGCTTTTGTTTTATCAGTAGCACTATTAACACAATTTATGCCTTGAGCAGACACAAAGAGCCATGGCACTCAGATGGGAGGTATGTAATACCACTGCTTCCCACGAGTAAAACTTCTCTGATACGAGAAATTCATAGTATCAAGTTCATTGTAGCAGAACTGTGAAAAATACTTACTCTTCTCCCCAAATAATTTTGCTTCTAATGATTTGGCAAGTTGACTAAGCAGCTAGGCACCAAAACTCCTACCACCATGACAAAGAGCTAAGATGCTCTCTTCATGTCTCCACAGGCTCCTTTCTGAAACCACAAGAAAAAAGTGATAGACCCAAGTGCTCCTAAGAACTTTCACAGGGCAGGCAAAACTGTGTCAAAAAACCCACTAAACTTCTGTAACACAAACCCACAAAACTACATTTATTATAAGCCAAAAATCAGTTACTTGGAAGAGGTTTGCTTAGAAAGCACTGCAATTTAATGCATTAGAAATGGTCTAATGAAAACATAAAAGTGCTTCAAGAGAACACCATCCAACAAAAGTGCTTGCATTGCCTTTGGTGTAAGTTGATCAGAACATGCCATCATTTTCTGCACCCACCTTACTCATTTTTAAAGAGGACCTTGTACATGCTCACAAGAAAGTTAAGCCTGACTACATATGCATGCAAAATACTGAATTACAACAAAATACAAGTGTCAGTCAGCAGCAAAAATCCCAAGTATCAGTCTCCTTTTTGACCACTACAGGTTTTCATATGCAAGAAAAACAGGACAGGCCTTCTTTTCATGCTGAGAGCTTAGCAAAGTAAGAGCTACTGGGACTTACTAGAGGATTGGACAAGTGATAGAGAAATTCAGAGACAACAATCTAGATCAGCAAAACAGAAACTGCAGTAACTAAAGGACAAACAGCTCTTCCTTCACATGCCCCACCCCTGGCAATGCTCAAGGCTAGGTTGGACAGGGTCTTGAGCAACCTGGTCTAGTGTGAGGTATCCCTGCCCATGGCCCGGGGGATCGGAATTAGACTATTTTAAGGTCCTTTCCAACCCAAACCATTCTGTGATTCTATGATATTATAAATGCTGGTTCATTTTGGTTTGGTTTTTTTGTTGTTTGTTGGGTTTGTTTGTTTTTTTTTTTTTATGTTCTGGCAGTCACCTTTCCAATTTGAAAAAATAGAGTTAGGATAGCACTTATAAAAGCAACAGACAAAGCCACTGCTAACAGGCACCCTCAGTGTCATGCTTTTACTAATGCTACTCATGGGATTTTTTCCCCAAGAATAGACTGCAATTTCTGTAAAATTTTCAGACCCAAAGTCAGGCAATTTGAGTATTCTATGACAGACATTTCATAGAACCATAGAATAGTTCGGCTTGGAGAGGACCTTAAGATCATCCAGTTCCAACCCCTGCCACAAGCAAGGACACCTCACACTAAACCATGCCACACAAGGCTTCATCCAACCTGGCCTTGAACACTGCCAGGGATGGAGCACTCACAACCTCCCTGCCCAACCCATTCCAGTGCCTCAGCACCCTCACAGCAAAGAATTTCTTCCTTAGGTCCAATCTAAACCTCTCCTGTTTAAGTTTGAACCCGTTACCCCTTGCCCTATCACACTAATGAAGAGTCCCTCCCCAGCACCCCTATACTTAATACCACGAGAGGCAGAAGACCTGGACTGTGATCTGTTTCCCAAGAAACCACAGCATATTAAAAAAGTTGGAGGCAGAGTTCAAGCAAAACATTGCATTAGAGACTCGTGATACCAACCAAAGCAGCATGCTTTGCAACACAGTGTCGGTGCTTAAAAAGCAAAGTACTGCTTTACTTCAAAAGTACTCCCATTATTAAAAAACCAAACAACCCAAACAAAGCCTTAAAAATAAGGAACTGCTTTTCAGACATCAAGTATCATCTTTTTAGCCATGTGCCTAAATGCAATTTGAGCTTCCTCTGCTCTTACACAGATAAAATTAGAATTAACTCCACTTACTGCCTAAGAGACTCTGATGAAGAAATAGAACAGTCTCCAAGACAAATGCGTATTTAGCATATGCATTGTTAGAACAGGACTAAATCACTGTGCAAACATCAACATTTCCATGCACAGACATAAGTTTATAAAGCTTGACCTTTCCTTTAGCACGGTTTCTGAAGCCCTAGGTCAAAAATGTAGGGCAAGTTTCATACTGTCTGCAAACCTTCTCAAAGTCAGCTTGAACAGTGCAAGCCTGACCCATTTTAAGTAGGCCTTTCAAAACTAAAGAAACACATGAACCAGGTGCTGCATCACTTCTCAGAATACATTCTTTCTGCATTAAGGGTCCTGCATGCTAAAATTATTAGCATCTGAAGTCCACACCCTGAAGAACGTATTGTTGTGAGGAACTTACATGCATCTTAAGGTTGATTACCTAGCTCAAGGTCTATTAGTTCTTTGTGTTTTATTTAATAATCCCTACATAAAGAGAGGGTTAATATAAAGGTCAAGTAGAATGGAAAAATCATTACCTTTTCTGACCAGAGTGCATTAATTCCACTGAAGAAAATAAACATCAAAACTCAGAAAATATAATGTTACTGATATAATATTATTACTATACTGCTTCCTTTGTTTGGTAAGCTAAGGAATGACAACTTCCATTCTACTATCTTCTTTATGAGCACTTAAAAGAGAAGCACGGAAAGGATTAGGATATGGTTGTGGACAAACTCTTTCTAATTGGTAAAACTGACCTAAGTACTACCCCACATGGGAACATCAATTGGAAAATAAGGTTCTTGCAAATTTCATCCGAAACATTTTGGTAAGAACGAAATCATCTCTTCACTAAAAGTAACATTTTATGAGGCATTTTGTAAAACAGTATCATTCTGATTATAAAATAATTTTATTCTGAAAACCAATTATCAGATACTGGGGAGAGGGCAGAAACTAAGCCTGCCTTAAATCCAAAGCAACTGTATTTTAGCACAGTAGAAGGTGGCATATACTAGTTCTCTCCCTAAAAACTCCTGCCAATATATTTCAAAGTGTTATTTCAGGTACAAATAAGCTGAATTTCTTAATACACACAACACAGATTTTCTCTCAGGATAACTATTATGAGGAATCCAGAATTCCACTAATAAGAAGAGCTACTCACGTAAAAGGACTTTCCTAGCCTGAGAACTGCTATCTACAATCTTGGCTCTTTGATCTCTCAGAATACAAACTAATGGTGTATCTGGGGTGTAGCTCATTATTAATAAATTTAAATATCTTTAAATGGAGCAGCTTTGAAGATCACTTCCAATATCAATAGAATGCATTTATATAAGACTTTCATTTTCAAGGACAATGGTACAGAGTCCCTGAATCTGATATACATATGTGTGTATATATAAACTTCCATTTGCATTCAAACACATTATTAAGATTATAAATATGTATCTGCTCATAAATATAAATGAATAATCTATCAGCCTAACTATAGACTTCAATATATAAGACTGGATGATAGGCCAAAACATAATCACAGACATCAGTGGAATTATACCAATTAATTGCGGACAACGTCATTCAGTGCTCTGCAGAAAAAGTTACAGCAGAAGGCTTTTGTGCAGAGGACAAACAGAAGAACTTTCATTTGTTTCCTGAAAACAGGAGAGGGAAACAAGATACCTCTTCCAGAGGAAGCTTGGATAAAATCCTGTTTGTGCTATTTCACTTTGTACAAAACAGACATTTCAGTCAAGTCAAGCTCTCAGAAAGGCTTACTTCTGTTGAAAAGTCTCTTTCAGGATCTTGAAAGTTTCCACCAGGTTATTTTTAAATGAGGTACCCGGGTCAGAGACTTTGTATCAGGCAAAACAAACAAACATGTATTAAAATAAAACACAAGATGTTCTGTTCAAACAGTTCTTATTTAGCAAGCAGCACTAGTTCACCTCCAGTGAAATCAATTATGCTTGATATGCGATATTTGAAGGGTACATTGCACTGTAGTTTACCTCTCCCACTTCCCTACACATGTAATTTACCTCTTTCACTTCCCTACATTCCCCAACTGTGCAGAATGAATTTGATGAGAACACCTAAGGAAGGAAGCTGAGACAGAAAACTATTAAAAACCCTACGTTTCTAAGCAAGCATAGGTTAACCTTTTCCTCAACACCAGCTCATGACCTCAAACAGGGAGGACAAAACCCCTCTTCCACTGAAGCCAAAGGCAAACTTTAATAACAACTTCAATAAGGCTGGATATTGTCTGTCAAGCTAAGGAGAGATGTAAGGAGTTCAAATCATTACATATTTCAATAACTAATCTTTTACCAGGCTGCCCAATTTTTTTAGGTACTACGAGATTATTTTTCCATAATTACTGTAAAAGCCTTCCACAACCTAACATTTGCAGTACCTTCTGTATTGCATCCTATTTCCAAGTGTAATGACCCTCAAAATGCAAGATTGATTTTGGCTTTACTCTGATCAATACTAATCTCCAAGATATATTAGACTTTACATTGACCTAACCAAAAAAGTCATTATATGTATATTTGTCAATCTCCTAAACATTTATTAAATTTATTTCAGAGACCACAAAAGGCGTATTGATACAACTGTTTCTATCTAAGACTTCTATCCATCATCCTTAGTGAGATTTAAATGCAACTGATAATTCACATAATCACATAGTCACTGTAGTGGAGGTCTGAAAATGTCTTAACCTGTCCTCTATTATTTCAAGAGTAAGCTTTTTGTGTGTATCTAATCAGATGAATACCGGCATATTATACAGTTACTGGACTATGAGAATCCAATCTTACACATATTAAAGTCAATGGGAGCATATATTGCCCCTTGAGTGCCAGAACTGAACACTTAAAGCCTGAAGACAGTGGGGGGGGAGGTGTCTAAAATACTACATTAGACTTTAAGTCTGCCTAAAAGTAAAGCAAGAGAAGCTTTTCAAGCAAAGGACTTTGATCAGCATGTTTTTAAAAGAAGAATCACAGCACCCAGATGCATATTTATATAAGGACTATAAAACTTATGCATGCATTAAGATAGATAACATTATGGAAAAATTGTTACTGACTGATCTGACATACGCTCCTCATCATTGTTATTCTCTTTCCTCAAACAAAGAAGCAAAACCAAGTCTCAAGCTTAGCAAAAACACAAAGAGAAAAATCAATAAATATATAATTCACCACTTTCAAAATTGAAATTTCCAAGTTCATTGAATGCCTTTTTGTTCTTACTACAAAATGCAGTACTGCCTCCCTATGACATTATAGATTTCAAAAAACCTATTTGCATTTCATGTAGATAATACAATTTACTCTTTGCATAGTAAAGACTCTATAGCAAATTTTTTAAGGCAATAATCACGTGTTTATTGTCTCCCTCAGGCCATTTGTCCTAAATTAAATGATTTTACAATCTAGCTAAAATTTTGTTAAAAGTAGTACTAAAGACTGCATAGAATCATAGAATAGTTCGGCCTGGAAAGGACCTTAAGATCATCTAGTACCAACCCCCTGCCATAAGCAGGGACACCTCACACTAAACCATGGCACACAAGGCTTCATCCAACCTGGCCTTGAACACTGCCAGGGATGGAGCACTCACAACCTCCCTGCCCAACCCATTCCAGTGCCTCAGCACCCTCACAGGAAAGAATTTCTTCCTTAGATCCAATCTAAACCTCTCCTGTTTAAGTTTGAACCCATTACCCCCTGTCCTGTCACTACAGTCCCTAATGAAGAGTCCCCCCCCAGCATCCCTATAGGCCCCCTTCACATACTGCAAGGCTGCTAGGAGGTCTCCACACAGCCTTCTCTTCCCCAGGCTCAACAGCCCCAGCTTTCTCAGCCTGTCTTCATACAGGAGGTGCTCCAGTCCCTGATCATCCTCG